>WBMV01000504.1:75831-113713 GCA_013396655.1 Campylorhamphus procurvoides | reverse complement strand
AAGACAAAGCTGTAGAGAAGACCGGTCTCTTGAAATTCTTTTTTGAAAGTAACTGGATACCAAGCATATTAAATTACAGTCTTTAATGAGACAATTTAGTTATAGCCTCTCAAGTTGACAATTTTTCATTTTTCTGTACACTGCTGGGATGAAGCACCTGCCTCTACAGGAGTTACACTTCCTTCCAGTCCTTTCCTTCCCTCCCCACGCACATACCACCAAAAATCTGAAGGGACATTTCAATCACCACTTTGATAAAGGAGAATCATTTTGGCATATAGGTGATCTCCTAGCAGATTAAGGATATTTACTTTCTTCCTGATAGATCATTCCCAGAGATACCAGCACAACACAACCTACGCAATTAGTTTTCACAGGTGGCTGTTTTGCCTCCAGTAAAACTGCTTTCTTTCTCCTCCTGCAAGTCATAGCAGAGCAAATGTATATAAAAACATTTCAGATATGAAATAAATACTTTCATAAAAGCAGCTGTGATGCAATGCATCATTTCTGTCTGACCTGAGTTATGGAATGAACTTTCGTTGCCAGAATCAAAGACGATAAGGAGAGAGAGGAGGAAGGGGGCCAGGACAGGGCTGGAGGAAGATCAGGGCTCAGAATAGCACAGTGTAAAATGACCTCAAACACTCAAAGGGTAAATGCCTGTTTGGTGCAAGTACACACTCTCTGTGTACTCTGCTGCACAACCTGTGCAAACAGGCTTATGCTGCTATGCAAGACAAACCAAGACAGTTGTCTGTAACCAAGAGTTATGGAAAGGCAAGCCTCTCATATATTATGTGCCACAGTCAGCAACTAATTTCCCCAAGCATGGTAAAAACCACATCTGAAACTAATTTTATCCTCATACCTTTTAGCTAGTCACTGTCTAGGAAAGTATAAAAGAAAAACTTTTTAAAACTGCTATCTGCCATTTTCAGGAACCGTATTTTCAAGATGCCAATATGCCAATGTGGAAAACTCAGACAAAATATCCATTAAAGATGTTTCTATGACAGAGGTCTCAAACTGTTACACAGTAGGGGTCCAAACATAATTTTTTGCCAAGTTGTTTCAGGACTACTGTATAGAGGAATTTGGCTATATTTTTTGAACGTCTGGCAAGCGTATTTGAAATGATTTTTTTAATGTTAGAAGAAAACTTAGGGGAAAAATCTTATTTTTGTTAAGTATTTCTTTCTTTACATGCTCATTTGCAAGGAACCTACAAAGATATTTGAACATTCAGGCTCCAAAACTGACGTGGATTTTTACAACGCTTTCAGAAATCTAACCATGATGGATCATGCCTCACTTTTAATTGATGCCACTAAACTATTCACAAGCCCCTTGTGAACTGGCATGTGACAAAAGGTGCCAGTTGAGGAAGAAAATTGTCCTTAAAACTTTTTCCAGGATTTTGCTTTTTCTTTCAAAAATGTAATGCATAAAGCAATGCTTTAACACAAGGAGGAAAAAAAAAAAAAAGGGAGGGGGGAGGGAGTGTCTTTGACAACTCTTTCAGCTTATTAAATTTTTAGAACAATTATAATTTTTATCCAGACAATTTTGTGCACTATAACACAGCAAGAGGGCATTATTACTAGAGGCTTCAATCTTAATTAGGGCAGAAGCTTTCTAGCATTTTCAGAAACACAAAGAAAAGAGGATCTTTGATTATAATTGGGATGATCTTTCATGTAAGTTTTAGTCTGGTAGTGATTTATAGGTAGGTATGTACATCACAGCAGCTTCACCCTCAAATTCAATGCAGCAGGAGTCTACAGCTTTCCTAAGAAACATCATTACTGACTAGCTGTACCAGTTTAATCAATTACACTGTAGTTCAGACAATATAATTAAGATCTCAGCGAGCTATGTACGATAACTTCATGAGGACACACTATATCTATGGGGCCAAACTATTGTAGATTTATCTATTTTACATAATGATTAACTGCAAAAAGGTCAAAAGCCCTAATCTGTCATTCTTCTTCAGGCAAAGTGTTAATGAAAGCACCCTCTTTTGTAGGTACCAGAATTGACCAGAAGAGTTTCTTGTCTAATCCAAATTTTATATTTGGATATTAGGATATTTTATAGAGTGATGCTCTGAGGAAATATGAACAACTGTAAAAATGTGGTCAAATTTATGTAAATACATATATTTAGTAATTTGAACACATATTTTCTTAGTCTGTTGAAAAAGGTTTCACTGAATTAATTGCAGCATGATGGACACTCGTGTGGGGACTTCACCTTGAAAAGGGCAAAAAGAATAAGCAATTTAAAAAAAATTGGAAATATTAATATAAAAATTTCTAAAAACAAAATAGTGGGTTCATTATTAAAACAGCAACAACTTGCTTGTCCAGAACCAACCTACTCATTTTGGAAACTAAAGAAGACTTTTATTTGGATTAGTTTTGAAGAGCTTATATAGTTAAGAGAGCACAAGAAATAGATTTTAGCCCTTCTGTTACAGCTACATTTGTTTATTAAAGTTGCACACCTGTGCAGATTGACTCAAGGCAAAAGTGTAACGAGGACACAGTTTGGCCTGTAGAATATTCGTTACTGGTAACAGATGAGAAGGAGCAGCTATAACAGCTCAGGGTAAGTTTGCAAGTTGATAGGATGAAAAACAGACAAAGATAATTTACACTGTGTTGCTCAGACACAGAAAACTCTCCTTTCTCAGAGTAACTAATTTTTAGGGTTCCAGCACACTGTCATACCAACCTCTGCATACCAGTTAATACTGCCATTCACAGCAAGCCTCTGAAGAAAACTGAAACTAACTCAACATTTACGATGTGATCAAAATATTTTGAAGATATTAGGGTCTGATTTTGTGTTACCTAGGGTGCTTGTATTTCTTCATATCTTTGCCATAGAAAGGCCCTTGTCACAGAAAAGAACCAGCAACTTCTGGTTGTCTAACGACTAATGGCTGCTGACTCCATCAGCACCAGATCTGCTTCATAAAGGCTTCACAGTAATGTGGCTTCATGGTTTCACTATCATTTTTATTTCCAATAAGAAGTAAATAATGTGAAAGAGGCCTGGAAAAATAGCTAAGGTTTGTTCATACCCTCCATTAACTACTGCCATTTCAGCCAGTGAAAGATGAATTCTTGTTCCTTCACTTGAAATGATCCTAAAAAAGATCCTCATTTTCTAAAGATGTGTCATATCCATTAACATGTCAAGTATCATCACATTATATTTTTTAACAGTATAATGTTTACAAGTAACCAACTCTTATTACCCTCCTTCTACTCCTCTGAAATAACTCCTTATTCCCAATATATTAAAAACCAACAGCTTTTCTCCATACTCACCTATTTGATGAAGAACTGGGACAAGAACAGGGAACCTCTCCCTGTTCTAAATCCAAAATTGATCTCAAGAGCTGTTAGCAAAAGCTGCAGAAAGTCCAGCGTTGTTCCTGGACTGGAAATTCTCAAAGTAGCATCTTCAAAGGAATTTGCCAAAGTCAGATGTGACATTAAGTTAACATGCAAACTGAACTTCTGCAAAGGCTTATAACTTGGCCATATTCAGGCCTTTTTTTTTCACAAGAATATGAACAGCAATACTCTTACACCAGAATGACCTCTATGCCAAACGTCAAGATTTTGCTCAGAGGCATGGAGTCATCAAAGCTTCTCAACAAAACAGCTGTAAGACACATTCATTAACATCAAAAGTATTTTTCTTTCATGCCATTTTCAGGAACGTCTAGCCCAGTTGCTGAAACTTTATAATAAAATTCAGGTCCAGGTGACAGCCTGTATAGCAAAGTCAAAGCTCAAAGGAGTGAAGCTTGACAGATTTGTAAGCAATGGGAAGCACACTTGCAACAGGAAGATCCTGGCTACCCCAACTCTTAATAGTGTTACCAGTCCCTCTTAGAATAAGAGGAAAGAATGAATCTTGAAAAAAAAAAAAAAAAGGAAAGTAAAAGAAAGCAACTATACCTCTAACATGGACGTTTTAGAATTGTAATAACCTGAATACAGCAGAAGTCTTTATCTGGAAGAGGAGCTGAAAATATCTTTCCAGACTGCTGAAAACAGACTAGCCAAGCTTGACATACAATATGAATCTTCACAGGGTACAGTGACAGCATTAACTTCATCAAAGATTTGTCTTTGAAAATATTCTTGCTGAAAAAATCTGGGCCCAGAAGATGTTGACCAGTCTCATTTTCTATCCAGTAGCTTGAAGAAGCCTAAACCACCCTTGTTGGCCAATGAGACGTTTCACAGTCACTGTTATTAAGGACTGTTTGGATTTTAGTGTAGTGTTTAGCTGAAGCTTCGTTGCATCTCTCTTTCTGCCTACCTTCTCCACAGCAATATCGAAAGGACAAGGTCAGATTTTTAAGATTTCCAGGATGAATTGAGGTTTTGCTTCCCAGCTTAGACGCACTGTGAGAAGGCCTGTTGTGCACCCTGCCCCTTAAGAAGCCAGGCTCCTTTGTGGGTCCTTCCACTGCTGTGTTTAGGAAAACATCTTCCTCCAATAAACTCTCCCTAGTGTCATGACAAGTAAAAAGACCACACAGAAAACTTATTCTCATATTGCCCATCAAGTCTTCACAAGCTGCGAGCACACTTGACTATTCCTTTGGTGATTTGCCTCTGTAAATGTGCTTTTAAAAATGCAGGCAAGGAGACAACTATACACAATATAAAATAGGTGTAAAGGGAACAATGTACAGTAAAAACTTGCTAAATAAATCACAGAAGCCAATAATACACATACAAATATGACCCGTTTTGTCTTTAGCAAATATGAAATAATTTATGCACTGAGGTCCTAGATCATACATGCATGGAATCATATTAAAGTACTTCTACTGGTGGTTTTGTATGACTTCAAGGGAATTACAGTCTGTCTCAGGGGATCCTGCTTCTTTGAAAGGCTAAAGATCACATATATTCTAGCTCAGCTCTACTTGTACACTGGGATTCTGGACAGATTCGTACTTCTGAATTCTTAAACTCTATGAAGCGGTCCATCCCGGCATGGGATAACAGGGAGTTTTTGCTCTTCTTCCAATTCTGTGCAGGCAAACACAGGAGTCTACCCACTTTTAGTTATGTTACATACCACAGGATGGCTGCTGGAATAACATTACGGGAAAGGCCTGAGTCTAGGATTTGTAAAAACATGTAGAGATTTTGAAATATCTAGGTATTAGCTATTTGCCAACTTGCCCATTTCAAGAAGCTAGTGAAATCAAAGTCTTAATACCCATGTAGTACTGTAAAAAGAAATAAAATAATTGAAAGATTCTACAGGGCTAGTAAATGCATAAGTCAAAACCACAAATGTAGATGATAATAACACTGAAAAAAGGTAACGGTTCAGTCCTTTGAAATAAAACTGCTACACAGATTCTTATGATTGTACAATATTTTGTGACTATTACAAATTAGCAGTGTTTCGTTATTATACTCTGTATTATTTTGCAGCAACTAACTCAGTAGATTGCATATCAATTTTTCTTTGCTAAAAAAAAGCAAAATCATGGAACAAAGTACTTGATTTTCAGAACCTACTGGCTTACTTACCAACCCAGGGAAATGCAAAGAACAGATGACTCCAACACAAATGTTTCTGCATCTGAACTGAGAATAGGCTATAGTTTTACTGAAAAAAAACACAGCCTCTAGCCATCATTATTCAAGTGGCAGAAGCTTTTGTTTTATACCTGGCCCTTGTCTCATAAGAAAATATTTCACAAAACATTGGACTAGAAACCTTACAAGATAAAAAGAATACTTTCCTTCTCCAAATGGAGCAGAAATAGCGCAAGAATTGACTGACTTGAGATATTTCAGCATGCCTGATTCTAGATGAAAAGAGTTGGAGAATAATTCCAGAAAAAAATGTGAGTGAAAATCCAGTTAATTATTTTGCCTCCTTTAAAATACATTTGATTCAAGGTAGGCTTTAAGTAGCCATTAGACTGGTACCTCAACCAGTGTTCATCAAAACATTAATTAAAAATTGTTCTTTTTGAAGCACGCATGTTAGAGCAATGCCTAGTATCAGTGACTGCTTCTGGACCAGACAGCCAAAATTACACCAGCCACTTACTTACGAATTTCCTGTTTACATGTAAGTGATTCCCACATGCATCTTATTCTCTATCATCCATTATCAGTTACTTTACAAGGTCACTGTCGCTCATGCTTGCAAATGTGACTATTATGCTTCACTTCATGCAGCTTTATATTTGGACAGTACAGAATCTGACTGCTCACTGTCAGTGATTCTTTGCTATTGCATTTCATCTGTTCCATTGTAACTGCAATTTTATCATTGAAGAAATTTTTAGGCTTTGTGTGAAATATGTCAGAAATGCTTAAAACAGAAAAAGATAGTAACATCAGAGAACTGTCTCCATTGATTACCAACTCCATATTTTATTATATTCATTGTTGATATCTATTACTGGGATAGTTACATACATCTTGGATCAATATAATAATATATAATGAGAAGGAGTTAAACTTCTGCAGGTGAAGGGACTATTTATTTCACATTCACTTTAACCTCTCTTGGTTTTTTTTCCCGTACAAGAGTGCTAAGGCACTAGATTGGTGCCCTAAGGATTCTTAAAATTATTTTAATGTAGCTTAAAGCTCTTTTAACATTTTTCATTTTTCATGATTATGATACACTGTGTAATGGAGAAACTGAAAGACCAACAGGAAAACACAGAATGACTCTGTGAATATACAGCTAACCATGAAGTGTTTTAGGAAGAGTAAAACATAAACTAAGAAAATAATGTCTTTTGTTTGTTTTTTAATTTTCATTTGATTTCTTTCCAGGCAAACTTATAAGGCTTTTAAGCAGCAAAATCTTTAGTAAATATCCTTTGCCAGGTGATTTTCTTTGTGTCCTAGCAGATCTGAGAATGTATCAATTTTTTTTTTCCCTATTGCTAGATATATGACTTTGGCGGTGTTTTGTTTAATGAGGCCAGGACAGAAGTCAAGTCTTAATCCTATGCATGCCTCTGAATAAGACATGAAAGTAGCGCCACTTTGGAGCACAGTTAAAGACCAACATCCTAATGTTCACCTCTGAGACCTGTCAATCAAAGGAGGAAAACATGAGGGATAAAGTGGAACTAATGCCTAAATATAAGAGCTGATGCATGGAAAGTCCTACAACATCAGCTTCCTAGAGCAACAAGAAAAAGTGGCAAAACTAAGGTTTCTGGGTCAGGCTGTCTGCAGCCTGAAGATGCATAGAAGCTGTGTTTTGCTGTTCTCTCCTAAAACTGATTGCTGGGGTTTTGAAATACTGCTGTATTATGTTCTCTTCTTTTTTTAAGTTGTATTATACCAGAACCTAGCTATACAAATCCTAAAATAAGGTTTCTAGCAGGTCAGCAAGCCTCCATGGACTTGCTGACAGTGAAGCAAGGAGTTTAATTTCATTCATGAAACACAACCTGAATCTTTGAATTTGGGAAGTCATTGTCACTTTGCTACATGTGAAGCATGTACATGTACTGTGTTCAGACTGGAAAAACCAAATCTAAGTTAGTACAAAGAATATCCTGGTAAATATACTCACAGTTTGTGCTTTTATGACTCTTACAATATATAGTGAAGAAGACTAACAAAGTTTACAAGTTAAACACACCAAGTACTTAATTTTGCATATTTATATAGAATATACAGATGTGCTCTAAGCTGTCTGTTTAAAACCAATATTAACTACATTTTAAATGGCAATGAAAGGTCAAATGGCTTGTACGTCTTGTCATGAACCAGTAAATTTTCATGGTTAGGGAGACTGTAGGACAACCTGCCTGCAGGTACCATATTGGTCAGCAATCCGTCATTGCAGATAATAAATAAAACATAGAGGCAAACAGCTCAGAACATCATGTCCTATGAAGTATAGTCACCTGGAATTTTTTCTTTTTTTATGTTGTATTTAGGTTAACAAGCATCTATTTCTTTTAAGCCCTTTATACTACACATACATATTATCTATTGATTTCTGCCAACAAAGGGATTTTCTTTCTCCACAGAAATACAATCTATGCACATACAAATTTGAAATATAGGATGGAAGCTCCAAGTGTTTTAATAGCCCATTATCAAAAATTATCCCTGGGCAATAAAAGCCCAGACCACTGGCTTGAGATCAAGTCAGTGAAAAAAGGGATTATACCATTTTACCATGAGAGACAGAGGGACAGAGAGATGTGTTTTAAAAAGCCTAGGATCACAGAGGAGACAAAAATCCAGAGAGGGTAAAAGACAGATCAGCTCCATTTTCAGTCCAGTCTACTTGTCTCTCACATACAAATCCTTTGGATTTTCAAAGTGGTTTTTATTTCAAAAGAATAAAAATAAAAAAGAACTGATATTTGATATTTTTAATTTTTTAAGAAAGAAAATCTCACTAGAAAAAAAAAAACACTATATTAAGAGGTGACAGGAAACAAAACAGCATTTTGTCTTAAATTTGCACAACCTAATTTTTAGTAATAAAGCAGAACCTAAGAGTTCTGGTAAATGTCAGTGCAGTCATGTTCATTACATATGTTGATAGGTATGAAGCAAAGTCTCTGTAGGCCCTTCAAAAATTGCACACAGCCGATTTAATGCAAACCAGAAGTCACTGACTGCTGGATGAACATTCAGTTTCATTCCCAAAAGGATAAAAAGACAAAGCAGGGGGAGGGGGCTTCCTCCTCATTTATTTACAGTTAAAGGGTGGGTCTTGAGGAATGAACATGAGCCGAGTGAAGAATGGATTTGGTTTATGGGAAGACACCTCCCAGTCTCCCATTCTCCAGTCACTGCAGTGAAAGCGCCAGGGTTGTGTGCAACCTCCTCCCCCATATCGCATCTGCCTTGCCCAATCTTGTCTGGGCCTGCTCCAATAACAACATCTGCTTGGCAGCTTTTCAAACCCATGGATAGTTATCTAACTGAGGCTTTTGTGCTGCACTGTTTATTCTATGTGAAGAAATGCCTTCTTAGTTGAAAGAGTACTTTAGAAAAGCTGTGCAGCCATTAGCAAGTGAAGTACAAGGCTAATAACCCCCACCTGCTCATCAAATTAATTATGACATCTGAATCATTATAACTCAGAAAGAACACATGACTGCAGACTTGTCACACACAGAAATAAACATACTGCGCATTAGGGGAGGGAATATATGGGGAAAAAAAGTCCAGAAGAAAAACATCAAACCTTCCACAAATCAGTTCTTTAAAATATGCATTACTAACTGGCCAAAGGCAAAAACTAAAGGGTGGGGAAAATTTTCCTGCAGAACACATCTCTACACCTCTGTGCAAGCTTTATGAAGAAAAGGAGAAGAAAAACATAATAACACATTGATCTTCACAGTAGGATTGTAAATCTGCATGTTTTGTGAGAAATTTTTTCATAAGATTTCATAGCAACCTGGCGATTCTTATAACATTCTCACTCCACCCCGCCCCGCCCAGCCCAATTCAGTTACTCCAAATGCAATACGCATGTCTTAGCTACAGATATTTTCAGACTTAACAAACACTAAAGAGCAAAAAAAGTCTAACATCTCAACCAAACTTTAACTATTTAGAAAATAACAAAAGAAATAAAATATGCAACAGGTAAAATATCTGCAGGTCAGATTTCACTAAATTCAGATTGTAAAGGATAAATCAATGCCACACTTCATATGCACACACTGCCTACTAATCTAGTTATTAAAGCTATTGGATCATTTTGCCATAATTCGTGTACATGAAAGTTTCTTCCCTTCAAACACAGGCACAACTTCAACTAAAAAGGTTAAACCATGCATTCACTTATTACACTTCTAAATGTCTCTGGCATTCACAGACATGGTATGCATTTTCTCTACTTTGTAACACTTTTCTGGAAAACATAATAATTTTTCACTGTAAAGGACACCGCTCTGGACCTCTGTACTTCACTTTCAAAAGAGTTCCTAAATGCAAAGTGCAACTGGTGGCTAATTAATTTTAAATAATTCTCAGACTCTCATCAAAAAGAGATAAAACAAACCATCAACACGTTCCTGCATTGTGTTTAAATTCAATGAATAAAAATATCAGGCACTAAATACATAGATGCTGGAAAAATGTTTTGTCTTGCAGAAGTCCCAACTCATTCGTTGACAACAGCACTTCCTCCAGAACAGAACACAGAATCACTGAGTAACTTCTCTGTTATGAAGAGTCCACTTTCAAGAAACGTTTCCATCATAAGTTCAGGTTTTTTATCAGTTATAGGAATAGAAAGCATTTTCTAAGTCACAAAACACAACCTGAAAAGTAGATGGGAAATTACTTGATGCAGATCATCTTCACCTACACCATTTCTTCCCTTAATGCCTGCTTTTTCATTGTGTTAGTAGCAAACACCATCCTTTGCAAATAAAGACCTCCAGTACTATCTCTGGTTAAAAAAAAAAGTAGAATTAGCTTTCAGACAAGGCGATACTAGTTGTCTGCCTTCTACGTATTTCTCAAGTAATATGTATACTAATTACTGAGAAAACCATGTTGAAACCTCATTTTAACTACTCATTTTTATTTGGTTTTACTTCAATTATTTCTCCTATTTGATGGAAGATTTTGGTTGATTTATTCAACTTTCTCATTTAGTCCAATGTTGAGAGGTATAAAAAGAAAGTAAATACTAAAAAGTCCTATCTTTGCTTTTGCCAAATAAGACTTGCACATCCTTGAAAATAAACTACTATCACTCCAATGTGTCAGTGCTGCACAACCAGAATCAAGAAGAAACAGAAAATATATTAATCACACAGACAAGCTGTTCTGCACAAATTTATGTGCCTGGGAGGACGAGCCTCACATTTGATCTTCTCAAAAGTTACACTTTTTGAGAAACTGTCTTCACTGGGAACTTGATATGTTGATACTGAAGACTGTGGTTTCCTCCACAGTATGATTAGGTCTGTAGACAGAAAAATTAAGTGTGCTTCTCCCTGCTACACTCATACCTCTTGCCACTGAGCTGTCAGCCCTACCATTCCCGCAACCTGTTCCTGCTCTGTGTGATCCACATGCACATATTGTTCCTTCACATCACAAAAAATACCCCAGGAAAACTGGAAAGAAATAAAGCAAGGAAGAACATGGTGCATTCGGTATTCTTGGTGATTTTAATTTAATGGACTATTCGGTTTATTCACTGATAAATATATGAATAATTCAATTTGAAGAATGAACTGTTTCTGTTCTTACTGTAAGAACATAAAAATTATATATTGCCCTAAGACATGCTGTCCTGCAGAAGAACTTAAGCATAACTATGAACCAAACTGAATCCAGCCTTGAACTAATATGTTTAGGGGGTTCTAACAGGAAAGAAAACTGAACTTAAAACTTTGTGTATGACAAAAGTTTGAGCAGTACCATCAAATTATGAAATGCCTAATAAATCTAAAGTTCATCTAAAGGCTCTATGTATTTTCCCCTGAATATTATCTCATCAGAAAGTAAAGTAGGCAGAGACATAGAACTTATGCGTCTAAATTAAAATCCAGACTACTATTTGCAGATGCAATATCTGAGTGGAAAGTTTACTTTACTGGTTAAAGTATTTTTAAGTGTTTTTTTAAAAACTAGTTTCCACAATTATGGAATTTTTTTACCATGATGAATAATAAATATGTATTCCAGAAAAAGGCATCTAGCATATGTGAAAGCTTGTGCATCCACACACAAATGCAAACACATGCACTGCATACACTTTATATATCCTAAAGTGCATGAATGGATTGCTATGCAAAAAAGTATGATCTGTGATAACCACATATGAAAAGCAGTTTTACGTGGAATTTTCTGACAGGTTGCTGAACTTAGCAAATTGTCATCAAACCCTTAAAAATGCAAAAGGACATGGCTGTTAGAGTGCACCTTTCTCCAAATTCTGCAATTCCTAGATCTTTACAAAGCAGACTGCTTCTCATATCCACTTAATCTCTGCACACATCTCCACCCCTGCTTCCTTCCCAATGGTATGTGGTCTTGAAAATACAAATGTTTAAGTTTCCTGGAGCTGAGCGAAAGAGGAAAAGTCATGCTCCCAAGGGGCAAAACTAAAGGTTCTTGGCGCCCCTGAATTTGTTAACTACAATACAACATAATGTGTCACTTCACCATAATTAGCAAGAGGGAAACAGCCTTTTTTCCACCTCCAATGGCATTAAAGGGATAAGACAATGAATTCCAGATCATATCTGAAGGCACAAAGACATCTGATCAAGAAAGTGCTTATATGAACAAGGAGTGACATTTTGTGTGACAAAGCAGGAAACAAAAACAAACAAAACAAAACAAAAAAAAAGACAAAAAAACAGTAACAACGAAAATCACAGCAACACAAATCTGCTCAAAACCATGTAGATGCATATACTAGCAGCAGCAGTATTAACATGCAACCAAGGCAGGGGGAAAAAAACTCCATAACCAAGAAAAACGTCCTGTGATTACTACTTCTTATTTAAATTGTTACTGATAAATGTGCTCTGCATAATTTCTTCTAATTCTATAAATAATCCTTTCTTCTTTATATGGACTTTTTTTTTCTGAAAGTGCCACTTTGGGTATGTGAAATGATTTATCTTGAAAAGGCTTAATTCTCCAGCCTTTTGTAACAAACCTTACTTGTATGAACAATGCCAAACAATCTCATTTTGTTTGTCCATCCAACTTTCACCCCCTGTTAGTCACTTTGAAAGTGAAGAATCAGAGACAGTACTGCAAACTTTCACTTTTCTGCAGCCATTCATCATGAAACTTGCCTATAGAAGTTCCAGTACTTTAGTCTTCTGGGGCAATGTTGACTTAATAGGAAAGAAAAAAAATGCACTACATTCTAGGTTTCTTTATGTTTGAAAAGGGAGGAGGGGTGTAAAACACACCTAAAGGTAACACAAAAACAGGCCTGCTAAATGGCTCAAATCCCCAGCTACAGAGCAAATCACATATAAACTGGGACAGTAGTTTCCTCTCGCTGGTCAATCAATGTGCCTTAATGATTTTCTAAAGGAACCACATCTAAGAGAGCAATTACTCAGTTAACCATGCCTATTCATTCTTGGATTTCTCTGCTGAGATTACCAATCATTTCAGTGATCTTTTCTATAAAATAGACACCAGTTCACCAGAAACCAAACTAAACCCTCTGTCTTTTATGGCAGTGAGACCACATTCCTCAGTAGACACTTCTGACAACACTTTTATTCCAGACTTTTACTGATTGATCATAGTAGTAGCTCCTAGTCTTTAGAGGGCAGCTTTTACCATTTTCAGACTGAAATTTATCCATGCTCAACATCATTAATTCCTACTACAACCACAGCAGTGCTTGGAAAGAACACTGTAGCAGCCAACTCTACTACAGACCTCCTCTGAAGTACAGGACTGCAGAGAAGGAGACATCCAGCACTAGCTCAGAAAAAAAACAACCAAAAAAAAGCCCTGTAAGTCTGAGGAAGTTGAGTTTTGTGGATTTTGTTTATTGTGGGTTTTTTGTTCATATTTTAGTATATTCTTCCTTTGATACAGCACCCTTCAGTACCAAAGACTAGGAGACACTGTAAAGCCATTACACCATTGCTAGATAGGGAGTGCCCAAATGTGTTGTCCTGCTTTTAACTACATTTTCTATTTTCGTTACGAATCACACTCAGTTACAGACTGTACCAACAGGGTGTATGTTTCTGGTGCTGTGTGCCAAAATTATTTTAAAAAGCAATGTAGCTCAGTGTGATTAAGCCAAACCAAAAGTTTTGTCAGCGCCAAACGTGGCACTACTGCCAACACTTGTCTGCTGTTAGACTATACCACTTATTGTGGGATCATTCTTCCTCTCTAACTGTGCAGTAAAGTGGCTGGACTCTGTTCTTCAAGAGCAATCCATTAGGGCTTTACTCAGAAATGCAAACTCATTTTTGGACACAACAGAAGACTTTTTTTCCCCAATTTCCCTGAGCTGACAAAGGACTTAGAGGATTTTAGGCATAATTGGGGAACTACACTTATAAAACTGGGCCTATGTTTTGACAACATAACTCCTAAATATAGAGATTTTATTATTTTATAGAAGAACACAACTTCATCTCTTTTAGGATCGACCAGAGTGCCCAATTTTTCATTTTAATTTCACAGACTTCATGAAAATGGTTGTGTCTTTTTCCATCAGTTTAAAATTGATATTGTAAAGGTAAAATTTGAAAAACTTGCTCCCAGTCTGCAGGCCAAAACACAACACAGACCACTCAAACACCTAGTCCATAGCTTTTGGATTCTTATATATACTCCTTATCATAATGTATTGACAGTTCCAAAACCACAATCTCTGAAATACCACAGTCATTTCCTATTTTAGAAACAAGGTAATACAGCACTATAACCACGGAGAACTGTAGATTTTATACTGATAACCACTGCACTGCTTTTTATTCAAGTGCTTCGAAGTGTCTTACAAACATGATTAAGCCTTACTGTGACTTGGAGATAAGCAAACATATTAACAGTTTCAGTCTAAGAGCTGAGAGGTGAGGCACCTAGTGATGTCCAAGGGAGTTTTGCCTTTGACCTCCATTCAGGCAGGAATCAACAAGAAGCTTACAAACAAAACTGAAGGATCTGACCCAAACTCCCAAAGAACTCAAATTCCTGGCCACTGACTGAAAGAAGCTAAGACAGACAGCTTACCTTCTGAATGGGTGCATGCAAAACAGATCTCTGAAGTATTTGACAAATGTACATGCAGGTTTGAACACATGTACATTTCATTTATTATCAACCATAAAAGGACTTACTGAATAAACTAAACTGGAAAAGTAAGCCAAGATCTAATATTTTATATAATTTTAATAGGAAATTTACCTTAGGAAATTAACTTCCTTGGTTTGAACTCAGGGATACATATAAAAATTACTGTATTATTATACTGGAAGCATGTTTGTGATCCTTTAATTGTAGAACAGCATTAATTGTAACATTCATTTTCATGTACTTCTTCCACAATATTTTAATCACAATTCTGCTGATGATTGTCAGCCTCACAAAAGTAATTACTGAGGAACTTTCTTTTCTATTAAATATTACAAGAAAAAAAACCCTGCATTTTATTCTTGGTATTATTAACAGACTTTTAGCATAAATAAGTCCCTTTTCAGCCTTCTTCTAAAAAGGTCTAAATATGAAGTACACATAATCAGATGAATTCTCTCTTCAGCAGCCCTTCCACGTCAGTTAGACAGGAAAACATGGTAGCTTCCAAGATGTATTTAATTTAATGGTCTGTCTACACTGGGCAATCACTGCAGCGTTGTCCAGAGTTAGCAATGCCACCACATTACTAAACTCTGCTAATGCAATAAATTTCCCTGCACAAAGGCACTCAGCACAAATTGAGAATGTTCACACCAAAAGCTGGTACAAAGCTTTTACTGGAGTGTAGAACAGAGTTACTGAGTTTACAGCTGTGCTTGTTTAGCTTACTTTAAATGGCTTTCCATACAGAGAGAAAACCCTAAACTCAATTGAAGAATAATTAATGTATCACACTACTGTCCCAAAATTTGTCTATTGTTTCGGGGACGTGAAGGGGTGGAAGAGAAGAATGAAGAATAGTAGCATTTAGTTTTAGAGCCTCCAATCATAAGAAGTAAGTAGGCAAATACAAAGTTTTTTTGCCACATTTTTTATCAAAAGTTTTGGAATTAATATTTTCATCCTGTAATACTAAACCAGTTTCCCATACAGATGCCAAAAAACTTACACTAACTCAGCTTTTACTCACACCTCCATGACTTAAGCTCACCCAAAACCTCAGATGAAACAACTGCTGACATGTCTCATGTTTCTTACATGTAGAGCTGTTGGAAAACTGCATTCAAAGCAGTGAGTGCGTTAAAGTCTTTTTGTTCCATACAAAGTCTTTGAAAACTTTCATGCAAAATACATCCCTGATGCTTTGAATATCTGATATATGCTTAGCTTAATGCAGTAAGTTTGCGGGAAGTATGAAGAACAGGAGTGCCTCCCTCTCTTCTTTGTTACCTATTACCGAAATACTTAATGTCCTATGGCATATGCAATGAGTGGAGCCTTCTTCCAACAGGAAAGAACATCCATTAATGCTGAGTGTATCAGGTATAGGTGGCCAGGTGTTGGCATTTGTGGGGGCTGCAGGGTGGTTTCTGTGGAAAAGACAGAGGCTGCCCTGGATCCAGCTCTCAAACAGACAGGACAGAGCTGAGACCCTCAGCCAAGACGGAGGTGCTTCTAGGAAATGTATACAAGAAAGCACAAAAGAGTGAGGAATGAGGGGAAAAAGATGTGATAAACAGACTGATGAACACGAAGTTCACAGAAGAAGGATACGGAGGAGGTGATTCAGGACCATGCTAGAGCAGGTATTTCCCTGTGGAGAGGACCCTGCCACGGCAGATTACACAGAATTACAGAATGGGTGGTTGTAAGGAACCACTCTAAGTAACTTGGTCCAATCTCCCTGATCAAGCAGGGTCCCCTAGAGTGTGTTACTCAGGGTTGAGTACAGTTGGCTTCTGGGTATCTCTGGTGAAGGAGACTCCACAGTCTTTCTGGGAAACCCGTTCACCCACACAGCAAAGTTCCTCCTCAGGTTCAGATGCCCACACTGCGGCTGTGGAGGCCTCCACATTTGAGCAGGTGGATATTTCCTAAAGGACTGTAGTCCATGGTGAAGATGTATATTGGAGCAGGGGAAAGGAGGATAGACAGGCAGACAGAAGCAGTTACGGACTGACAGCAACCCCAATTCCCCATCCATCTACACCACCAGGGCCAAGGGTGAAGGGAGGTAGAAGAAGGAATGAAGGAATGAAGGAATGAAGGAATGAAGGAATGAAGGAATGAAGGAATGAAGGAATGAAGTTGAGCCTGCAAAGAGGGAGGTGGGGGAGAAGCTGGCTTAGTTTTTTCTGTGTTTCTCACCATCTAACTCTATTTTAGTTGACAATAAATTAGATTAACTTTTCCCAAATTGAGTATGTTTACCAGTAAGGGTAATCTGTAAGTGACCTCCCTGTCTTTATCTTGACCCATCAGCTTTCTGGTCTCATTTTCTTCCCTGTTCTGCTGAGAAGGCAGAGAGAGCAGCTGGGTGGGCATCTGGCAGCCAGCCAGCCAGCCAAGGTCAACCTACCACACTAAGAAAAGACAAAATGGGCTTTGTCTTATTCTTGTTGCAACAGAATATACTGTACTTGCCTGTCTGTCTTAGAAGGAGTGTCCAAACTAAAAGCCAGAATCTCAGTTTATGACGTAAGTTGACTTTTATCACTCTCACTTTTCAGCACACTCTATCAATTAAAAGAAAATAAAATACAATGGTGTTCTTACATTTACAACTGTCAGGTAACAAGACTTCCATATCTACAGTTTTAAGATCTAAAAAATAGAGATTTCTCCCTCAGTTTGTATATGTCTGTCATTGTTCTGCTGAAGAATGGACATAAGGATGAACCAGAGTACAGATGCGTCTACCTCACGCTTTTGCACATACAGTGTGTAGTCAAAAAACAAGTTTGTTCACAAAAGACTTGTCCAACACAGCAGATTTACTAGGACAGCTCTGCTGGCATAATGTATCACCATTTCAGAAAACTTGCTTTGGAATTAAAGCATCTTTTGCTCTTCTAAGGCATTTTTTTCACTTCTAAACACCTAGGCCTACAACAGTAATTTGCAGTGGAATAACTCCTACAGAATAAATTACTTAAAAATTTGTATTTTTACATCTAGAGTGGCAAAGAAGCATGAGAAAAGAAAGATTCCTCTTTTAAAACAAAGAGAAAAACTCATGCCTCTCAAAAAATTACTTTTCTGCTGTTTCATTGCATTGTATTTCAAGCCATCAAATCATTACAACTGGTTTTTGTAAATGTAATATTTTAACCAGATGAGTTTCCAGACTACATTAATTCCCTGATCACTTAAACACTTTCTGCCATCATGAAATAGAAATCAGCAAAGCAATGAGAAGAGCAACCACCAGCGTCAGTGCAAGAGAAGGCTTCCGTGGGAAGTTGTGGGAGCTGGCAAGTAGGGAAGAGCACCTTTTTGCAGAAGTTATCCCTAAAGTCATCTCAGCTGTTTCATGAAGTTGCACCCTTAAATTTATCTGAATATTTGAAACACTTCACTGTGAAATAAAAGATGTGCCAGAGCCTAAGGGGATTAACATAAGGAACAATGGTTACCATGGGAGGAAAAAAACTGGTTTCTTGACTAGAGAATTTATTTCATGGATGAATCTGTACTCTCATTTTGAGGTCTCTAAGCACTAGTCAAACTCCTTCTTTAAAAAATTCAACAGAAAGAGAGGAAAGAAATACCAGAAAACAAAGTAACTGGGTGGGGGGGAAAAAAAAAGGCAGTTCTGACTAACAAGTACCCTTCCATACCAGCACATGTCATGTACATTGTCTCTGTGAATGTTCTCTTAGTGGAAACACCACCATTCCTCATACACGCAATGACAAACAAATAAACAAAAACAAACAAGCAAACAAAACTCCCTTTGTAATACATCTAGAATTCCTGGTAAATTAGTAAAGATAATCATCATATCCCAAATTAAAACATAACACACACAGTTTTCTGGCAGAGTTCACACTTAACTCTTCCAGATACTCAGTGCATGCACACAGGCAAACAGTACAGAATTTTTGAATCAGTAAGTCATTTGGAAGACTCTCCAGAAGTGTGCTGAGGCATGTTTCTGGTGCTGTGCCAAATTATGCGCTTCTGTTTGTGGCTTTCATATATGGATTAAACTGATGCACAAGCATGTACTATTTGGCAAGTAGTGACAATAGCCTAGTCTGAATTTAGCAATTCAAGTTTTAGTTAAGTTTTACTAGGTGAAAGAAAAAAAAAAAACAACAACAACATACTGTTTGGTCTCTGTCTTTATATCCTTTTGCCATCTTCCTGCTCACTTGCAAAAGACAAGAAGCTCCTTTAATTCCAGAATGTCCTGCTTAGGTAATTCTAGTGCAGGAATTTCAAACAGGAGGTTCAAATGACAAGTGCAATTAAAATGGAGTTTGTGTTAATTTGCTGTTATTCTAAAACATCTCAAATTTTTTGAGTATTTCCACTGTGAAAATATCTAATACTTCAATTTCTAGCCACGGATCCATTTGGAAATTAGTTAAAGGTCCAATTACCTTGTTTTGTGACTTGACTGCGCCACAGGTAAATATAGACTTTCTTAAAATATATATCATGAGTTCAGAGCCTTACTATAACCAATAACCACAGAGCTCTTCCTCCTGTTGCTTACTACCATGAAGCTGAACAACATACCTGGAACAATACTTCTTGGTTTTCTGTACTTTAGAGCTTGAGACAGGAATTTAAAACAAAGCTTTATTCTAGATTCTGCAATCATTACAACATTCTGCAAATAACAAACTTTAATCTTCACTTTAATCTGAATTTACCAGGAATATAAATGCAAGTGTCATTGTCTTCTATAAATCACATATAAAGCATCTTGCAAGGTCAGTCCATTTACAGTCTGTTGCTTGCCTCAGTTTATAGGTAAGAATTACACATGGAAAAATGTACAGAAACCAGGAAACTTTTTTTAAAAAGATAAAAAGGATTAGATGCTGAAAGTGGCTCATTGTTAATTGAGTCTGGTGTGAAAGCTACAGAAAGATTAGTTTATGCAGCTGCTGCTCTTTGTCAAAACACTGCTAACAAGGTACACATGTTAAATCTGAGCATCTCCTTTCAGCCCCTAAAAAAGAATGACCACACTAAATCCTATGACAAATATTAATTGAAAAAAACCCACTGTTATTTCCTGGGGAATTCAACTATTTCACATTATTCTGATTTTATTATGACAATAAGCATTTTTGACACAATTTTCCATCAAATCAAAACTAAGTGGAGAGTACAGAGGTAAGAACAGACAGAAACTGAAAGTTAAATCTTGGTAATTTCTCTTCTGTGTCTCCAAATCTAAGTTTTCAAGCACTGTTTTGAAACAAAAAAAAGTAATATTGCAGTCATTGCCAGAACAAGCAAGGACCTTTTAAATACAAAGCATGCGTAACTCAATAAAAATAGTGTTCTGAAACTAATGGAAACTTAGATTTATTCTGGTTTTCTACAAACTCCAAAAAAAGATCAGGGAGACTAGAGACTGAAATAAAAAACAAAGCACTTCAACTACAAAGCAGAGAGAACAAAGTAGCCTACAGCCAGCCCATCCCTCCCTCTCTCCCGGAAAACGCAACCAGGCCTTGCAAAGAGGTAAGATAATTAGCTGGAGCCACTCCCGCTGCTTCTGTGCTAGGTCATGTTACAAGGGTGGGCTACATTGCTAAGTGGCAGCTGGGTACTTCAAAGGGAGCCTGATAGAAGACACGAGCTGCATTTGAAAAGCAACTGCTATCACCATAGTCCTTCACTGGCACATAGTCTGTCTCACCCCTGTCACTTGAGCTGCAAAGGAGCTATTTGTGAGGTCAGTACTGACCACTCCCCTGTTCACATTGCTATTACAAGTATGGATGTATATACATGGTATTTTGTAGGCAGTAGTATGACAGTGCCATGAGCCATCTGGCAAAAACTGAGTGGCATGTAATTGCTCCAATGTGCCTGGCTGGCTCAACCACATAAAGAAAATTTGTTGGGTCTGCTGACAAAATGCCATAAAAATATCCCCTAATCTTGCTTCAATTTTATCAACGTAACTACTGGCTAAAACATTTAGTACAAAGCACTTCCCTGGAAGGGGAGCTCAGATTTCTTTGTGTAAAAACTAGGTTGTGACAAAAATGTCCTGCTATCATATACTTTGCAGCAGTGC
This sequence comes from Campylorhamphus procurvoides, assembly GCA_013396655.1. Taxonomy (NCBI): domain Eukaryota; kingdom Metazoa; phylum Chordata; class Aves; order Passeriformes; family Dendrocolaptidae; genus Campylorhamphus; species Campylorhamphus procurvoides. Next base: position 92,785 of record WBMV01000504.1, on the reverse strand, counting down.
CTGGAAACATCCTTAAAAATGTAATTGCACTTTCCCTTCCAAAACTGGATGCCAATATGATGGTACTACACAAGAGGTACCAAATGTAAGAGTGAGTTTAGTGGAGTCTCAGAGAACCAACAGGAGGCATACCGATAAACGTGGGCAGGAAACCAGCCCTCACTTTAACCAACTGAGAATGGGGTAATGCGGCCCATTTGAATGGGCATGGGGATCAGATGCTGGAGATTAGAGTTTCCTTTTCAATTTGCCATGCATTTTTTGTTCAGTCTAAGGGAAGCTGCTTAATGCATTAAACAAAGAAACTTTATATTATCTGCAGACCACTTGCTACCTGTCATATATACACTTAGACCCTTCAGATCACTTAGACCTGTCTCTGGTGTGTAATGGACAACTCTTTTGTGTTTTGCTAAACATTTTTCATCATACAAATGGTGAAAGATTTGTATCTTTTCACATGGTGGTGCTGATGATGTTCAGGAAATTAAATATCTCTTCTGTTAATAATATTTAAATATATGTATGATTATGGCAAGAAGAAAGAAAAAAAAACACGAACCACAACAAATACACTAGACGCTACATACTCACAGAGCATTCAAATTTAACTGCCAAATAACAAAAAATAATCATACATGTAAATGCATCTGTGCAATTGATTTAGATCCCTAAATGTTAAGACTTCCATTATTACAGAATACCTGTTGTATATTAGTCTCAATTATACTTATTTCAACCTTACAGGATGCTGCCTCATTTAAATATGTTTAATGTGAGCAAGTGGCTATGACACTTTACAGTTGAACTTTGATATGCATGATGTAACCTTGTTTATATACTTGCACAACTGGTGGTAAAAACAGCATCCACACCACAAAGCACAAATGCCAGGTTACTGTAGAAAGTTACTATTTGCAATTTACAGTTTTGCTGAGTCAGAAGAAAGAAATGGCAAATAGATACAAGAAGATATTCAAAAAATACAGAACTTAAATACTCTTTGTGTGGTCACATAAACACAACAGACAGTGGTAAACCCCCCAAAACCAAATGCAAGTAACAATTATCATTAAAAAAAGAATGATTTTACCCTATAATTCTTACTGGATGTACTACATCAGTGGTGTACCTTAACTTTACTTTCCCCATCTGCCGCTAAGCTATGAGCATGGATATATTTATAGGTGTTGGCTTTTAACTCTCTCTGTAAACCACATAGAAATAAACTATTACTGAGCATACATGCTACAAATAATTGTGTTTTGACTATATATGTAAAGGAAAAAAAAGTCCAAAGACCATCAAAAGAAAAGCCAACCACAGTAATAGTAAAGATCATACCAGAAAGCACACCAAGGTCACTTACGGCTTACACAAATTTGCTGCAGACCAAAAGTCCATTGCATTCATGTGAACATTCACATTTGAAAGGAAGGGCCCCTTAAAAATCTGGACTTGCTTAGATGCCTCAGATTTCTCACTTTTCAATAAATGTGTGAGAACACTACCTGCCACAAATATTTACTTTGTGTAGGAAAAAAAAAATTCTTCAACTCATGAAGTTTGTAAGACAGTATTTTGATACTGTTATCTGGATTAATGCTAGATTCACACTTTTATGATTTCTGAGATAAACCTTATAAGTGTTCTGATAGAAATATACTCTTGTATTGTATAATTTCTTTTCACTTCTTCTACAGAGAGTTTGAACTGCTCATGACACACAAACACATTTTATCAATGAACACTATAACAAAATCCTCACCATTTCTTACAAACCACCATGAACTTTTGAAATTAAATACATAATTTAAAAGGCTGTTTAACACACTATTCAATATGATTCCATAGACAGGGAGATTACTTAAAGAGATAATCTGTACACTACAGTCTGAAAAATACTTCTTCTGATGCCTATGCATTGAAGAAAAACAATAAACATTTTTTCTCCTAATGAAAAGTCTGTGTAATTACAAATCTTACACATCTAAGGAAACTTGATTCATAATAACCAGAGAAGATACTGACAAAAAAGGATGCTGCAATGTTACAGGTGGTGAATAGAAGCACCATCTTTGAATATGATACTTTCTCAAGCTGAGCTACCCAGAAGCTTCATTTATGTCATATTTTGCATATCAGTTAAAATACAGGTCCTTCTAGACTTGTCTTCTAGGTTTTAAACATTATTTTATTAATTTCAGAGAGGTGAGAGAATAATCACCTAAAATACTCCAAAATATCAGGAAAATTTACAAGAATATGCAATCATCTGGAGGCATAACAAGTCTCTGTCCATCAACCCTGCAGCTTCTGACAGGATGCCATATTATTCCTTTTTTTTCCATTGTTCTGATGACATGAATAGCAGTAGCTTATTGTCCATTATATGGCTAACAGAAATCCCAGACCATTGTCCTTGTCATGGGCAGATTGACTGTAAATTTTAAGTGCAGGAAATCCAAAACATGGGTGAAATGCTAGAACTCTTGTGCATGCACTTCATCATTGACGGAGAACCCAATTGTTTTTGGACTTCAGGAAGATCGTCAACATATTAATGGCCCTACTGACCTGCCAAATTCTTTTGCTTTCCTCTTCTACAGCTATTTTATTCTAACTTCTGTCCTGCAAGGGACAGTGTACGACACCTTTTCTCTATTGTCAGCTGTACAGCCCAATGCAGTGAACATACACATAAAATCCCAAGACTACATTTTCTATGACCTTACCATTACAATTCCACACACTCCTGTGTGTTATGAAACCAGTCCCACAGGAACTAGGAATCAACCAAGGTAAGGCAGCAGCCCATTGTCCCTTTCGCACAAGACCTGCAAGTATATATCACAAAAGCTATTGAACTCCAGCTGCAGTAAGTGCTACCACAGCTATGCAGGTGTTCTCTGTTCTTAGAGGAAAACAAAGGAACTGGACTTTACTCTTTCCAACACACCCACCATCTCCTTTTGCTCTTCTTCTTTAGTTCTTGCAGTCTTACCAACAGACCACATTTCCACTGTGAATGCCAAGTGGACTTTTTGGCTGTACTATTTTAGTTAATTCAGCCAAAGCCATGACAGCAGACTAGAAAGGCAAGAGTTAAAATACCTTAAAATTGAAAGACATTTCTTTCTTGATTTCCAAAAACTTCAAAAGCAAGATACTAACAGTCACAAATCTATACGCCAAAGCCTCTTTCATTATCTAAGCATATCAGCATCTGCACTATGACCCACAAACCTTATACAAGACGAGTGTATGAAGTAATACAGGTGCAGTAACTGCATATAGGTACAGAAAGCCTTTCCTCTAGAGTAAGTGAAAAACATGCAGGAAGGGAAGAAACAGTACATACCGAGAGTTGCTTTTGGTAATAATCCACTTTATAGCAACTGATAACAGTGTTACTATTTTGTCGTTTTCTTTTAGCCCAGATAAAATGTTTCCTCAGAGTTTTCCTTAACAGTCATGAGATTATCACAGTTGGTGCAACAGATGTTGGTCTCCAGGAAGAATGGCCTGATCCTGTAAAACCTGCTTTCTCATGTGCAGGCCCTTTGAAATCAGTGGGATTTATGTAAATAGGGATTTGCAGGATTAGGTCTACAGTCTAGAGTCCATAGTACTTCAGTCATACATGTTCTAGTTTTGTTGCCTGGGAACCCAATACAGCAGAATAGCTTCTGAACAGGCCAAGCATCCTTTACAGAAGCAGTATGAATCTGAACACAGACCTTGCAACATGAATTCAGCATTAGAACTTTGAATTACTATAAAACAACCCTTCCTGAGACAAATGAGGTTCAAAAGGGAACAGATGAGATCCATATTAATCTACAAAATACAAGAATAATGTCCCTCACATTTGCAAAACTGTGGAAAAGGGGGGAAATAAATTAAGATTCTTCTCTCCTTTTATTTTTTTTTCCTAAATGGAACACAACATTCAATATGCATATTTTCTTCTCGCAGCAACCAGAGCTACAAACATTCTGTATACACTAACTTTGGGTTACCATGGAGACCGAAAAAGAGACTGCTATTCAGAAGTCAACAGACCTGTCTAGTGCAGGGGTTTCAGACTATTGGCAATGGAAATGGCATCCTCCATCGCCCCCTACTCACACCCACTCTTGGGTACTTTTCACTCAACCCCTGCCCACTTCTCCCTAGCTCCACATTCACTCTCTCACCTCACCTACTCCCCCATCCCCCGAGGCCGTGGCAGGAGCTGAGTTACTGCTATAGTTTCCATTGGCAAAAAAGCAAAACAGCCCAGAGCCACCTGGCTCTCAAATGGTGACAGACTCCAAAAAAGTTGATGAGTGTTAACTGTCTCTGTGGAGACACTCTATGAAGAAAGAAATTTTTGGAACATTTATTCATTATCTGTGATGTCCATTACTCTGCCACTCAGCTGTCTGCCAGCCAGGGAGCAAGATGTCAGCATGGCACTGGTGAGGCCTCGCCTCGAATCCTCTATTCAGTTTGGGCCTTTCACTACAAGAAAAACATTTAGGCGCTGAAGCAAGTCCAGAGAAGGGCAATGGAGATAGTGAAGGGTCTAGACAAAAAGTTCTGTGAGGAGTAGCTGACAGAGCTCGGATTCTTCAGCCTGGAAAAAAAGGAGACTGAGGGGAGATCTGAATGGTCTCTGTAACTACCTGAAAAGAGGCTGTAGCCAGGTGGCAGGAGACTCTTCTCCCAGGCAACAGGTGACAGGGCAAGAGGCACTGGCCTTGAGTTGCACCAGGAAAAGTTTATATTGGTTATTAGGAAAAAAACTAACCCCAAAAGGGATGTCAAGCATTGCCCAACAGGCTGCCCAGGAAACTGATTGAGTCACCATTCCTGAAGGTATTTAAAAGACATCTAGATGTGGCACTTAGGAATTAGCAGTGGACTTGGCAGTGCTGAGTTAGCAGTTGGATATGATGATCTTAGAAGTCTTTTCAAACCTAAGTAACTCTAAGTTTCCATGTGCCGCTTTCAAACGGATCATGTGTTACCAGTGATAGAAAAACCAAAGTAAGGCATACTAGACAATAAGATACATAATAATTAGAATGTGTACCAAACACTATTCACTCAAAATGAAAACTATATATCAAACACCATATCAATAGACAGTCAAGACTCACATGCATACATTAGAAAATAAAACGCACATATAACAGAGACATGTTCAAATTAAGCTGCTATGATTACTCTTGTGGGCATATTTTTCCAGAGTAGGTTGTCATCGTCCTGTAGGGACCCTACAGGAGCAGTGCACATAAGCACATGTGAGCATGTCACATGAATGTATTTTGATGCTTTCAGGACCCACATGAGCTTCCTCAGACCTCATCATGATATCTTTCATTATCACTATGTGTTATCATAACATGTATGCAAACTTCAGCCGAACCAAATCTAAGAATTCTACAGCCTCTTTGCAACATTTATGCAGTGTGTACATTAATCATTAAATTCCATTATGTTCATTTGTACACCTATTTCCATGGCATTAACAATGAAAGCCAGGGACTTCATAACTACATTTGCTATAATAAAGTTGTCACTAATCACTCCCAAAATACAAACCATAACTATTACTATTCAGCAGTCATATCTGCATGATCTAATATTGTTGCTTTAGGGTCTCAGCTGCATTTGTTGGTCTCAGACATAGGTTCCTCAATGGCAAGAGAAGTGTCATGAGCACAGAGAAGAGTGAATATCTCACTACACTATAACATGGAATTTAAGAAAAAAATCTATGTATAGCCCTTTCTGTAGGTTTCTCACTAGACAGAATAGGGAGTTCTATGTTAATGTTCATCCTACTATGAAACATGTCAGCAAGCCTGAGTTACCAATAATATGACTTGAATTCTGACAAGGTCAAACTGGCTGAACTATATTTAAAACACTTTTATCTTACTGCAAGAGGATAACATGCTCTAAGACTATGTATCACAGGAGCATAAGACTCTTCTTATGATTTGACCTAGGCTCGGAAGCTAATGCCCTGGACCATGCTTCAAGTTAATTGCAGCTGAACATTGCAGGACAGAACAAGACTCCAACACAACACCAAGTGAATTAGTATGGCCTTCTGATCAAAGAAAACTAAGTAGGCTATGTCCAGAAAAGCAATTACAATACTGCAAAAGTCTGAGAGGAAGTTCAGGTGATTTTAGTTGCTTATTTTTTGTGAAGTTCAAAGCTCATAAAAGGAAGAAATTGGACTACTGCTATCATCATTGAACCCTGAGATTACCAAAGACATCAAGAGATAACCTGAACTTTTCTGCTTGACCACTTGATCAAGTTTACGTGTGTCATCTTGGTCTATGCTTCCTAAACCTGTCCTTGATAAAAGTAACACTACCCTCATCATTAGAAAGATACTGAGTTTTTTCTTAAGCACATTCTTTACTGATGAAATGCTGTCTTTATTTCTTGACCTGAGGAAGGCTAATCAGAAAATTAGAAAGTTTCTGGCTACTTCCAAATAATTCATACCTTTTTTTCTCAGACACATACAGCCAACGAGGCAGCATTGAAGACCATCTTAATCCTTTCAGCTGGACACAATTAGTAGTGTGTTATTCCTTCCAACAATTGTTGCAGCTTCCTTCTAGATCTTGATTCACACTACTGAATGATCAATATCATTTGATTCCATGATGACCCTAGTCCTGAACCTGGAATATGTCTTTGAATGCACATTCTTTACACCACACAAATACTGAAGGAAAAACAACAGATTAATTGCTGGCCCTAATGCTGTGTTTGCGAGTGCTAAGAAGTCATTCCAAATGTTCCAAAAAGGATTAATGCAATATAACAAGTCTATTTAATTACTGAAACACCAGTGATTCTCATTTTACTATAAGCAGCTTTTCCTTTATTTGGAGGTTGAAAATAGAATAGAAATCATTACAGGACAACTATAATTCTTGTCCCAGAGTATTTGAGTTATATCAGCAACACAGTGAAAAAAATACATGAAAGGCCAAGGAGGACCACACATACACACTGCATTTGTGTATGAAAATGCAAGATTAGCGTAAGTTTTAATATATACCAGCACTCCTCACTATAGTTAAAGTACAAAAAACATTTCTTATGCTCTATGTAAAAATGTGATGTTTCCTTAACTCCAAAAAAAAAAAAGGCAACAATTCAGCCAGTTAGAGTAACTACACACAGCTTTAAAAAAAATTTCACTTGGGTTTAATAAAATCACCTAAGTCCATGACTTATACAGACGCCTTTATAGATGACTGAACTGCAGGCAGTGAATTCACCTATGAATGCATGTATGGTAAAATCACAACTTGATATACTTTACATTATGTGTCTGAATCTAGACAGTCCAATCAATTTTCCAATTCTCCTTTCTGCACAAGGTGGTTATTCTTTAACTAAAAGATAAACAATGGAATAAATTTTTATGTTAACTCTTGGTTCACTATAAAGGGCACTGTTTCAGTATCAGCTAGGGAAAGTGCATGCACAGACTTCTTTTCATTTTTACAAATTATTGTCACTTCCCACTCTGAAACAGATATAGTAGTTTTGTAGGTGTTGTTATGGCTAGCTCAGTACCAACCCTGAAATACCATCATACAGGAAGAAATGAGGAAAGCAATGATTTAAGGAGTAAAAGTAGATGGCACACAGGCCCAAAATGCACAGGTTACTACTGAAGTATTTAGGAGCATTTCAGTACAGTCATTAGGGGCTTCAGGCAGAGGTAGGCCTTCTAAGACACAACCCTGGACTAAGCCCTTACAAAACAAGGGGCACCCCATCAATGTGCCTCATGAACCAGATCTGTCCCAGCATGCGAGATGAAACAGAATGGCCAGCATATTCCAGACACAGGCACACTGTTATATTAACTTGGGTTTCATCTCACACCTCACCAAACTCCTGATCATCCATCCTGCGCATGGGACCATAGTGCAGGAACCTCAGTGTTCTCTGGTCTGAACTACTGGCCCACTGACTGAAAATCCACGATCAGAGTGGAGAGAAGGATGTGGAAGCAGACTGAGCTCACAAGCCACCCCTGCAGCACCACAGATGAGTCCTTTGTGGTTGAATGTGGATGAACATACACACAATTGCCCCATGACAAGTGTTTCTTTTATCTTTCCGTCTGAAGTATTTTTTTCCTTCACTGTCATAGGGCAAGGAAACTCACAGAGCTCTCTGAGCCCCTGTGCCTTGTCCCATCTTCAAGGGCCAGCCCTGTCCAGAGCTCCTGATGAAGCACAGGTGACACGAGGAGTACTCCCACCACAAACCTGGTCTCTTGTGATGGGCCAACTCTGCTGTGCTATTTCTGTGTGACAACCCTCTCCCACAAAGCAGTACTACCTCAGGGCTTACAGTGAAGGAATGCTTTGTGTCAGCCCTCCCTGCTTGGGCAAGTTTCTTCTGTTTGGGCATGAGAAAACCAGGTACAACATTTTTTTACAACACAGAGCCCACTCTGGGGCTGGGCACTAGCACATCAGTTTTCCTTGCAGTGAAATATAGGAGGGCTAGACCTTTTAGCCAGTACATTACATTACCTCAGTATTTCACAACACTCACTGGGGCAGCACTGAAGCAAGTGATGTTCTCTCTCCCTGTGACAAGAGACACAGAGAAATTAAGTAACCTGTCTGAGGTCACCTAGGGAGCCACAGCAGGGCTGGGGACCAGGACAAAGATTTTGAAGTCCCGGCATCAAAACACTGAGTCATACTTTACATTGTCATCACAGTGCTATCACTGTGATGCTCCATGCAAGCTCCATGCAAGCTCCACCCTCCTCCTTCAGAGGAACTATAAAACTGCAATTAGGTATCACACCTAGATTGCAGAGTTTCACATTGAAAGAAAAGGTTTGGTCACTTACAAGTGGAAGGGAATGCTGTATGCACACAGACAGTCTGATTATTTTTGCTTTTTCCAGAAAAAAAGGAAATAATAAGTCTACAAAGAAATCAGGTACTGCAGAAAAATGAACGTGATCATACACTGCAAAAGCCAGTGCATAATGCTGTGAGAAGATATGGGGTTTAAACTGTGTCAATTTGATTGAATAAATCTACTTATGTGAGGAAAGTTTATGGCTAAAGCCTTAAAATAAGACTATACCAATTATCTGATGACCTCTAGATTAAAAATATACTTGTTTTATAATGGTACCAGTACCAGCCTAAGAGCTTTCTTAACCCAGCAAGGTTGCTTCATGCCAATTTTTCAACAAATCCAGTCACTGTTTTCAAAAGGCACTACCTTCTAAACAGTGTCACAATACAGCAGATTATTAGATATAATACCCATCTCAAAAAACTAAACTGTCCTAACAGTCAAGTTGTAGGTAATTGCAGGAAGAAAAAAGCCTACATCATGAAGCTGACATTAGATTCAGGGATATTGACAGTACGCAGTCTGTCAGGGTATACGGCCAATGACTCCCTTCCCAGCTAAGAGTAATTCTTAAGGACAAGTAGTTTCCTCAAGAAATAATGCATTTCAGAATTTAAAAAAAAAATAAAAAGAAGCACGACAAAGACTGCTCTTTCTCCCTTTTTATTAATTTTACATCCATAATGTGTAAAGTCCTTTCCGTAGGAGACCACAATTGCTCTGGGTCTTTTAGAAATAGATGTTTTGGTACTAAAGAAACCAAATAGCTACTTATGAAATTAACATGAAACACTTCTCCATTTCATGCCAAGATATTACTTTCATCACTTTTGTTTCCTAAAAATTGAAGTGGTGTGCATACACATTATATTTTTCATCACAAAATATTTCCAAAGCAGAACCTTCTTCCCAGCACATCCCACTCACAGTGAAATGGGATTGACTAAGACTGATGACATTTGCCCTCAAAAAATGTAGTGGTACATGCACCCTAGCAGAGCAGAAATGCACAGCAGCCTGAGAGAGGATGGAGTTTTGTCCCCACCAATTCTTCTGCTACAGAAGACAGTCAATTTGTCCCCATCATTGTCAGCAGACAAAAGGTGGTGACATCAGGAGCACATCCAAAGGAGGACATAGCCACTCCAGAGGGACACTGCAAAACCACTGGCCTGTAATTCAGGGCTGAGGTCTTCTTGTCAGCAGTTACCAGCAATTACTGGAGGAAGTGGCATGGCTGCTGAACAATGGAAAGGTCAAGCACTTCACAGCCATTTCATGACCCAGAGAAGTCAAGGTCAAGAGATTCAGGTAGCAACTTAGCCTGGGCATGGGTTACAGCATAAATGAATTGTTTTAGCAAATCAGATTTGGTCAATTAAACATAACAAGACCCGTTGCATCACATAGCAGAGTTCTTGACACTAAAGCCAGGAGCGAGGCCAGCCTCATAAAACACGTCTTTTAACATGGCATAACAAATTTAAGGTAATCCATTCAGAAACTGCAGATGTCAAAATAAGTTGCCTTGACTAGAAGTTTTCACACTTTTAAATCACAGACACTAGAGTGTAGTCATCCCTTTAAAAAGTCCAGCAACATTTTCAATGGCATTATTCACGCAATGGAAAACTGATGCTGCAGTAAATATACCTGCTATCTCTTAAGACAGAATTGATTAAATTTAAAATAAATAGTTCATAACCATCTTACATTAGTTTAAATTAATCCTTTATGAAAATATGTATAGTAATTCAAGTTAATATAGCTTGAAGATCAGGAAGTCAAATACATAAAAAATATGTTCAAGACATAAATGTTTTAAATTATCAATTGTCAAATAGTTGCAAATAATATATATTACTTGTGCAAAGCATTTGCATCAAACAAAAATCACAAGGTTTTTTTTCCTAATTTCTTAACAGACACACCAACTTTCTGAGAGTTCACTAATTGTTCATTTTTGCATTTGGCTTTCCATTCACTCTTAAAGGAAGAATTGTTTAGTTCAATTTCCATATGTATTTTTTTTCAGGGGAGAAATAATTAAAAGCCCAGTTGCAGCCACAGAGATGCCTTTAGTGAAGATGCCTTTATTGAAGGACACTGGAAAACCTAACATGTCCCTTCTGTTCTGGATATAGGTAGTTTCTGTTAAAAAGTGAAGGTTTCTCTGAGGGAAAAGAACGTGACTGAAGGGCCTTCAGCTAAGCTTTCACATCATGCCTTTCCCAGTGCCATATCACAGCAACTTCTACTTATCTCAATTCTATTGTTAGAATAGTAAAAATTCTAATTAGAATATTAATTTTTAGTAATAGTAACTTAAAAGGTCCCAAACAGCTCAGGCAATTAGGAGCAAACTAATGTTAAAATGACTCTGAGGTCCCTATAATTTTAAGCCACCTTCTATACTCAAAGAGGGGTCTGGGAACAAGCAGGTTGTAACACAGAGGAGTCATAGACCATGAAGGCAAAAGCTTTGATCTTCAGGCTAGTCAAAAACATTCAAAACACTTTAGACTATCACCTCTTTCTCGAAATTCCCTCCCCAAAACCACATCTGAAGTGCCCATTTCCCGTCAATCTCTTTGTGGGGGGGAAGAAAAAGCCTACAACAAAAGACATATGAAAATAATGACATTCCTAAGGAATTGCTAAAGAAATACATTTATTTAAAATGAAAAAGGCTCAATATACTTCAGAAAAGAACCTCTGTCAAAGGAGAACTTCATGGAGGGAGACTAAACAATTTTTTAGCTTCACCTACAGCTCACTGCTCCCAGACAGTGCAATATACATACCAAAATCAGCTCTTTTTTTTTCCTAGACAAAGCTAAGAATCTAAAATCTACTCCCCACTTACTAGCTGCTGAGCCTTTCTAACCTCTTCTAATCCAGGCCTCACTGCCCTGAGCCAGGTTTTCAGCAACTTCTAAAAATTCCACCAGATCTTAAAAACATAAAAATGAAAAAGAGATACAGAGTAAAATCATTAAACCTCCCTATAATATATGATGCCTTGTTTGACATCTGTCCAACAAACTGACTAATCACACAGACCTTCTTCCCTTTTCACATTCACCTACTCTCTGGAAAGTGACTTCAATTAAGAAGTCACCTCCACCCTACAATGGAAGGAGCAACCCTATTCAGTTAAGATAGCCATTAAAATTGATCTTAACATCATCCTAACCTGAGCAATTACAGCAATGAAACATTTCACCTTGCAGTAGGGACTGGAACATAACACTTTGGGAAGCCTCTTGATTTACTGTGTTCAGCATTGTTGGTATGCTGCTCCAAGGACCACAGCTTCAAAGGGCCACCTGTCCTTGATATAACTATGTTACTACACTAGCAACAGGGAGAAGACGGAAAAGCAGGGATGAAGGGTAAGCTAGAAAAAGAAGCAAATTTGACAGCAATCTCATGTAATTAAATTTAAAATCCAACTTGTAGTGTTATTTTGTGTTTAATTATTTTAATGATGTTTTCACAGTTACAGTGAATTCAGTATGCATGAAAATTTAAGAAATTTAAAACATAAAACTCTGTTTTTGTTTGAAGTATTTCCTTTATGAATTATGATCCTGATTTATAATTTAGAAGCATTCTTTTTGTTCATAGTATTGTTTCTCTGTCTGAAACTATGGTGAAGCAAGAATCCTGTTTCCTTTTCTATTCTTTATAGCTTCTTGCTGTCAGTCTAGATGTCATTCATAAATTAACATTTCTAAATTTTCAACTAGTTGTAAAGAATTTATTTAAACCTAAGTCTCTTATGTCTTAAATGTAATTGATGTTATTTAGCATTTTGAAAATTATTCATTTTAATGTATCAGGTAAGAAAAAACAGAATGGTTTACCTCCACCAGAATGGAGGTAAATGCTCCTTCTAGAATGTATATGTATTTAATTCCTGTTGGGAACAGTAAAATTAAGTATAGAGAACTCCCTTTCCTTTCTCATGAACCTGTTGTATGAACTTCAATCCTGCTCTGAGGAAAACCAAAATTGAAAAAAAAAAAAAAAAAAATTGAATTCTTCAGATCTGCTGTTCAAATGTCAGTTCACACACAAACATTCTGAAAAATGAAAATAAATGACTTTCCAAAATATTTCAGTATCTTACCTCTTCATAAACAAAGTATCTATATTAATCAATGGATAAACTAAATTAACCTGCATCTCCTAATGGCAAATGTCTTTCTTGCCTGTAATTTTTCAGTACAATAGAGACACTCAACAAAATAGTTATCCAAAATTTTACATTAGAAAACTTGAAAATAAATAAATACAGGGTTTCCTCCAGTTGACACAAAAAAATTTTTCTACATGCCTGAAGAGACTGGAATTGCCCAGAGTAATTCAGTTTTTAAAAGGTTTGCTATTTCTCATTAGATATTTAAACTAAAAAAACCTCTTCTCATACTAGAGTAGCCAAAATATAGACTCATACTTCTGGATTTGCACTGCCTTTCTGATTCAAAATTGAGATTTAGCACAAGGGATCAGCATGCCATTTCACTGTGCAAGTACCAAGGTACTAGAGTACCTAGATGTTTGTAGGTACAGGCAGTAATAAGCTCTATTTCCTGTTGTTCCTGCTCTAACTCATAATTTGCTGTGTGAATTCCAACAAATCATCTTGCACCTTGACATATCCTTCTGCAAAACAGGTAAAGTGTTCTACTGTGTGTTCCTAGGTAAAGTATTCAGGAGGCAAATCATTAAAGTTAAGAGAAGCAGGAACAATCAGCAATTCAACAGACTGATCGATTCTTCTAAGTCCATATTTTTTATTAATTGTATGTGTAAGCATCAGTACCCAGAAGAAATGCAAACCCTCATCCAAAATCCCTCTGTGTGGTATGACACTACATAGGCATATGAACACAATATGACTGCCAGAAACTGGTTAAAACATGACTTTGAGTGTGATCTTTAGTGGAATTTCATGTAGTCACAGCAAAATAATCAAACTAATTTCATCATTGTATAATATAAAAATGATTGTTATAACATGACTATATAGTAACTTTTCTGTACTTCCTAAATGAAAACTAAAGTATGATGTGAAAACTTCTACAAAAACCTCTTTCAAAATTTGAGCTCCCCATAGAAATATATTCACAAAATTCAAAAAGCTTTAAAATTCTTTTCTCATCTCCGTTCTCTTGCTTTCTCCTCTTCCCCTGGCCCATGCCCCCTCCCCTCCAACCCCCAAGAGACAGGACACAGCCTGGGCAACTCAGGGACTCACAGAGGCCAGGTTTCCTTCTGTGCTGCCCTTTGCGTAGAGCTCCTAATCCTTCTTATTAATTAACAAGATAATAGCAGTTAACCGGAAAACAATATTAATGCTAACTATTTAGGAAACTTCCAACAGAAATGATTTATTCTTTTTTGCCAATTTCCTGCGAACAAAGTCACAGAGCTGGAGCTGCGGCAGCATCTTGATGGTTTAAGAAGTTATAAAACCAAGAGTGCCTTAACGGAACAGGACTAAGGACATCTGTGGCTGTTTTCTGCTCCACTCTCTGGATAGTTTAAAAGATCCTCTTCTCTGTCAACTCCAGAGTTTATTAACAGCTGGGAATGTGAGCTCCCTCAATTATACCACCCTTACATAAGGACAAAGGGGAGTGTAAACAGTAACATGACTGATCAGAGAAATGTACTCTGAGAGGCACACACGCTAAAAACACTAGCAAATATAACATTTACATGTACCATTGCTTCAGTACTTGAAACCTCCAAAGCCTTTCTCCAGGTCTACTGTGCTTTATTCAGTGTATGCTGAAATACCTAACATCAAGTTTGCATTTTACAAAAAAACACTCAGAAGTGATAATGCAGGAATCAGGAATTCTGTGGACCAGGCACAATGCTATAGGTATTTTAAGTTTTAGAAAAAAAGAATTAAGGCAATTTTTAATTTATTTTTTTCTAATTAGCTACTATAAGAGTAAGTAAAATGCCTATCAGAAGAAGGGATTTATATTATCTGGGTTCTGTTGCAGCAAACAAGTACTGCAGCTTTCATTCACTGATTGTCAAAAACTTTCCAATGTGCCCACTGCAATGCGGATGCCAACCAACGAATCAAAGGCATTCAGCAACTAGACAAAGAGGGTCTGATGCCAACCTCGGTGCCACTGGCAACCATTATTGGCATCAAGCACATTGTCTGCCTTTTTTTCCCCCCTCTCCTGGCACTCAACAAACAAAATGGCGGTTCTTGTAGCAACGGGAACACAGCATAAGCGCTGCACTGAATCAAATACCATCAAATGATTTTATGGACTGAAATATCAAAACGATAGACAATCTCTGATGCCTGACAGGGAAAAAAAGAAAAAAAAAAGGGGGGGAGGTAAGGCAATTCTGTCAACAGAAATAGCATTCACACCATTTTCAAGTTGGGGTTTTATACAAGCTCTGTGTGGGGCACACACACACACACACCTGATACACACAACAAGCAGAGTCCCATGGAAGTGTGTTACGATTAAGAATTATTTCGATGTTAAACATTGTTCATAGTGTATATTTCTCATTTTCTTCCTCCATTTCAGTCAAAGCAGCTGCATCGCAACATATGTCAATCCTCTTTTTTTTTTTTTTTAAGATCTTGAATCACAAGGGCATAGCAGAAAGTGCACAGAGGGGAAAAAAGATGCTGAATTTTGAGATGAGCGGAAAGTAGAGTCAGAGGTAATTGGTCAGTGACAGAACTTCATAGATCAGTCCTTATTTCTTCTTTCAAGACAGATATGGAAGTAGAAGCTCTTTTTGTTAAGAACCAAAAACATTATTGACACTTCTAGATCTGGAAATTGTCAATATACTGTAACATTACTCTGCACTGCAATGCGGATGCCAACCAACAAATCACAGACATCCTAGGCTAAACAAAGAAGGTCTGATGCCAATCCTGGTGCCACTGGCAACCATCACTGGCACTCGAACTATCCTTCCTCCTCTTTTTTTCCCTAATCATCTTTTTTAAAGCAACAAAAAAGCAAACTACTTGGCCCCCTTATTCATGTTATGTGCTAATTCTTTCTTCATATTTCGTTCAGGGATTTAATTCTTTCTGTGTACCCACTGAAGGTTTTACATGATATTACTAGGCATGTATATATGTGAATATTGGAAAGATAAATAAAAGGCAAAATACCGCATGTATAATGCAGCGTTTTGGTTGACTCCATGCTTATCTTTCACAAAGCCTGGTGCTCTTAATCAAGTGAACTACAAAGTGCCACAATTAACCTGCTGTCAATGAGTATACAGAATCAAAATTTAATAAAATGGAAAAAAAAATAGGTAACTTATCATGACTTCTTCAAGAAGAAAGCCAACAGATGTCAATTGAAGATTCACTGTAAAGCAACAAGATAGATACAAAATACACGCAGTTTGCAATAAACAAAAGGGTCTACTAAGAGTGACTTGGTATATATAAATTAGCCAGCTTCATCTTCCAGTATATTCGCAAAGCAGCATTGTGTAACTTTGAAAGTTATAATATTACATTATGCTTATCTTACTAATTTCTGATTAGACAAGTGTTTTAAATAAACTGATATTCTCAGACCATTTAAATCAACAAAATCAGCTATGCCCTGCAATTCCTTCTCCCACTTCAAGTTACTAGCTTCCAACAACTCATAAGTCAACAGTTTGTTAAGAGTACTCTAACCTCAGATTCTTCAGCTCAAGAGCTACTTGAACTGTTTTGCCTCCCTTTGTAGTTTTGGCTTTTAGAGACAGGTAAATCCACAGAATTAATCAGTAAGCTATGTCTTACACTATATGCATTCAAAATATAATTTGATTCCTTTTTCATGAAAGGAGTTTAAAGGTACAAATTATTTGTAATTAAGCTATTTTGTTTAATGCTATCAAAGAAATCTTTCTTCCTATGTTAGATCAGATTTACCAGATTCTGCAGCTACTTGAAGTTGCTGTAAAATATCTAAATGTGTCTACTGCTGTGGAGAGACAAAAAAAAAAAAAA
>WBMV01000504.1:0-62403 GCA_013396655.1 Campylorhamphus procurvoides | reverse complement strand
TCTTGTCTGTCCCGTTGCAAGTTCAATGGCAGCACTTTCCAGCAGCGGGAGGAGAAGATGGCTATGTTCGCAGAACTAATAATAATTCAGATCACGCCACATCGGCATCTTGTGTCAGAGTCGAAACTGGCTTCCCCGCCCCCTTCAACCTGAGAGCTGCCAAATCCTCACACACTCCGCATTCAGCCACAACTTAATGGATGGGATATTGTGCATTAAAATGTGGCCCAGACACACAGGCGAAGAGAGGACAAGAGGGAAAGCAGACAGACACACACACACACACATATACAAACAGACACGAAAGAGAAAGGAATGAATTAAAATACACACACAGGTCCTAAAACAAAACGGCAGTGAAAAAAAAAAAAGAGAGGGGGAAGGGAAGGAACAAAAAGAAACACTCTAGAGTAACTTTAAAAACCAAGCCAGAAATGCCACCCGAACACTGCATCCTGCAAAATAGCATGAAAGAGACCAACATAAGCCTCCAGACAATTTATCGAGCAGACCATATACAGTAGCAATGCCATTTCCTCAACATGATTCCTTAAAATTGCAGTCCATTAACTACAAAACTCACTAAAACAGCCAGAGATAAAATATGCTATTAAAAAGCGTGTAAGGAAGCATTTTCTACAGCAACAAGAACGAGGAGGAAAAGAACAGTCTGTAAAGTACAAATGAAGTAGCATTTGCATTAATTCTTTCCAGCATTTAACTGATATTTGTCTGCCAGAGAAGAAGGGGGAGGGGGAGAAAGTTGAAGAAGGAAATGTGCCAAGTTCAGCACTTTTGGATGCAAACTCCCATCAACCGATTTCTGTCATAAAAGTGTGACCCATATACAAAAGCTGCCAAAAAAAAACCTAAAACGAAACAAAACAACAAAACCTACCACAATCCACCACTTATATCTTATTCTGCAAAGCAGAAGTGATATCAGCATTTAAGAAAAGCATGTAACATCCACTTTGAAACACAGAGACACAGTCTCAGCCCGGAGAAATTACAAAGAGTCAATCGAGTTAAAAATAATGTATACATATAATATATAAAAAAATCACTTTAGCACTGTGTACCATTATGGTGTATTGTTTTAAATAAATGAGATCTTGAAATCTGCAGCACACACTGTGCCTTTGACTTCATGTTTTCCAGGATGTATATCTGTATTCTCAAGGACTCAATTTTTGGTGTCTTTTTGATGTTCTTGTTTGGAGCTTTTTAATATATTTTTAATTTTTTTTTCCAGAAGTGTCCTTCCACCTTTTGTTTTGGGATGGAGTGTCCTTTTTTTTTTTTTTTTTCTTTTGGTTTGCTTTTGCTGGTTGGGGTGTTTTGAGGGATTTTTTAGGGGGACGGAGTAATATTATTTTTATTTACTCAGGTTGGCTGTCGGCTTTGTTTTGGATTTATTTTGTTGCTGGCTTTTTGCCCGACACAGAACGAAACGAAAATTCTTGGCCTGAGCAAGAGAAAAGGCGGTAAAATCACAGCCTGCGGGCAGACCCCTCCTCCTTCTCCTTCTCTTCCCTCAGTCTTCTTCCCTCTTTTGACCTGCCAGGCTGGAGAGCGCGTTTCAGCGGCGTCTGACTTGCACGCGGCCCAAGAAATTTGTTTCTGTTTTACAATTTTTAAAGTCTTATGCATATACATATAGATGCGCGCACCTATGGCAGGGCGGTCTGTGCGCGTTGTTGCACGCTCCTCCGCCCCCACGGCCGCGGCAGCGGAGCGGGGTGAGCCTCCTCCAAGCCTCGGCCACGGATAGCCTGCCTCTGCCTCTGCTCCTGCTCCTGCTCCTGCTCCTGCTCCTGCTCCTGCTCCCGGCCATACGGGCAGTACCGGCCGGCAGCCTGCGAGGATGGCAAGCAAGCAAGGAGCTGCCTTCCTCCTCCTCCGTCTCCTCCTTCTNCTTCCGCCTGGCGGCTGCCGCACGCACCTAGACCGCCGGGGAGGGTTGTGTGTTGAGGGTGAAATATTGTAGTGTAGCCTTCCCTGGCTACGCTTGACGAGTGAGGTTCTTCGCACGTATTTTTGTGAAAGGCTTTTGCAGGCAGGTTATGTAACCGCGTGGTTTCGGATGGCGCTTGTCATAAACTATGGCATCACAGGGCTCCGTTCCTGTAGGATGAGCTCTGCGCTAGAGGAATTTTCTCCAGTCCAAACCTGGAGGCAGTAAAACAACCTTGCAGAGGAAGGATTTCACATCTAAAACTTCCTATACAATTAAGGCACTTACAATGAAATAAATAAAACTGCATGAGGTGAAACTGTGTGAAGAGTTTTAATCAGCCAGATAACAAATAAATTTCTTCCTGTTAAAAATTGCCAAGTACAAACTCCAAAGAATCTTCATAATTACTTGGAAACCATTGCTGGGAAGATGGGGACCTCTCAGGAAGTCAATTTTCTTTTGTCTGATTTGAGAAAAACAGTCTAAGCTGATAAAAATACATTTAACTCTTCAAGCACAAATTGCCATGAAATAGGAAACAAAGTCTGAAACATAAGCTTTCAGACTTAAGAACAATCACTGTAGAGTGTTTCTGTTTTTATTTCTCTCATCAGTTTATGAAGAAATTGCCCCTAGAAAAATTGGATTATGGATTTGTCTGTTCAGTGAGCAGGGGAAATGATTGTTCATTCTATGTGTTACAGATTTTGGAAACTTAATGGCAGACAGTCAGTTGAATGGAGACCAGACCTTCTTCCATGATGGGAAATCTCTGGGTACTGATTTTTAATTTTAAAAAAATTTCCTCTTTTTACAGAAAAATCTTTGAGTCTGACAGTTGCAATTAACAATTTGTGCTGGTCATTAGTGCTTAACAGATTTTTTTGCAAGAACATCAGAAATATTTCATTATAGATTTCGAGGTCTTTTTGTTCTTCCCTAGGTTTAATTTTGGTGCTGCTGTTGTGACGGTTGAAAGAGATTCAGTTTCTAGTAGACAGTTCCATTACTCTCTGCAGCTTTCTCGCTTTTGTTGGTTGGTTGGTTGTTTTTTGTTGAGTCTGTATAGTTACTAAGCCTAACTCCACAGGTGACTTAGCAATCAGAAACGTTTTATATAATATTAAATGACAAAGAATGGCATCGGGAAAGAAGTATTTTAATCCTCTGGAAAGAAAAATTGAACTCTGCAAAGCTGCCATAGCTTTTCAGTTTAGTTTAAGTCTAGATTGTTTGTCATAGGCAGCTTTTGTGAACATATTTTTAAATTCAAAAATTGTGTTCTGTATCATTTCTGTTGCCTTTGATTTCTCAGTTGTATAGCACTAGCATGTGTTGATTATGGTTTTCTTTTCCATAAAAGTAATCTACACATATTTTGTAACAGGCTGATCTTAAATTCTGTTGATTCTTGGGGTTTCTTCCAGTCTTCTGAGGTTACATATCTATATACTTGATACTTTTCAACATTCACAATGGGTGAAATATGAAAAGACTGTAAATAGTTTTCCTCTATGGATAGTTGTTACCAAGTCAGTTACTTACTGGGTATGAGTAGATAACAATCTGCAGGAAGATAGACTTGCAGAAGTTCTACTAAAACAGATAACAATCAAATAATTATTTGACATCTTTATAACAAAATTTGTAAGACTGGTCAAATGTTTCAAGACTTATTTTTCAAGATGCTGATATAAATTTGCTTTATTAAAATCTCTGTGTTTTCTAGGTTTCCTCACTAATTGACAGGTCAGGAAAATGAGTGAAAGAGGACCTCATGTACTAATGGTTCAACAATAAAAGTCTATGAAGTAGCGCAGTCATGGAATAGACCCAGTAAACAAGGATTATGTCAAGCAACAACGTGGAACGCAGAATCTCTTTACAGTTCAGTTGTGTGCATGAGTGCTACAGCCATCATAATGCATAACAGGACAACTGAGAAAACCAAGTAGCTTTGAATAAATACATCATTTTGCACATGTGAAAAACTGCTTTCGCTTCACCAGCTTTCAAGTAGGAGATTCCCACTTTTCAGGGAAAGGCTACTGTAGAGAAGGTTCTGCTTGCTATTCATGAAACAACCTGTTCAGTTTCATTTGAGCAGGGTGCCTTGAGAAATGCACAATGTGCACATGTGCACGACACTTGCTCATTATTTCTGAAAGTTCATACTTTTGCCATGCTGCTCTTTACAGGCCCCCGGCCCCACCGAGGCTCCCACACAGTCTCCTAGCAACTAGACGGAATTATAACTCTCAGTTTGGCACCAGCAAAATGATTCCTTCTGCTGCTTCCCCCAGGCAAGCACTCTGCCGTTCAGGACAGAATGCACTTGGCAAAGAGATGGGGAGTACTGGTCAGCAGGCTTGCAGGGGCTGATATCAGTATATCTCCGTACTGTCAAGTAAAGCCTGGAGATCCCACTCACCATGGCAGGGTTAAGTGCCATTTCAAGTGCCTTGCTCTGGCATATTACGTAGGGGGAAATCCAAGCAGATTTAGTGAAATTATTCCTAAAATTCTGTTACTTTAGGGAGCAGTAGCAAAGTTGTTACTGGTTACGGTAGACCAGGTTTTTCACTTTGGATAATAAAGCAGTACAGGAGAGGAAATACGGCATATACAATTTTAGTCAGCAGCAAGTCTCCCTTTCCTTGTCCAGGAAAGCAGCTGCAGAATCCTGATGCACAGCATCAATTCCTGCCTAGTTAGTAGTCTCATATGCTGTGCTTTTATTTGTTTAGACCTCTTCTATTAAAGTATGGCAGAAGCACTATCACAATATCACCATATAACCACACCATCACATCATCACGAGAACAAATTAAAAGGTTAGAAGATAACAGAATGAAACACTGAAAGGTAGAAAATCTTTCCATTCCACACAAGAGCCTTCAGCTCTTCAACTCTCCTTCACAAAATAGCAAAGTGTAATTTCTTCCCCCAGATCCTTGTATCTTTCAATCCACAGGATTTCTAAGGGATTGTAACATCATTGCTTTTAATAGGGAAAAAATAAAACTGGGGCTTCATGGTAGCATTTAAATGGCATACAGGGCCTTTTGAGTTCACACCTCATTACGGTGAACAGGAAGGGAAGGGGTGCACATCTTTGTTGTTACTTTTGCCTTGCAGCATTTTCAGCCAAGCTATGTGAACAGACCAGCAGCATATTAACTGACTTTGTAGCAGCCGTGTTTTTGTAGCAAGTTTATTTTGTTTGGTGGGTTGTTTTGGGGTGTTTTTTTAAAGTTTAGAAATTGCAGAGCATTGTGAAATGAAGCCAGGGAAGGCCCTTAGAGGACAATTATTTTGGCTTCGTATTTTTTGCAAGCCAAACTACAAGATCTAGGCCCCCTTCCCCTTTTGACTGAACTTCGCTTACCCCACTGAGATGAGCATCCAAATTGACTTATTTACCAAATTGACAAATTGGCAGAATATTTCTTGCTCTGGGCTCAAGCATGCTTATCTCAGCTGACCAAACCCCTATGTGAAGGTACACTTAAAGAGCTGCCAAATGGCCTATACTCCTGTAATTGACTCTAACTGTGTTGCAGTTGCATAGGTGATCAGATTTAGCTCCAGGGTAGGTTTGGAACTAGGATCCCTCTGCAAGTTGGCTGACAGCACCTCTTGCTCTCTTCATGCTGGTATCACAGCACGCAGCAGAAGACTGTCCAGAGGAGAGTGGTAAAGCATGAATTCAGTAGGCTAAAGAAAAGACAGTCCTTCTTACTGAATAATTTCTGGATAAAAGTGTGGCCAGTCCCATTTCTACTTTCCTGGCTTCTACAGTGTCCTGCACAATGCCTCCAAGGAAGAGGACCTCCAAAGCTCTCCCTGGGTTTTTAAGGCACAGTAGACCTGAGACAGGTGGCCAGCAAATGTGTTCGTCATCAGTGGGGCAGGGCCCAGTGAGCAGGAAAGCACTCTCTGCATTGTTTGTAATTTGCAAGAGGAAATTTCATGCTATGAAAACAAAATGAGTTATGGCACTCTTCTCCAGCACCCATAGTTATGTTTTCTGTTGATTTTTTGACTATCAGAAACTGAATATGTTAGTGTTTTCCTAATTATTTCTTCTCCCCTGAACATTCACATGTCTGGGAATACCTGTGAAGATTATCTAAGTCATTTATTAATGAATTTTTAAAATATTAAAATATATTACAAATTATATGTTATTTAAGCACTTTTTAGAACCATTACGGATACTCCAACTGCTTGTATTAATTATTTTTAAAGATGCAGATTTGCAACGCCAGTAAGTGCTAGTGCCAGTCACACTAATGGTTGAGAAGGATTCCGGAAGGATACTAGTTCCCTTTGACCACACAGC
This sequence comes from Campylorhamphus procurvoides, assembly GCA_013396655.1. NCBI lineage: Eukaryota > Metazoa > Chordata > Aves > Passeriformes > Dendrocolaptidae > Campylorhamphus > Campylorhamphus procurvoides. Next base: position 56,098 of record WBMV01000504.1, on the reverse strand, counting down.
AATGAACTGTGTGGGAACAGAGTAAATAAGGAGCAGCAGTCCTGGAAAAACTGAAAATCTCATACTCTCTGGTGACAGCACTGACTGTACAAGGAGACAGTGTGCAGGAGAGGACACCAGTGAAACACTGGAGCTGGTTAAGCTTCAGGAGTGGGAACTCTTGCCTTTGAAATCATGCAACCAGTCACTTTGGCCCTTTCTCTCTTCTGCCTCACAGCATGCTCTTCTACTCCTGGTCAGAGAGGTCACTTTACCTTCCTCCTTTGTTTTAGCTTCCTTTTTTTTTTTGCTTTCTCCTGTCATTACTCTTCCTCACTTTACTGGCTTAAATGCTCATCTGACTTCTGTCCAGAGTTCGTGTGTACTTCATGGCCATATGAGCCTGTCTATTATATTCTGTTAATTCAGCTTTGCTTATTAACCCAGCGTAAGAGAAGGAAAATTTCTTCAGGAAAAATGATGAGTTTATGACTTGTCTTCTAGCAAAATATAAAAAAAAAAAAGATACGTCCTTCATATTCTTAGACATGGAAAAACCACAGACCTCTTTCTTTTAGCCCTGAATTTTGACCCATATGTCATTGGCTAGCAACCAGGTTTCCTGTTCATGGATGCGTTATGGGAGTGACTTCAGGTTAGTTTCTTAACTGACTGGAAAGAGAAGTCAGGATAAAATGGACTAAAGGGTTATTCCAGGATGTTTGTAAGGAGAGATTACTGTTAAGAAGACAAGGAACTTTGTCGTGTAAAAATCTCCACCTGCCATTGTATGAATCACTGAGTGAAGAGCATACCATGATAGAGAGAGGGCTGGTGAGCTACAGGAAGTTTGTTCTGGCCTGGAAGCTTACTGAATGTTGATATTTTAAACTTTAAATGCTAAAGGCAAATACTGGCATCCTGGATAGGGAAGGGGGAGTATTAAGCAGCCATTGACAGAAGACTAAGGTGAAGATTAGCACAGACTGTCAAATTTATTCTCTCCTTCTCTCCTGGGATGTGAGGTTGTGAATGGACAACACCAAGGAAGCCAAATTCCACAGCCTTGGATGGAGATTTTTACTACATGCAAACATAGGTGATCTACAGTCTGGACTTGAAGACAAAGTCTTAGGAGTATAACTCTATACCTATACTGCTCTACTGGTGTGAATTTCACAGAGAGCACTGTCTGAAGAAAGAAGAAGACATAGTGACTCATAGTTTTCTTTAATAAAAAAATAATTAAAATCTTTGGTTCAAAAGCAGATATTTTAGACAGTCATGGGTCCTTCAAACTCACCAGTCACAGCTGTGCAGGTGCACAGCAAAGTGTGTTGTTGCTGTATTTTACTGCGCTGCATTTATAATTACACTCCTTGAAATCATACAGTGCTTTCTCATCTCCATCTCTGAACATTGTGTTGATTTTCCATGCAGCTACCAAAATGAGACTGTAAACCATGATCACATCAGGTAGAAATCAAGCCCTTTGGTGAGCCTAGTGTTGTCAAGGTCTGGTTAACCTCAGCAACATGTCCAAGGTGAGACAAGCATGTAAAAATAAATGAGCTGCATGACAAGGGTTACATGTGCATAAGCCACAAGTGACCACAGCTAATTTGTGTTGCATCGTGTAAGCCACAATAAGGAAAAAGATTGGAACACCATGGGCCCACAGAACAGCAGTACAGCAGTGAGAAGCTACCAAAACATACCATGATGGTTTTGAACTTCGCCAGCAGCCACTCCTTATAGTGACCCTCTCAGAGCCAATTTTAGAAGAAACCCATATCCTGCCTGTACCAGCAGCTGGACAAGCAATCCTGTCTTTCAAGGGCATGGAAGTTCAGAGTCAAAAAAAATGTATTTAGAAGTATTTAAGCTAAAGTCCTGCTTCGTATTTTAAACATACACTGACTTTTCCAAAAGACTGTGTTTTGTGTTCAGAGGAAGACTTCCTGGCATGTTAGTAGTTTTTACTAGACATGGGAAATTTGAGTTCCAAAGGTGACATTTTCAGAACACTTTGAACATATGGAAAACAGGGCTATAATGGAACTTTTCTGTATCTTAATCATACCCTGTAGTTCTGTGACTATTCTGAACGTAGAGATGCATGCACTCAAATTAATAAGGAAAGACTATTAATCTTTCTGTTAATTGGCTGAACTGATTAATGACAGGACCATATGCATTAATACAAGCAAGTGGCAGAACAGGACAGCACTCAGCTCTTGAGTAGAGGAAGTAGGGAAAGTCAGAGGAAGATGTGACTGCCAGAAGCAAGAGGTCAGTCTAGGCCAAGTGCAGCTCAGTTTGACTAGGATGAGCAAAGGCAAGATTTGTCGGAAGAGTGGTACTGATTGCTAAGGCAAAACCAAGCCAAAGCAAGTTCTTTATTTATCCTCCTAGCCTACACTCCTACCATTTCTATCGTAATGCCTCCCTGTCTTTCTTCTGCTTCTTACTGAGATAAAGAAAAAAAAATATGTTGAAAGTAGGAGAAGTTCAAGCAGCAGAAAGGTGTCTAAATGGCATGAAGAAAGCTGTCAGACTTTACAGTGTGTGAAGGAAAGTAATACGCGAGCCTCTCTAAAGAAGGTGACAAAATTAACTTATGGCCTGTAAGTAGAAATACTAGTCATTTTCAGTAAAGAATGTATTTTCAATATAATTCATGATCTTTCTATAAAGGTAGAAGTGAAGGTTGCTAGATTAGAGGGAAAAAGCATGCAGTGCTTTTCCATTACAGAGTTATGTGGTATTTTCTTTTGCAACAGGTTTTGCAAGGGGTTTCTTTTTTCCCTAATGGATTTACTTTTCCTCACTGAACTGCATTCTCTCATGTTTTCTCTGAAATTTTGACAGAAGAATTTTCTGAGAAAGGATGGGCTTTATTGTGCCTACAACTCTCATGGCTACAATTCAGGAATAGGTTTGTTTAAATGTCTTTTTTCATTACTACTCNGGCAGGGGATGTAGGGCTACACTGCTGGTCCTCCTCTCACCCCACACCTGCCACCCCACAACTGGCAGGCAGAGTACCATAGATGGGAGAGGACTACAGAAAACCATGGCAGAGAAGACATGTGACACCTGTGGGCTCCTCTCCTTCTCCTACCAGGAGCACTCACTCAACATCTTTTTTTTTCTTTCTGTTTTTTGGTTTGGTTTGGGTTTTTTGTTTGGTTTGGTTTGTTTTGGGTTTTATTTTGGGTTTTTTTGTGGGTTTTTTAATGTTTCTTTTAATTTTATTGTATTTCCNGAAGGTGACAAAATTAACTTATGGCCTGTAAGTAGAAATACTAGTCATTTTCAGTAAAGAATGTATTTTCAATATAATTCATGATCTTTCTATAAAGGTAGAAGTGAAGGTTGCTAGATTAGAGGGAAAAAGCATGCAGTGCTTTTCCATTACAGAGTTATGTGGTATTTTCTTTTGCAACAGGTTTTGCAAGGGGTTTCTTTTTTCCCTAATGGATTTACTTTTCCTCACTGAACTGCATTCTCTCATGTTTTCTCTGAAATTTTGACAGAAGAATTTTCTGAGAAAGGATGGGCTTTATTGTGCCTACAACTCTCATGGCTACAATTCAGGAATAGGTTTGTTTAAATGTCTTTTTTCATTACTACTCTTATTAAGGCCAAGCTGTGATAGTGGAACTGAAAATATCAGAAACTAGGCTCCTCCTCCACCAGCAAAGCAGCAATTTGTCCTATCACCTCTCCTTGAAGGCAGGGTGAAGACTAAATGCAGATCGCACTAACCAGCACCATCCATAACCCAGTGGTGCCCACACAGAGCAGTCTAACCTACCTGAATTCCAGTCCAGATCAGAGTGATCCCAAGCCCATTCTCAGCAGCTGCCCTGGGGCCTGGGGTAGGCTGCTGCCCCTATGGCTTGGGCCACAGTGCTGGCCACCCTCTATTAGACCAGGAAATCAGAGTAAGCAACTGCAGTGGGAAAGGTCCCATGGCAGGGGATGTAGGGCTACACTGCTGGTCCTCCTCTCACCCCACACCTGCCACCCCACAACTGGCAGGCAGAGTACCATAGATGGGAGAGGACTACAGAAAACCATGGCAGAGAAGACATGTGACACCTGTGGGCTCCTCTCCTTCTCCTACCAGGAGCACTCACTCAACATCTTTTTTTTTCTTTCTGTTTTTTGGTTTGGTTTGGGTTTTTTGTTTGGTTTGGTTTGTTTTGGGTTTTATTTTGGGTTTTTTTGTGGGTTTTTTAATGTTTCTTTTAATTTTATTGTATTTCCTACAATGTGGGAGGGAGCTGCAGCCAAAAATAATGTTGCCAAACCAAGGGGATTGGCATACACTGCCTGGAGTCTGAAGCAAGAGTGGAGGCTTTAAATAGACCAAACCCTGGCTGCAAGCTGCTCCTGGAGGGCTAGCAACCTCACCCTAGTGAGCAGGGATACTGGCTGAGGGTGCAGGATGAGCTGCATCTCTTTGTCCTGTACCTATGCCTATGGGGTGTTTTACCCCTATCTGTGTGCAGCTTGCTGGCCACCCCCAGCTCCCTCCTAAGCCCCAGGGTAGACTGATGGGCTGCAAAGGCTGGCACTGCAATCCATCCGCTGGAAATAACTCTACAATTACTAGAAATCTGTCATCAGTAAAGCTCTGGTGGCCTGGTGACAGCACATGTGCATGGTGCAGAAGCCTCCATTCCAAGTGTTATACATATGATATGCCAAATGTGGTGAGAGCTAGTCCAGTGAGGAGGTATGGAGATGGCTCCACAGCTCTGCTGCCATAAAAGCTGTGCAGTGTCACTATTTCATTAGATGCTGACCACCAGTGAATTTTCCAAGATAAAGCAGATATACAATTTCTGTCGTCTCATCCTTTCCCCAAATCAAAGGTAATACCTATGAACAACTCTCACCACTGTTAATTGAACAAAAACCTCAAAGCCGGGTCAACTTTCCCCCCGTGGGTGGCAATGCCATAAAGGCAGGGTGACAAAAAGAAACCTCCATTTCCCCCTTTTGTAGCAAACCACGGTAAAGCTGCCTCCTGTCACAGTGTGAGTTGTAGGAGGGTCCCTAACACAGCTCCTCTGAAGCCTGCAGAGTTCTTTGGTGTGGGAATATTTCCCCTTGCCTAGTGCTTGTAGTGCAGAACAAGCACGAACTCCTGCAAAGCTGCAGTGCTGAAGGCTGAAGCGCCTCTGTGGATTGTTTCCTTCTGCCTCTCAGCCCTCATTTCCTCAGCACCCTGTATTTCTGTCTCACAGCAGCCTCCGATTACTTGGCTCTTCCGGGGGGAGAGGCCCCCTCCGCCCCCTCTCCCCTCCGGCAGCTGCTGAGACTGGGGCCGCCCGTCCTGGCGGTTGCGAGGTGGGGGGAAGAGGCCGCTCCGGGCAGCATCTTTCCTCGCTCTTTTGCGGCCTCTCTGTTTCTACTTCGCACTCTCGCTGCAGGGCAGCTTGGCATGTCCCTCCTTGCGCTTTCAAAGGCTGCCTGCGCGCTGAAAGTCGCGTTCTCCGCTTGCTAGTTTCATTCCCTAACTCCAAATCTCCTTGCTCCTCACCCCCCCAATCTCCCAAATAAACGAACTCCAAAAATGTGTCGGTTTCTTCATGTTTCACCCGATGAGTGCACATTTCCTTGACTCTTTTTGTCGTTGTTATTCTGACTGGGTATTCCTCGGTCCCGAGGAAGAGCAATGTTTTCAGTGCGATACCAGTTGCTTACGTAGAATGAAGAAGACAGTAGTTAGCACGAATAAATACTTAGGATAAAGCAGACATATGCTGGTCATTTCCTCTCTGACATGCCAGTGTTGCTTTTACGGCGGGCAGCAGCCCCGCTTACGCGTGTAGGAAAGAGAGGCAATGACACAGAGCAGGTAGGGGCGCCGCTACCCTTCATTTTAAGAGCCACTGCTTTTTTTTCTCTCACACGCCGATGGACACGCCAAACACGGAGAGAACAAGGTAATGTTCAGTCTCTTAGGTTTCACCAGCTGCAAAAAAACCCCAAACCAAAACAAACAAAACAAAAACCCCACCCTCCACTAGCGGCTTCAGCCGCGTTAAGAAAGTTCCACTCATAACAGCAGCTGTAAAATTGTGATCGATCGAATGGTATTTGCCGCTAAAATTCACGTATTTAAGTCTGAAATTATGAATGCGCCGAACCTTCACCCACCAGCTCCCTGCCCTCGAAAACAGCCCACCCAAACTAACAGCTGACGGGCTCGGTCCGCCGCCGCGAAGCTCGAGCAGTGCCTACTCATTGGCAGCAGGGAAGTGGTGCTTGGCTTTTGTCTCCGTACACTTTCTTTCTTTCTTTACAAATTTTTGGATGCTCTCTCCGAGCTGTATTTATAGACCTGGAGCCCACGGCTATTTTTCCTTGTGCCTCCTTTGGCTTGGGCTTAAGTCACTGGCGGGGAAAATAAAAAAGGAAGCAGGCAGGCGGGCAGACAAACGGGAGGACAGAAGAGGAAAAGAGTTGCAAGTCCCTCAGGCGGGACCCAGAGGAAGGCAGGGGTCGGCGGCCAGAGTTGCGGGACTCCCCGCCCTTCTGGTAGGCGAGAGAGAGGTAACGGGGGAAGGTCCGGCCCCAGTTCCCTGGGTGGGGAGAGGAAAGCCTCTTGCCCCCGGGAAAGGGAGAGACCGGGACTGCCGCACTGTCTCGGGGGGGGGGGGACTCGAAGGGATCGAATCAGGGAGAGCTTGTGTTTACGTCCGGAGCAGAGGAGATGGGGGACGACACAGAGTTTGTAGGTCCAGGTGAAAATAAAGCGGGTACGAGAGTAAGGCGGGCTGCCGCCCACCCTTGCCATGGAGACTGGGAAGCTGGAGTAGCATTCCGCCTGGGCGCAGCGGGCGGCGGTCCCGGAGGCCTGCCGCTGCCTCTGCCTCTGCCGGGGGCGGCGGGACGGCGGCGCTGAGCCGGGATGCTTGAGGGCTTCGGCGGGAGCCGCGGGGCACCCAGGCAGCGTGCCCCGGGGCAGCGCGGCTCTCCGCGGCGACGGGGGCTGTGCCGAGCTGCTGGGGAACAAGGGTGCTCCGCTGGGCTGCCGCCGGCTATTTTAATGCCACGTCTCTATTGTGCTTTAAACATTCAAATCCAAAACCAAGCCCCACGCCTCTCACGAGAATAATGAAGTAATAGCTATCTGGAAATAGTTTATTGGAAAATAGGAAAGCTTTCCCTGCCTGCAGAAAAAGTGATCAGGGGATTAACGTGGATGTTTGGGGTCTTGATGTTGTTTTACTTTTCTTTTGTCCTACAGTCTGCAAGTAAATAAGCTTTCTTTTCCGCAGAGTAGGTGCTGAGAGTCTCTAAGCAAGTCTCTCAGTAACGTGGCTGGTGTATTATGGTATAGTATGTTGTTAGGCATTTCCTAATTGACATGCACCACATTTAGCCTCCAATCTCCGAAATAGATGTCAAAGCATTTCTGACATCTTTAGAGAGTCTGTTTTGTAGGTAAGTAAAACGTGAGGCTGTGGAAGGAGCTTGCTTTTGGGCTGAAAATGAGACTTCTAGGTTTGGTTTCGAGTGGCAGAACTTGGCTATGCAGTTTGGCATTATTATGACCTCGTTCAAATGACATGTTCTGATGTGTCATGAGAACGGTTTAAAATTATTAAAGCTCCCAGCAATCCATCAAATCCCGTTCAGAGCCCTGCTCTGGACTCTGGCTTATTTAAATCATTGACACTTCAGAACAAAACCCTTTCACCCTTCACCTTTCCAGGCAGCTTTTTCTATTTGATTATATTAATAATTTGATTTCTATTTGCTCTTCCAAGTGGGAAATCAACTCCCTTCCAACATGGAGAGAGGCTCTTATTTTTAGCTCGTTCTGTGGAACAAAATGTTCCAATACTCCCTGCCTTGAATCTCACTGTGGTTTGACTACTCTTTGATATATAAGACCGACGGTTATCCTTGTCAAAGTACCTGTTAAAGGAAGTGGGTCCCTTAGCTTGGCAAATCACTCTGAATAAAGTAGACGGAAGCATTTGCCTCAGTAAAGAAACGTTTATAATATTGCAAGGAAAAATTAAACTGGTAAATATACTGTAGGTACTACCCTTATGGTGACCATAATGGTGTGCCCAGCTATCAAAATAGGAATGGTATAAAATATTCCTGCGTCCTTTTATCTCGTCGATAGATATATTTTTGTCAGCACTTGCTAAACAATTTTGGGAAGTTCCATATGCAGTTCATAAACAGCACTAAAAATAAGAGTCCAATTCAAATGTAATTTAGAGAGCCCTGTTCCCCCTTCCCAGCTGCACTTCTGCAGCTACTGTTTGTTAACAGACTACTTTAAAGTGCGTTTAAATGTTCTTTCTTCCCACCTCCGCCCCCTCCCCCTCGCGTCCTCCGAGGAGTTCCAGCTGATATTACTACTGTGTTCATTTGAAAAATCTGCCTCTGTGTGTTTAGTTACAAACCGTCCAACATAAACGCAAATAGTGTTATGAAGAAACAGAACAAAGTAGAAAGGAAGAGAAAGGAGAAACACACTTCTGTCAAGTGATGCTTCCTAAAGAGTGAATTACATTAAACCAGAGTTTAAAAAGTAGCACCCTTGAGAGCATAATGCTGTAAGCATTTGTATGCACGCATAGGTACAGTATGATGCGTAGAAATTTTAAGAGTTTTTAACTTCATGGCTGCAGATTTGGAAAGTTCTCGTATCAGTTGAGCCTGGACTCCCATATGCATTAGAAAAATCACTGCATTGAATGAAGTGCCTGATCACTGCGATCTTCTTCACAGGGTTTTCTGTTACCGCCAAAGAGTATCTCCGTGTACATGCCCTCCTTAGACAAGAGACAGTGGCTGAACGAAGTAAAGTGAATAAAATAAGTGCAACGCAGTCTTCTTTGCACAGAATGGATGAAATGCGCATAAGGGAAGCATCTAGAAAAGATGAAAATCCGAGTTTTGCAGCTCCAAATCATTACATTCTCGGCAACAGAACATGATCGTGACAAACAAGAGAAAGGGGCAAAATCCTGCTCATATAGTGATTATTGTTAGGACAAGAATCAGTAACTGCTTTATTATAAAAATAGTGCTTGTTATTAAGATAAAGGGTGAGCAACAATCCAGATAAACATTCCCTGTGCCTTACAAGCCTACTGTCTTAGTGAGGTTTTGTGTGCTGCTTACTGCCGGTCCTTTTCAACCGTGGGGGTTTGTTTTGATTTTTTTCTTCTAATTATACACACTGTTTCCCATTTACCCTAATTTCGGGACTAATGCACCAAAATAGCATAGAGACGTAAAAGAAAGGCTATTTTTTCCTACCTGTGCACATCGATAAATTGGATACCTATTACTGCTGTGCAATAACATTTTCCTGTTATTATATAGAGTCCACTCAAATATTAGAGCCTCTAATCTCTCTGTTTTTCATACATGTTAGTTGCTTTTTGCTGGTTCTTGAAGAATAGTAATCAACTGTCTTTAACAGTGCAACACAGACTTTCCTAAAGTTAGGCGTTTTTACTTTGTACCTCTATTTACCGCAGTGTTGCATCATCCAGCTTGTTTAAAACAATCGGGCAAGCACAGATGCGGAGAGCCTCGGCGGGCACTGAGGGGCAGAGGCAGCGGGGGTCCCGTCGCGGCACTGCCCGAGCAGCAGTAGCAGCTCCGGCACGGACCGCAGACTGCAGCCTGAACCGGCGCTTCCCAGAGACGGCAGTGCCAATGTAGGCACCCGGCAGCACAGCGTTCCTCGCAAATGCAGCCTCACACGAACATAAAGCCTTCATAAAGAGGCTAAATACAAAGCAAGAAGTCCACAAACATAGTTTTGGGATGGTGAGTAGCGGGAGGACGTGCCACGGGAGACTTCGGGAAGCTTCCTTTAGACTCTGCGTCCGGGTTTGGCCAGGGCGACAGGCTGCCTGCACCTCCGCGCCCTCGCCCCCTGCTCGCCTCCGCAAACACTTTTCGCGCACGCACAACCTCCGCCTCGGGAGCACGGCTAAATCCCCGCCAAGATCTTACAGACCACTTCCCGCCCGTAGGTCCGCCCGCCCCGGGCGCCGAGGGCACCCCGGGCGGCGCGCCTGTCGCCGGACAGAGCGCAGCCCTCGCTACAATTCAGCGACCATCTCGAGGCATTCCCTCGTTTATTCTTGCACTCAGGTGGACGCAGAGCCCTCTGCCGAAGCCGGCGAGCGAGAGGCAGTACGTTCCCACCGGCAACGGTGCTGGGAGCGCCGGCAGCCCCGGGGGTCCGTACTGCACCCCTCCTCGCCCCGACACCAAAACCCACCTGGCGCCTTCCCCCGAAGCGCCGTGACAGCCTGCCCGGCCTCGGCCGGCACTATTTTCAGAGCGCCCCGTGTTCGGACTCCTTTCGGGAGCGCAGCCCCCGAGCAGGTCAGCGTCCCCCGGCGACACGGCCGAGTGGCCCCCGTGCGCCCCCTTGTGCCGCCCGCGCTCCCGCGGCCCGGGGCGCTCGGCTCCGCCACGGGGGTCGGTGCCCTTCCTGCCGCAACAGCAACCTTGCCGCCTGGGCGTGGCGCCCAGATTCCCCCCGTGTTACCCCAGGCCACAGCAGCTCCCCTGTGCCGTCCCTCAAAGCTTCCCTCAACACTGGCTCGCCGGACCTGGGGCCAAAAGCCTCACTTTACGGAAAGGAAGCAATGGAAAAATTACTAAGTTTATGGGCTCTGTTTGAAATAATTAAAGTCTTGTTCTCCGCTGGTCTCCTAACTGCTCTACAATAATGCTTATGGACACAGGTTGGTATTAAGGTTCCAGAATTCAGCTTAGTTTTTAATTAGGTGTGGTGAGTTCTTAAAACTGTTTACTGTTATCACTGCATGCTGCTTCTTCATTAAGCAAACTGAAAAATAACGTTCTATGGGATCATGTTGGCAGCTTTTCCAGAGCTTGATGCCTGCAGAGATGTTTATGCAGAGCTTTTCCACAGAGCTGTCAGTTTCCTGCAGTCTAAGCTTTGTGCCATGTGCTCCGGAATGCCATCTTATCATGGAGAGATATANAAATTCCTTGATTGAGCACAGTAAAGAGGCAAGTTCAAGGATAAGAAAAAATGGGACCTAACAAGGAAGGACGAAGCACCTAGATTTGTTCTGTCTTGAAGATTGAGGAAAGGCATGGTAAAGTTCTATCAGAGTTTTAACAGCAATGCGGAGAAGAGAGTGAGAGAGTTTTTTTTTCCTTGCTATTTGAATATGTCCACCCCTAACATTTCCAGACATAGTCTTGATCTGGGAATTTGTCCTGCACCTCTGAGAACTGTAGCACATATAGCCCATTTAGAAATTACAGGTGGGACAAAGGTGGCTTTTAGGATGCCTGCTGTTAGACAATCCAAATTAGATTTTGGTGTAATTATCAGAGCTGGAGGCCACCCCCTGTTTCAGTAGTCATCCTAGTGATACTTATGGTCACAGTATGCCTTACTCTTTTATGTTAACATCCTCCACTTCATGACCCACATGTGAGTAATGGTGTTTCTAATCCACCAGTAACTGCTGAATTTCCAAGAACCAATATCAAGTTTGAATGAAGATCTCCCACAGAGACTCCAGCAAGCCCAGTCACTACCTAGGCTGTCATTTCTCCACATATACATGTTCCTCAGACCAGAGCACAACAGCAGGAGAGGAGGAAGGCTTCAAAAGGGTTACTCAAGTCCTAGTCCTATGGACAAGGCTCCATCCTGTTTGGTAATGGGGGATGTTCAGCACATATTTCTGGGCTTAACTCACAGTATCTTAACATCACCCCTGAGATGAAATAGACCTTCTTTTATGAGTTCAGAAGTGGTAAAATAAGAACTTCAATGAAGTATGCAGAGGTCATCCTAATTAATGAAAATGAAATGGGTTCCCTCAAAAAATGATTTGCCATGTTTCGTTACTGTATTTTTGGATCACCATTATTTTCTATACTTAGTCTTGTATGGGGTTGTATGGGCTTTTTTTCATGGGAGTTCATTTCTAGGGAATTTTTTTCTACTTCCTTCTCTGGTCAAGACTTTAATATGCAAAGTCAAGTTTCATTTTCATTGTTTTCCTTTGTGATTCAACTCAGAAATCTTTTAAATTCTGAAGGAAAAGAACCTTTCCTATGATAGTGAGCCAGAGATTAAAGGAAAAGAAAACAGGAATGTAGATTTCTTTTACATTTAGGCCTTTCTTTCTTTAGAGAAAATCACACAGCAACTCTGAAGAGCATGCTGGCACTATATTCTCACCTGGTTTTGGCATTCTTGATTTGATTTCTTTAAATCCTCTTCACATCAGCACCTAGGGACACTAACTTGCGAGTAAAGCATTGTGGCAGTGTGGCCTGCATGGAATCATAGAATAATTTGAGTTGTAAGGGACCTTTTAAAGGTCCTCTAGTCCACTTCCCTGCAAGGTGAAGGAGCATCTTCAACTAGACCTTCAAGACTGTTTATCTTTGAGTGCTAAATCAGATTCACTACCTCACTCTACACCTCCAGCAGAGCACACTATGAGACTACCTACATTCTTTCTCAAGTGGCCTATCTGCTGCTGCTTTTAGTCACCAAATAAATGAATCACTCATGCTTGAAATGGCAAGATGCAGAATTCATGGGGAACTCAGCGTGATGAGCTCCACTATACCTTCATAAAAACTATACTTGTAGCATTGGCCTACAAGTAAAGTTCAAGAGCAAGGAGCCACAGCAAGTTCTGTTGTTGGTGAGATAAATCTCTGTTTGCCAGAAGCTTTTTAGTTGATCCCCAGAACAAAGAAGGAACCTTTTTTATTAAAAAATCCCTTGTATTATTCCTGAAAAGGCAGCCAGAATTAGAGGTAACTGGTCCTTTATTTCTGAGGCAGCCTCTGCTTAACAGCTGATACTGAGCAGGAGGGGATCATTCAAACATCTGTCTTTGTGGCAGACTTGGAAGCTTCTGAGATTATTCCTCATAACTGCAGTTATAAAGAAAAATGAACAGTCTGATTTTAGGGCAAGCACATTTAAAAAAAAAAGTTGGAATTTTTTTGACTATGCAAGATTTTTCACTAAAAAACAGAACATATACTGTGTAGGCATTTTTCTGTAATTTCATTCCACCTGTTATGTGTGTAAGCATTAAGAGTGCTACTCTTTTTTTTAGTAAAAAGGTATAAAAATTGATGTGTCTTCCTTATTTTCATTAAAGGAAGGAGGGAAGTGAGCAGTGAAAATGGACTAAAGATATATTCATGTCTGTTTGCTGTCCTTTTGCACAATTCCAGAGGTGTATGTAAATGGAAAGGGGAGGCTAATAAAAGCAATTTTCTGAGTCCTATTAGCTGCCAAATGAAATCACAATATACAGTTAGCTGAGAATCTGCAAGATTTCACACCTAATTCTACTGGACTTAAATTTTAATTTGCCATCAGAACAAAACCTCTAATTGCAAGCAGAAGCAGCTTATTACGTCTTTTATGTGACTCTGACTCACACATTGACCAAACTCTAAGGAAATAATTTTCCCTTGCATAAAGATGATGATCTTGCTTGAATATGCTGTACCTAAGAATTCTTCACAATTTACTAATAAGAAACAGAGAAAGAGAGGAAATTATCTTCATCTGTTTCTCTTACCCATAAAGCTCAAAATAGACAACATGTTAGAGCAATTGCATATCCCTGCACCTTTTCCAGTTAACTCCTCTTGCAGCGTCCTCAACTAGGAAACTGTTAAAGAAAAGAAATATGTGAGGAGAGGAACTTTTGTATCTCAGATATCAGTGAAAGGCTTGTAGTAAATACAAGGGGAAAACAAAGAAAAAGAGTAGAGTTAGGAGTTAGAAGGGTAAAGGAAAAATGAGGAAAAGGGCCCCTACTTGAGACTTCCCTCTCCAGACATTCATGATCAAAGCCCACCACTGCCATTAGGCAATCAATCTGCAGTTGCATACATAAAACTTTGGCAGTGTATAGTCTCCACTGCTTTCAACAGAGGCTTTAGACATCTGAAACTGGGCACTCTCCCAAAATTTCGATCCAGTTGCACTATACATTCCAGAAAAAGCAGCATCAAATCAGAGGCCCTTTTTACCCATGTTATTTTCAAGCTGCAGTGTATGAAAAGTTATTCTCCAACCCCTCCATTTAACTTCTTGGGCTGGCTTCATCAAATGGCACACACTACTAGTAGGCAATTGCTGCCTAAATGTATTGTTGTTTTAGGAGAGATTACTGATAATGTGTGCCTGTCCTTTCTGACTAATTCCTTCCAGGTTCATTCAGTCACCTACAAACTTCATTATTTTGTGAATAGAAATCTACTTTGGCATAACATCTTGTAAGTGTAATGCACACTGTTTCTTAAAACGAGTGATCCTGAATCATCTGATTTGTCTTTGTTTTCAGCTTTTAAACCTCTCTGTCTTTTGTGTTGGGACATTCTCCTACTCTTGATTCAAAACCAGTGCTAGCAACCAGCCAAAGTTTTAGCAGTTTCCTATTCTCATTCATGTCAGTCAGAAGGTTCGTAAGCAGCTGCACTGAATTCTTGCAGAGAGATATCGTAAAAGGAATTCTGCAGTCACAACTGAAGCAGAGAGTGCAGCTTCAGTTAGTTAATCCTAGTCTATTTACCTCTATCTCTATCTTCTGCCTTCTTATTGTAAAACACCTCTTTAGAGACAATTTAATCTCTGTATATCTGAAGAATATAGAGGCTGACCTATATTTGCTAGATTTTACAATAACATAATACTCCATTTCATAATAGTCTATCTATAATCTATCTATCTATCTATCTATCTATCTATCTATCTATCTATCTATCTATCTATCTATCTATCTATCCATCTTTCATTCCATTATCAGAAAAAACGTGCCATGGCTGTAGATATATGGGACATTTGCTGAACTCTTCCACATCCACAAAAATGTCCTGTGGAACGTGCAGCTTTCAGTGAAGTTCTGCAGAAGAGATCCTTCTACAAGGAAAAGTCAGAGACCAAACACCATTTAATATGATACACACAGAAGTGTGTGTGGTGAGATCCAGAGCATGCCCATGAAATAATCTGTTTATTTATTATAAGAAACTCACTTTCTCATGATTGCTTTTGTTAAACCCTTGGCAGCTTAAAAGTCATTTTGCTTTCCAGTCTGGGCCTTCTTCTTTTCCCTTTTCCTCTCTCTTCCCCGTACAAGGCCCCCCTCTCTTCACTCAGCTCCCAATCTCCCTCTCAAATGACATTCTTTCTGTACTTGTCTGCACAAACAGCACAAGGCCCAGGCTGTGCTTCTGAAAGCCAAAAATAATGTCCTAGTCTCTTGTAGTGATTCATGCACTATCCCTGGAGAAGAATACCATGTCTTGGTCAGAGAGGTTCCCAAAGCCATGCATGTTAAGAAACCTGTTGATCTACTTTTCACCTTGCCTCTAATTTAAACAGAAGAATTTGGCAAATGTTCTGTGACTTTTTTGTCTTTTTTCTTGTTGTTGTGAAGCTGAAGCCCAAGATTTCAAGGCAGATCCAGACAAGGAATAACACACACACACAGATGTATGTTGCATAACGTCTATATTTAATATTTAAAACAATTAAAACTTGAAGATAATATTTTGCTTGAGCAAGGTAAGTTTTTAGTTCAGGCAGTGCTGCCTAGTCTAATTAAACACACACATAACCTTTCTTTGACTAGTATATCTAGAGAGCTCCAAGCAGCTCACGTTTCCTTTTCTAAACCTTTGACCTGTCCTGAAAAGACAGNAACATCACCCCTGAGATGAAATAGACCTTCTTTTATGAGTTCAGAAGTGGTAAAATAAGAACTTCAATGAAGTATGCAGAGGTCATCCTAATTAATGAAAATGAAATGGGTTCCCTCAAAAAATGATTTGCCATGTTTCGTTACTGTATTTTTGGATCACCATTATTTTCTATACTTAGTCTTGTATGGGGTTGTATGGGCTTTTTTTCATGGGAGTTCATTTCTAGGGAATTTTTTTCTACTTCCTTCTCTGGTCAAGACTTTAATATGCAAAGTCAAGTTTCATTTTCATTGTTTTCCTTTGTGATTCAACTCAGAAATCTTTTAAATTCTGAAGGAAAAGAACCTTTCCTATGATAGTGAGCCAGAGATTAAAGGAAAAGAAAACAGGAATGTAGATTTCTTTTACATTTAGGCCTTTCTTTCTTTAGAGAAAATCACACAGCAACTCTGAAGAGCATGCTGGCACTATATTCTCACCTGGTTTTGGCATTCTTGATTTGATTTCTTTAAATCCTCTTCACATC
Organism: Campylorhamphus procurvoides; assembly: GCA_013396655.1. Taxonomy (NCBI): domain Eukaryota; kingdom Metazoa; phylum Chordata; class Aves; order Passeriformes; family Dendrocolaptidae; genus Campylorhamphus; species Campylorhamphus procurvoides. The sequence continues at coordinate 39,846 of WBMV01000504.1, read as the reverse complement.
AGCACCTAGGGACACTAACTTGCGAGTAAAGCATTGTGGCAGTGTGGCCTGCATGGAATCATAGAATAATTTGAGTTGTAAGGGACCTTTTAAAGGTCCTCTAGTCCACTTCCCTGCAAGGTGAAGGAGCATCTTCAACTAGACCTTCAAGACTGTTTATCTTTGAGTGCTAAATCAGATTCACTACCTCACTCTACACCTCCAGCAGAGCACACTATGAGACTACCTACATTCTTTCTCAAGTGGCCTATCTGCTGCTGCTTTTAGTCACCAAATAAATGAATCACTCATGCTTGAAATGGCAAGATGCAGAATTCATGGGGAACTCAGCGTGATGAGCTCCACTATACCTTCATAAAAACTATACTTGTAGCATTGGCCTACAAGTAAAGTTCAAGAGCAAGGAGCCACAGCAAGTTCTGTTGTTGGTGAGATAAATCTCTGTTTGCCAGAAGCTTTTTAGTTGATCCCCAGAACAAAGAAGGAACCTTTTTTATTAAAAAATCCCTTGTATTATTCCTGAAAAGGCAGCCAGAATTAGAGGTAACTGGTCCTTTATTTCTGAGGCAGCCTCTGCTTAACAGCTGATACTGAGCAGGAGGGGATCATTCAAACATCTGTCTTTGTGGCAGACTTGGAAGCTTCTGAGATTATTCCTCATAACTGCAGTTATAAAGAAAAATGAACAGTCTGATTTTAGGGCAAGCACATTTAAAAAAAAAAGTTGGAATTTTTTTGACTATGCAAGATTTTTCACTAAAAAACAGAACATATACTGTGTAGGCATTTTTCTGTAATTTCATTCCACCTGTTATGTGTGTAAGCATTAAGAGTGCTACTCTTTTTTTTAGTAAAAAGGTATAAAAATTGATGTGTCTTCCTTATTTTCATTAAAGGAAGGAGGGAAGTGAGCAGTGAAAATGGACTAAAGATATATTCATGTCTGTTTGCTGTCCTTTTGCACAATTCCAGAGGTGTATGTAAATGGAAAGGGGAGGCTAATAAAAGCAATTTTCTGAGTCCTATTAGCTGCCAAATGAAATCACAATATACAGTTAGCTGAGAATCTGCAAGATTTCACACCTAATTCTACTGGACTTAAATTTTAATTTGCCATCAGAACAAAACCTCTAATTGCAAGCAGAAGCAGCTTATTACGTCTTTTATGTGACTCTGACTCACACATTGACCAAACTCTAAGGAAATAATTTTCCCTTGCATAAAGATGATGATCTTGCTTGAATATGCTGTACCTAAGAATTCTTCACAATTTACTAATAAGAAACAGAGAAAGAGAGGAAATTATCTTCATCTGTTTCTCTTACCCATAAAGCTCAAAATAGACAACATGTTAGAGCAATTGCATATCCCTGCACCTTTTCCAGTTAACTCCTCTTGCAGCGTCCTCAACTAGGAAACTGTTAAAGAAAAGAAATATGTGAGGAGAGGAACTTTTGTATCTCAGATATCAGTGAAAGGCTTGTAGTAAATACAAGGGGAAAACAAAGAAAAAGAGTAGAGTTAGGAGTTAGAAGGGTAAAGGAAAAATGAGGAAAAGGGCCCCTACTTGAGACTTCCCTCTCCAGACATTCATGATCAAAGCCCACCACTGCCATTAGGCAATCAATCTGCAGTTGCATACATAAAACTTTGGCAGTGTATAGTCTCCACTGCTTTCAACAGAGGCTTTAGACATCTGAAACTGGGCACTCTCCCAAAATTTCGATCCAGTTGCACTATACATTCCAGAAAAAGCAGCATCAAATCAGAGGCCCTTTTTACCCATGTTATTTTCAAGCTGCAGTGTATGAAAAGTTATTCTCCAACCCCTCCATTTAACTTCTTGGGCTGGCTTCATCAAATGGCACACACTACTAGTAGGCAATTGCTGCCTAAATGTATTGTTGTTTTAGGAGAGATTACTGATAATGTGTGCCTGTCCTTTCTGACTAATTCCTTCCAGGTTCATTCAGTCACCTACAAACTTCATTATTTTGTGAATAGAAATCTACTTTGGCATAACATCTTGTAAGTGTAATGCACACTGTTTCTTAAAACGAGTGATCCTGAATCATCTGATTTGTCTTTGTTTTCAGCTTTTAAACCTCTCTGTCTTTTGTGTTGGGACATTCTCCTACTCTTGATTCAAAACCAGTGCTAGCAACCAGCCAAAGTTTTAGCAGTTTCCTATTCTCATTCATGTCAGTCAGAAGGTTCGTAAGCAGCTGCACTGAATTCTTGCAGAGAGATATCGTAAAAGGAATTCTGCAGTCACAACTGAAGCAGAGAGTGCAGCTTCAGTTAGTTAATCCTAGTCTATTTACCTCTATCTCTATCTTCTGCCTTCTTATTGTAAAACACCTCTTTAGAGACAATTTAATCTCTGTATATCTGAAGAATATAGAGGCTGACCTATATTTGCTAGATTTTACAATAACATAATACTCCATTTCATAATAGTCTATCTATAATCTATCTATCTATCTATCTATCTATCTATCTATCTATCTATCTATCTATCTATCTATCTATCTATCCATCTTTCATTCCATTATCAGAAAAAACGTGCCATGGCTGTAGATATATGGGACATTTGCTGAACTCTTCCACATCCACAAAAATGTCCTGTGGAACGTGCAGCTTTCAGTGAAGTTCTGCAGAAGAGATCCTTCTACAAGGAAAAGTCAGAGACCAAACACCATTTAATATGATACACACAGAAGTGTGTGTGGTGAGATCCAGAGCATGCCCATGAAATAATCTGTTTATTTATTATAAGAAACTCACTTTCTCATGATTGCTTTTGTTAAACCCTTGGCAGCTTAAAAGTCATTTTGCTTTCCAGTCTGGGCCTTCTTCTTTTCCCTTTTCCTCTCTCTTCCCCGTACAAGGCCCCCCTCTCTTCACTCAGCTCCCAATCTCCCTCTCAAATGACATTCTTTCTGTACTTGTCTGCACAAACAGCACAAGGCCCAGGCTGTGCTTCTGAAAGCCAAAAATAATGTCCTAGTCTCTTGTAGTGATTCATGCACTATCCCTGGAGAAGAATACCATGTCTTGGTCAGAGAGGTTCCCAAAGCCATGCATGTTAAGAAACCTGTTGATCTACTTTTCACCTTGCCTCTAATTTAAACAGAAGAATTTGGCAAATGTTCTGTGACTTTTTTGTCTTTTTTCTTGTTGTTGTGAAGCTGAAGCCCAAGATTTCAAGGCAGATCCAGACAAGGAATAACACACACACACAGATGTATGTTGCATAACGTCTATATTTAATATTTAAAACAATTAAAACTTGAAGATAATATTTTGCTTGAGCAAGGTAAGTTTTTAGTTCAGGCAGTGCTGCCTAGTCTAATTAAACACACACATAACCTTTCTTTGACTAGTATATCTAGAGAGCTCCAAGCAGCTCACGTTTCCTTTTCTAAACCTTTGACCTGTCCTGAAAAGACAGATATTACACAAGTACCTTCAGTGTGTATGCAAAGACTAGGATCCAGCTCAGGACCTGAATACTTGCCCAACTTGGATGAATGCAGACATACTGCCTTCTGCCTGAACCTGCACTGGAGGCATGCAGGCATCTATTACAGGACAAGTTCTGAAGTGTTAAGAGATTTCAGTTTTACTGTGATCTTAATAACTGAGAGCACTTCCGTCCTTTAATGTTGCAGAGGATGTTCGTGCTTCAATCAAGTCAACAGCAGAATTCTCATTAACTTCAGCACTAAATGGGAATATTGCCTGAGAATCTATCAGGGAAAATAGGATAAAAATTGGAGAATTTTAAATACTTACACTGAAAACCTTGACCCAAACATATCAAGATGCTGGCAGTTGAGATCTGAAGCTAAGCTGTGTAGTTCAGAAAAACTTTATTGATAACCCCGTAGGAAATTAACCTGCTGCTTTTTGCTGATTTTGTGTAAGGAAAGCATAAACATAACCCTTAGGACACTGGCATTTTTCCAAATCCCCAGACAGTCAGAACACAGCTGGCTTCCAGTTAGAAGCTATCCAGGGCAAACCAGAGTTTGGAAGAAAAGTAGGCAATTGCAATATTAATTAATATAGATAATTAAACAATTTAGTTAATTTATAGTTTCCAATTATATGTTATTTTTCTGTATCTCTAAATCTCATGAGTAAAAATGGAACTGAAATTACTCTGTAAAGCTCACAAAGATTTTCCAAGTTTCAATTAAATGTTGCCATCTACTGTTAGAATAATAATAATAAAATAAAACATAAATGGGTGAAACTAGCCCTGTAATTGTGGAAGAACCTAGTGGTTCTTTGCACCCTATTGTGCTAATGCACAAGGGATTTTTCTTTGAATGTACAGGCCATAATATGTCCGTAAATCCTTCTGTATGTCAGAGGAAGAATAGAGTTTATTGTCTGCAAGATCTCATTTTGATTACTTTTCAGCTTCTAAAAATGTAATAGTTTCCAGATCCAGCATTTATGGTATTCAGTATATTGAGAGAAAATAGGCTTAATTGAAAAGCGTGTTCTAAATGTTCCTCATCTATTTTTTTTTTTTTTTTGACTGGGCAGACAGAAAAGTGCATAGCAGGTTGCTAAGTATTCCACTTCTTGTGTATTAAAAGTTAAAAACACACAGACATGCACAAAAATGCATAAGGGATAGCTTTATATCAAGATCAGGCAGGAATATCTGGCTAAGGACATTAAGAACTATAAATCACAGACCTCGTCTGTTCTGGACTGACAAAAGAAAAACTACTGTCAATCCTTGACTTTATGTGCAGCAGAAACAAAAACCAGTTAAAAATCTCAAAGAAGAGACTATCTCTGAAGTACCAAAAGTGAAGGTAATGTCCTTTTTTTTCATATATGGTACTGGAGCAGGATATGGATTTCAAACAATTATGGAATCTATTAATTCCTACTGCATGTACCTTAACTGGTATACTAAATTTATTTCTATGTGTTCCATATTTGTGTGTTAAAAGGAACCCACTGAATTTTCTACATCAGATTTTGATGTAACAGTAATATGTTTCAACAAGAGCTTTCTATGATTTTGAAAAATCATCTGCTCGTGTGTTCTTTCATTATATTCTCAAAGAAACAATCTCAGCTACCTGACACAGGTACAAGATGTGAAAAGGTCAGAGGATGTCTATATTATCTAGAACAGGAGGAATGTAAATACAGAATGAGCAAAACCTGTGGCTAGTGTTACACAGTGTCACCTGCATCTGAAATTGTGAACTGTAAATGATTTTTCAGTAAGGCTGCAGAGACTGACTTCATGTTGCTGCTGATGGAGCACTGATATAGAATGGCTCTTGCTGAGCTGTGTAACACAAAGATAGAATGGAGGGAATATCAGTCATGTTTATTGCTTCAAAGTTTCTTTGAATTCTGTCAAAGTATGTTTATTCAAGGTACAGGAATGTGAACTTTTTAAGTTCTGATTCAGAAGACAAGTGCAGTTACTCTAAGGTGCAATGTAGGATAGATTGAGAGGCATAGCACAATAGCCCAGCACGCTGGAACTCTGGGCTGAATAGCTCGTTTCACCTTTGTGTGTTAGCCAAAAGCAGTATAAGAAATAGCATATAGGTATCTTTGTTAGGAGGTTATGCAAAACATGCCAAAGTGCCAAGAACGTTTTGAGATACAAAAAGGATGGAGTTAGAAAAGTCCATGCTTAGCAGGAGTTGATGTCACCAACGGCTGTGAAGAGCAGCTATAAGTGAATCTGTGGAAAAGACTAAGACTAACAGTGACATCTTTGCCATGGTTTTTTACTGGTTGTGTTTGTCTTCAGGTCTCCTACTTGCTAAGCCTACTATCAAGGCCTTGGGGAACGAAGGATTACCTGGGGTAGAGGAGGGTTGAGTTAAAGAGTACTTGAGCAGGTTGGACACATAAAAGTCCATGGGACCAGACAGAATGTGTCTCAGGATGTTCTGGAAGCTACTGATATCCCTCTGGAACACTTTGTATGATCTTCAAAATGTCATGGTGTTTCAGAGACATTTCTGATGACCTGAAAAAGGTAAATAATGTACAGTCTTGCTCAAAAAGGTCAAGAATTTGGGTCTAGGCAATGTCAGACTGGTCAGCCTCACCTTAATTCCATGGTAAGATTTGGACCTGGTAAGATATGAAGTGAATCTTCCTGGAAGCCATGTCCAGATGACTGAAGGGCAATGAAGTGATTTGGAGCACAGACAATGTCCTTAGCAAGGACAAATCACACATGACCAACTATATTGCCTTCTATAACATCCCATGTAGACAAGAGGAAAGCACTGGATAGTGTTTTCTTCAACTCAGTGAGGCCTAGAGAGCAATCTCCTATAATACAATTACAGCTGGATTGGTGAGATATAGAAAATACAGAGGAACTATAGAGTAGGTGGAAAACTTTCTGGACTGACAGGCCCATAAGGTAATGATCAGCATTCTGAAATCTGCTTGTTGGATACTTGTGACATTGTGGAGGAGACTAGGAAGTGTTTAAAGCAATCTTTTGCTTGCAATTTTTATAATTATGGGGGGTTTTATTCTGAATAAAAAGCAAAATTTTCAAGCTTCCACACTCTTTAAGAAACTGAATCCAAGCATATGCTGAGATTTGTTACATTTTTGGTCTTTCTAAAATGTTTTTCCTTTCTTTAATACTGCTTTTTGAATTAAAATTGTCAGTCTGTAGCTGTCAGTCTGTTGAGAGCAAGTCTGGTCATATCATGCTAATGCTAGACCTAATAAAGGAAACATCTTACTGGGATGAAGTAACTACTGCCAATAGATTATCACTTTGCCATCCATTTCTGTGGCTGTCCTAATCCCAAACTCTTCTGGGATTTGTCCTGCATTAGCTCTAGTGCCTTTTCAATGGTGGCAGTAAGAATTTTAACTTTAGAGTTAAAAAGAGTAGCTCTGATTTACCTCATTCTCATGATAGGTTGCCTAGTCAACATTGTTTAAAGGAGTCCAGTAAAACATATGGCAATGTTTTTACTAGCACTTCTCCTATCTAATGCTGTCAGTGAAAACATTTCCCCAAAAAACCACAGTGGAAGTATTTGGCTTCAGCATATCTATAGTGTTGCTCTTCTGACACATTAAAAACCATATCCTATTCACAGATGAGCATGTATTTTTTTTCTATACATGAGAAAACCCTCCTAGGGATAATTTTCCCTTAATCAGAACAGAGATACAGCATGAAGAATGAAGCAGTGGCCAATCCAGTCTTGTCCATGCAGCAAAAGGCTCCATGGGAATCTTATCAATATATATAAATACCTGAAAGGAGCATGTAAACAAGAGACAGTCAGGCTCTTTTCAGTGGTGCCCAGTGACAGGACGAGAGGCAGTGGGCACAAACTGAAACAGATGAAGTTCCACCTGAATGTCAGAAATCACTTTTCCACTGTGAAGATAGCCAAACACTGGCACAGGTTGCCCAGAGTGGTAGTCAAAAGGCAACTGGATGCTGTCCAGGACAACCAGTTCTAGGTGTCTCTGCTTGAGCAGGAGGTTGGACCAGATGACCCCCAGAAATCCCTTCCAACCTCAAGCATTCTGTGAGCACCTTTTTCTATGGCAAGTTGTGGTATAGTCTACTAATCCCATTTTATTTTAGAATAACATTTTTCTACAGTAGTTAGCAGTGTATATCTAAATACCGAACAGTAGTATGCAGATGGAAACCTGCAGATGGAAGCATGTTAAGCTTAACTATCCTCCTCTAACCATGTAGCAGGCAAAGAGCTCCTGTAGTTATGTGGAAAGAGAGTTTGGTTCCTTCTTCACTCTCAGTTTTATTATTTCTTCAGCATATGCATACTATGGGTTAAAATTTAAATCACATGACTAAACCCCACAAAGGTCTAGTTACATAACAATTAGACTGCTACAATGGAAGAGGAATGAGATGCAATGAGATTTATGGAAACTAGTTCCAAGATGGTCTAACATTAGATGTGCAAAATAATGCAATTTAATATGGAACATGCTTTCTGTCTCTTTTGGAGAAAAGCTGATCTGTTCAAGAGAGCTTTCTAGGCTTAACTGGTCACAGTTCCTGGTAAGGACAGAATGTTTTAAACATCTAAGAAATTTTGCAATTTGGAGCAGAAACATGTCACACATCTTACAAGTGCCTCAGTTCATACAGAGCAGTTAGCATATGCTGAGTCCAGGGACAGCAATGATCCAAAGGACAAACAGTATTTAGGATGGTCATATTTTGTGATAGCTCATTTTGTTTTGTACCAGACTTTGAAAGATGAGGGCTTTGTTGCAAATTGTATGAATTGTAGTGTCATTGTATTCAACTATTCTGATTTTTGTGGCATTTGGTGGGGTTTTTTTCCTTAAGCAACTGTTGGAGACTGAGGACTATATAATACTTATAACCACATAATTATAATTATAACCATATAACTATAATTAATAAATATTATACCATAAAATTATGATACTATGGTCAGAGAATCATAGAATGGTGTGAGATGAAAGCGACCTTAAAGATCATCTAGATCCAACCACCCTGCCATGGACACACTACAGCAGGTTGCTCTAAGCTCCATCCAACCTGGCCTTGAACACTTCCAGAGATGGGATGAACACAAGTACTCTAGACAAACTGTTCCGGTGTCTCATCACCCTTACAGGAAAGATTTTCTTCCTACTATCAAATCTAAACCTACTCTATTTCAGTGTAAAGCCATTAAACCAATAATGTCACCTTTCATTAAGATAAGAGCACACTAAAAAGTAGTTGTCTGTTTTTTCTCCCCTTTTGAACAGCCGCTCCAAAAATGTGCTGGCTTAGTGTCTAAATGGTTTCATGTCAAATCTCATGATTTCTGAACTGGTCTCAGGATTTTGAAAGAGAAGGCTGGACATTTTTTCTGCTGTGAAAGAGAGATGTGAGGTATAGCCAGCAGCAAATGAAGCTCATAGGAGCTGAAAGAGGCATAACCAAGATTTCTTTACTATTCAAAATCTTAGTTTCTTTTCACAGAAAGCGGTGACTTTCTAATGACTAGTGAAAAACACCAGTCTTGAGATAGGCTTCTTTGTCCCTTTGGATGCAGTATCTTCATTAATGGTTCAACATTCCTTGTAGCTAACACTTTGAATTCTTTTCCTTTAAGTGGTGCTTTTAACAAGCTAGACCAATAAGAAAATCCACTTTCCTAAATCAAATGTCAAAACTCTGACTAAGGTTCAGTCCTCATCTCCAGGATCTAGACAGACACATATTCTTTTCTGCAGATCCAGCAGAGGAAGCTTGTTTTAGCCAGCAAAAAATGCTCAACTGAAATAGCAACTTGTTTAAATTTTGGGGAAAGAAAACATTGCCTAACCAGACATAGAAAGTCAAAATTATATGAAGCAAGTAATTAAGTCTACACAGATAAAAAAATTGAAATGCTTTTCATGCACAACTGTATAATCTAGTAATACAAAAAACCCCACCAAACAAAACCCAACCAAAGCCAAAACAAACAAACCCCATGGTCAGTGTTTGAGTGTAATAATATTTTCATTGCACTACACTTTTAGTCAAAGTGAAGTCTAAAATCAGGATCAATTCTGTCATTTCAGCCCTTGTAAAAATTTATGCTGCAACAGGCATGGCATTTACCCCTTTCTGCCTAAACTTATTTGTATAGGGCAATAGCATATCAACAAAACTCCGACACTGTATTGGTTAATACTTCCAACCAACTATTGTTTAGGTTGTTAGGTGTTTGAGTTTCAGACACATTTAGGAGATTGTCATATATGCTGCTGTTAAAATTACATGCCTGTTTTGGGTGACCTTCTTTCATGTGTTTTATCTAAGATTTGCAAAGCATTTTTCTATCAGCCATGGTTATTTTACTTTGTTGTCTTGATTTTACAGATATTAAAAATAAGAATGTCTGGATTTTACAGATATGAAAAGTAAGGGGTTATAGTTAGATGCCTTGCTGAGGACTGAGAGAGAACAGAGAAGAGGAGTCAAATATCTAGACTCTCATTGATGTGCTCTCCTCACATAATACCACTGCAATGAATGCACTGTAGACTGAGGACACTGACAGTGTGCTGCAAAATGGGGGAAGATGAGTGTAGGGATGCTTTCTCATGGGAAAGCAAAAAGGAGTTGTTTAGCCAAGGTTAGCAGATGGGTGCTGTAAGATAAACAACCTTGCAGGCCCTGAGAACTTAGATGAGGTCATACAATTAGTTGCCTTCTGATAATAACCAATGAATGATTGTTATGTGTGTGCTGTGCCAATAATCTTAAGGCACGTCTTGTCTGAAATACTATAAGTATAGTACTTGTCTTTAATAAAGTGGAGTCTTGCTGTAATCCATATTGGACCGTCTGCAATTCTTCCGGGCCCGAAAACTTGCCTTAGATGAGGTCATGTTTGATCAACACTTCTTAGTACTGGTCATTGCAGAAGTAAAGATTCATTACCTCTGGCTTACTTTAACCTTTTTGGGTTATATCCATTTGTTATAGTTGCAAACGGGGTAGGAAACTTTAGTGACGAATATTCTTACCATTATGTCATCTGAAGGGGGACTGCCTCTCACTCTCAAATCAGGGAGCTGAAGGGGAGGGTAAAGTGGGGTTTGCATGAGTTGGAGTTTTTCTGGGATCTTAGGAGCCACCAGATGGTGACCTCTCCCAGCACCCAGGACAGAAGATAAAGCGGCGGCAGGAACCAGAAACAGCCCTCTTCATGCTTTGGTCATGAAAGGAGTGTGGACTGCCTCCAAATAATACGTGGCTAAACTTAGTTCTCTCTGCTGCCTGCCCCTGCTCCTCCCCTGTTCCTGCTCTGGCTGCTCTTCATTGCTGAGCAATGACACCCCACACCGCTGCCTCAGCTCACCTTCCTTCGCATCCAGTGAGAAAAAAGTGAAACTTAATACAGCACGTGTGGCTCAAATCATTGTCCCCTTTGGCTGCCAGCACTAGAGCCACACCAGTCATGCAGGAATCGCTGCCATAGCACCAGCCATGTGGGAACTGCTGCCACCACTGTTCCAGCCATGTGCAGAAAACGAAAAAAACAGTTGAGCCAAAGTTCAGCCAAACCAAACAGGCAGTGCTGGTGCCATGAGGGGTGGTTCTCCACCATCAGTGTTTCCCTCTTGTTCCTGTGGGGTGGAGGTGCCATGTGTTTGGGTGGATTCCTCTTTCATGGGTAAACCATTTTCCCCTGTAATTTTCCCCTGTAACTTTGTGGTTACTGGTTTTGGGGTTTTCTTTTTCCCCTTTTAGTAAAGAGTTATTTTTCCACTTACATGTCCACACATCTTTATCTCGCTCCTCTATTAGAGGAAGGGAAATAAAAGGGGAGGGGTTTTATCTTAGTTTCCCCCTCCAAAAATATATTGTCTTTAAACCAAGATACCATTTAAGACAGCTCATATAATTATTTGTTTAGTAATTACTTGACTGCATAAATATCTAGATTCTATAACTAATTGATATTAATGCATCTGAAAAGGAGTTCTTTAATTATGCCAGTATATCTGATTTTGAAATTACACTGACATACCATTTATATAATTTATTTAAAATCATAAGCAATGTACTACCTTTTCTGAGAAACAGATATTTGCTAACATTAACAAATTAAATTCTCACAGTGTCTTTGAGAATCAACTTACAGGTGTGTCTTAGTTTTGGCCAGGACCCGGAGGTTACTTCATACCACTTCACGTGATTATTGGGGGTGAGGGGAAGGGACACTCTGGCTTTCAAGAAGGGTGTGGCTTCCAGTCAAAAAATGTGATGGAATTGTCTGCCACTGCTCATTGTTTTGGGGTCCAAGGTGAGTATTTTTGCACGTGAATCACCCTCGCTCTTGTATATTTTTGTTATCAATATTGTTGCTATTAATTTTCTTATTTCATTGCTGTTTCCAGTATATTGTTCTTATCTCAACCCATGATCTTCATCTTTTGTGCCTCCAGTTCTCAATTTCATCCTGTCAGAGCAGCAAGGGCAAAGGGAATGGGGGAGCAAGTGAGTGGCATGTGGTTTGAGAGGTGAGGGCAATGAACTTGGAATTACTGTTCCTAAACCATGACAGCCTTATTTGGCACCCAGTGTGCAGCACACATGTTGAGATAACAACATGTCTTCCCAGAGCAGGTTGGAAACAGTTTTGATCTAAGTATTTGCAGTACTAGCTATGGAGCCACTGGTCACAGTGTTGCTTGGTATGTTCATATATACCTAAACTGGTATATTGGGGTGGTTTAGTTTTCTTAGTTTTGGTCTAGGCCTTCCCTGGTAACAGGGTTATAACTAAGGATGTATTCCACACTATTTCTTCACGTAATCAGCTGTATATAAGACCAAGGAGAAAGATTTCTCCCTCTCTTCCCTTCCCTTTTCCCCCCTTTTCCCTTTTGGATTTCTTTGTGGTTCTTATTCTGTAGATTCATAGTGTTTGATTGTATTTAATTGTAATACATGTATATATATATATATATACTGCAATTGTCTTAGGGTACTTTTTTTTTCCTTCTCTACTGGGACGGGGGCGGAAATCTGTGTGGCTGGCAGCTGGGTTTGGCAGGGAGCCAACCCAAACCTCCACCTATATATATATCTGTATGTGATCCTTGCAGTGATCTTTTTCAGAGCAGGGAGGGGGAGCAGGCTTTGTTGCTGTACTGTGTGATATCAGTTTATGGCATGACATCATCAATGGCAATGAAGATCATTTGATGTGTGTATTTAGTGTTGCTTTCTAGCCTGGCCTTGGGTGCTACCCCTGGGAACACATGAATAATTGCACCCAGTCTGCGGGGGGAACAAGGGAGGATGGTTTTCCCCAGCTTTCACCCCTTTTTCCTCCTTCAGGCCTGTTACAGGAGCATTTGTGAATTTTTAATTCCCTTTGGTGTCAAGGAAAGCATGGGTTTGTTGTTAAGTCTGTCAGGTCTCCTCAGTGTTGTACACACCAGTTAAGAAAGAGATTTATAGGAAGGTTGTTCAGAGATCTGCTCCAAGCGTGGATAGTCATGAGTGGCATGGAATATGGGAGAAAATGGGCCAGTCTGGGGGAAAATTCTCTGCTCTAGTGATTTGTAAGTTTACCCCTGAACAAAAATGGNCCAACCCAAACCTCCACATATATATATATCTGTATGTGATCCTTGCAGTGATCTTTTTCAGAGCAGGGAGGGGGAGCAGGCTTTGTTGCTGTACTGTGTGATATCAGTTTATGGCATGACATCATCAATGGCAATGAAGATCATTTGATGTGTGTATTTAGTGTTGCTTTCTAGCCTGGCCTTGGGTGCTACCCCTGGGAACACATGAATAATTGCACCCAGTCTGCGGGGGGAACAAGGGAGGATGGTTTTCCCCAGCTTTCACCCCTTTTTCCTCCTTCAGGCCTGTTACAGGAGCATTTGTGAATTTTTAATTCCCTTTGGTGTCAAGGAAAGCATGGGTTTGTTGTTAAGTCTGTCAGGTCTCCTCAGTGTTGTACACACCAGTTAAGAAAGAGATTTATAGGAAGGTTGTTCAGAGATCTGCTCCAAGCGTGGATAGTCATGAGTGGCATGGAATATGGGAGAAAATGGGCCAGTCTGGGGGAAAATTCTCTGCTCTAGTGATTTGTAAGTTTACCCCTGAACAAAAATGGGACAGAATATTTGCAAGGAGAATGCTCTAGTGACTCAAGAGATGATCAACTTACTACAGTGTGCTGGGCCCTGGCAATTATTCACTGGTCACTGCTCGTCACTAGACAGCACCCTCGGGGAGGAGGAAGAGTGGCCACTCAATAACCACAGGAACAACCAGTGTCAGTAGTAGTCACCCTTATACAGAAGAAGAAATGCAAGACAAAATCAGTTCACTTAGTGAGGGATGAACAGGAATCATGATCCTTGGAACAGGAGGAAGAGGCAAGGCCAGAGATAATCACACAAATTCTATCTCCAGGTGAGCTGTGAGTTTTGTTGAGCGAGTCCCTATTAACCTGGCTGCTCCAGTGCAGGGATATTGCAAACCATGATGTGAAGATAGATGGTAGTGAGGCCAAGAAACAGATCCCTGTCCTAGGAGCATTGATAAGTGGATTGGGAAGGAGACAGAAACTCTCAGCCTCTGGAGGTGACTTTTGACAAGCATGAGGGAAAGGTATTTCCGCAAGGATGATCTAGCAGTGCACCTGAGCAGGTGGAACACTGGAAGAAGGTGTCCAGTACCTGAGAGAATCAGCTGTGCCGGAGGTAATCTGTAGGGATTTAAACAGCAAGAAGTCCTCTGTAGATACAGATGAGGCCTGGTGTACACAAGCCATGTGATGGAAGTTTGTACAGAACATGCCATCATCATATACCAACTCATTGGCATTGATGTCAGTGAAAGAAGGAGAACAAACAGTGCTTCAGGTAACTATCCGATTCCATCAATATGAACATCATCTTTTTTCCTCCCTAATGACCTGTGCCTTGGCCGTGGAAAGACCATCCAAGACTGCGTATAGACTCAAAACACTTGAGCAAGCTGGAGAGAAAATGTCTCATGCCTCTTCTTAGAATCATAGAATCAACTGGGTTGGAAGAGACCTCCGAAGTTATCAAGTCCAATCCTAGATCCAACACCACTGTAATCAATGGCAGAAGCTTTGATTCATACTTACTAATGTAGCAAACATGCTTAAAATATTTAAAATGTTGTATAATCACACTTCTTTCTTGAATGACACATAGTATCTTCCAATTAGTATTGCTTTGCATTGGGTTTTCTGTCAATATCATTTGTTTTCAACAAAACAGACATAGAGATAGAAGTAATGGAGAGATTACTGAGCTGAAGTATGCCTTAATTATGAAATGGATAGGCATTCAACATGAGACGGTGCACAAGTATTACAGATGTAAAAGTCTTTTGTTTAACACAAAGTCTTACAAAACAATGTAACTAAAGCTGTACATATGTGTTTGGGTGCAGAAATGTGGCCTCTTTCATGTTAAAATAATTTAGACCTAATCTGAATACAGTGGGAACCTGAATATTTTTATTTATTTGTGGCTGGTAGATGGCCAACTCCTTTTATCATTATCACATGGAATTTGATTGAAACAATGTAATCTATATTATTCACCTTGACAAAAAGAGAAGCTAGAAAATTCCAGGCAATCTTGTTAATCTATACATTTAAACATTCATAGTCGTGACTTGGCACCTCTAACTCCCAAGAGTACTTGCCCATGTACTGGGCAAGATCCATCTTATAAAGCCATTGTCAATTCTGAAAACATAGAAGACACTTAAAGTTGTCCTAAACTTTCTGAGTCTCAACTTCCACCTATTGCTGACTTCCCTGGCTCACATGGACTGTGTAGATTTTGACAGGGAAGATTGTCCAGTTTTTAGTATCCCATTTCTTGGCACTCATGGATTCCCTTTGCTCAAATGGCTGTGCTGTTAAGCACAGATGTGCATTATAGAAATGTTAAAAAGAAATGTTAAAAAATATATTTGCAAGCAATGATATTTTATTTTTTGTTAGGAGGTTTGGGTTGCTCTTGTTTTTTTTCCTTTCCTGGGGACCAAAATCACTAAGGCTAGCTGGCCCCTCTGGGAATCTCTAGTACCACAGTGGCTTGAGCAGTGTTAGCCACAGCTGGTTGCCCAGGACCATATCCAGTTCTATTTGAATATATTAAGGATGGAGACTCCACAACCTCTCCAGGCAACCTGATCTGGTTTTCAACTACCCTCACAGTAAATAAGTTTTTCTGATATTTAAAAGGAATTTCCTTTATTCCATTTTGTGCCCATCACCTTCTGTCCTATTGATGCATACAGAAAGGAGCCTGGGTCCAACTTCTTTACTCTCCCATAAAGTATTTATGCACACTAATAAAATCCCCCTCTAAGCCTTCTCTTCTTGAGTGAAAAATGTCCCCGCTCCACTCTCCAAGCTGTAAGCCCTTCATCATCTCTGTGGTTCTTCAGTGCACACACTCCAGTATGTCCGTGTCTCTCTTTTAATGGGGAGCCTAGCACTAGACACACTACCCAGATGTGTCTCAACAGTGCTGAGGACAGAGAAATTATCACTTTCCTTGACCTGCTGTAATGCTCTGCCTGATACAGCCAAGGAGGCTCTTGGCCTTCTTTGCCACAAGGGCACATTGCTGGCTCATGGTCAACTTGGTGTCCGTCAAGACTCCCAGCCCATTCTCTGCCAAGCTATTTTCCTGTCGGTGAGCCCCCAGCATGTGCTGGTACATTGAACTGTTACTTTCTCAGTGCAGGGTTGGCACTTTCACTTGTTGCACTTCATGGACTTCCTGTCAGCTTGTTTCTCCAACCTGAAGAGATCCTGCAAGATGGCAGCACAACCATCTGGTGTATCCACCAATTCCTCCAACTTTTTTAATTAATTAACAAAATTGTGAAGATACTTGCTACTGTCAGTCTTCGCTTGCTATCACTGTCAGACACAGAATTAAAAAGTGAGACTAAATGGCAGATATGAGATCTGTAATAAGGCAATTATTAGTAGAATAACTCTACTAAGAGTTACACTTGTGTTTTGAAACATTGACTCTCAAGCGTCCACAGAAATCCTTCTTTAATGATTGACTGCTGTCAACATTTGTTATTTTACTGGAATCTGTATTTTTCTGCCATGTCTGCTCAAAACCTGTCACAATGTGCCAGCTTGCTGTGACATTCCAGTGGCTGGTACTGTGTGCTATGGCAGTCTTGGTTCAAATCTAGCTTAGGGCAGGAGTGAAACGTGTTTTTATGCTTTGTTTTTAACAGCTTTTAAAATAATTATGTAACTTTGAAAGTCCTTCCACCAGATTTCCTCCCATCACTTTCTGAAAACAGAAAGAAGATTCACAGACCAAAAATTTTTGTATGTTTGAAAATAGATGCTGGCCAAACAGAAGGCAACAAAAGATTTCCTCACATTAGTGAAATTGCCAAAAGGGCTAGGAGTACTTTTCTGGCACTATAGCATTTGTGCCTGTCTTTTGCATGTACTCTGTCAAAAGAGCTGTTTTCGGCTGAGGAATGCCTGGGTGTGCTGCAGGAGTAGTGGTCATGCTGGGGAGAATGCTCACACGTGGGACATTATAGCCATCCCACACTAGGTGGCAATGCCTGCACGACACTGCTAGAGGAGACAGAAAACACAAAGCAGTGGACATACCCATTGTAGCTCACCGTGATTGTATAGTGGTTAGTACCCTGTGCTGAGGCTGCAGCAACCTTGGTTCAAATCCGAGTCACAGCACAGAAAGGAAAGGAAGTTATTTTAATCCTCTCTTTTGGAGGCTTGGTGTTGGAGGGACACCCTGTACACAAGCACTCACGCTGAAGTAACTGCTGAACAGCAGATGTCAGTGTCCAAACCATGGGAAAAACAGATGAGGGAAAACAGTAGCTGCACAAAATAAGAGGTTCATCTAGCTCATTGTTACATTATAAGGAGGTTGATAATCTTTGCATCATAGGCTTCTTATCTCCTTTAGTGTGATTTCAAGAAGATCACAGAGATGTTGCTGTACTAAAGTTGTCTGGGACAACATTTTCACTGACTTCACTCTCAGCCTTTTAGCATATGTCCTTTCTCTCTCCCAGCAAACACTGATTTTTTTTCTGTGATCTCTCCCCAGGGATGACTCACCCGCAAAGGAAAATTACAGAACCTTTTGAGAAAGAGCAGCAAAGGAGGCATTAAATTACATGTAATTAATTTCCTTATTGTAAAGCCTTCTACTATTTTTATTCTAAGAATTATGCACTAATGAGATGAGTAATCAATAGCAGCAAATGGAAGACATCATGTCTAGGTCTAAAATTTTATTAAAGAAAAGCAAGACACTGCTGGAAATGCAGTGCTCTTTTCGGGGGGAGAAGGTGATGTGACAGAGAGAATTGTGCGACGGGCTGGGGAAGTGATCTAGTATGATTCTCTGTCTACCGAAGCACCATTCACTCCTCCTGCCTATACTACCTGGTGGGTGTTTCTGTCTAGTGCGATAGGGAGTGCCAGGGACCAGTGGTTTTCCAGTATGTGGATGGTGAGGCAGGGAAATTATCTGAAGGGCATGAGGGGTTTTTAAGAAACACTCCCAAGTTCCTACAGATATGCACTTTATATACAGCAACACCTTTCTATTTTGTTATCAATAGAAGATGCTCAAAAATATATTCACAAACTTAGATTATGTGATTGATTCTAATTTTATCCTTAGAAAGCTACATATCCTGGTGATGGAAGTAAAAACTACTGATTTTGACCAAATGAGTTCTTCATATTAAACCACACAGCTGACTACAGTTAAAAAGAAGAGATGAGTTGAAAAGGGAGAAGGAAACAAATTATTTATGGAAAATAGTCTTTAACAGTTGAAGCCAGAGTCTCAAAAGTTTTCCATACTAAAGGCAGTGTACGCCCTTCTGAGGTCAAACACTATTCAGTCAACTAAACAGAGGCTTCACAACTCTTAGCAAACTTCCTCGAGGTGTCTGTCCAGGGCTAAGTAAAGAAGCAAGACTATCTTGGAATTATTAAGATGAAAAGGAATTGCTTTTACAGCAGGACTCACATAACTGTGAAGATCAGCAGGGAATATTTAATTCCATTAAACCTGTCTATCAGCTAACGAAAATAGGAAGGACGATATGGTGACACAAAAACATTCAATTGCTGGTGAATCAAACATAAATCTTTTTCTAGAAATTTAACTTTTTCCTCTCAGGAAGACTTCATGTTTCTTTTATTAGGCCTTCTAAAGTTCTTTTACAATAATTTTTCAGTCAAGTTCAGTTCTAACACACCCACACATAAAATACATTCAAAACATATTTCCAGAGAGAATTTTCCATGATACACTAGTTTTCTTACTGTTGCTTTAGTTAAATTATTCAGACTTTTCTTTCTCAAGTGTAACAGTAAAATACCAATTTACTTCACGTGGTTTTAACACAGATGCCTTCATGGTTATATCACAAAGATGTTTTCTTCTTTTTGCTAGTGCAGAGGTCAGTACACCTTCTCACTTTCAACTGCATCCTGAATAACAGTAATAATGTGGGTCCCAGAGTAATCACATCCTGGTATGTCAGATTTTCCTCAAGAGTTTAGACAGACCTGTTAATCCCAAACAAACTAGTGATACAATTATGGAGAATAAAATAAAAGGCTTGCTGCTCATTTCAGAGAACAACAGGAAAAAAAAATTAAAATAATAATCCAGGAGTCTGGAAACACGATATCTAAACTGGGAATTCAGGAATCCACAAGAGAGGAATTACTTGAAAAACTGGGGCAACTATGTTGTTGGCTCCAGACACAGCTCTCAGGTACAAGAGGCACACAGGTGTGGTTTAGCCGCTCAGAGATGCTGACTGTGTTAACATTACAGACTGTGTTATAAGAAATTTTTGCTGTAATGACATGGAATATCAAAACTATATTCTCTTGTCAGAGACTTTTAAAGTGCTATGTTTTGAGATGCCTTTGGATGAAGGCTTTTTTGTGACAACGAATTGTTTTGGAAGAAATATTACAAAATGTCATCTCCTGAGTTGTATTTGGTGCAGAGAAAACATACACAACATTTCTTTATAAAAGAGTGGGAGGAAAACATTCTAAAACGTTATGCAAATTAATGAACTCCACAAAGCTTTGTGAAAGATATATTTGTCAGATATGCCTGAATCTAAATCAAAGAGCTGGTTTTCTTCCGTGACATTTTAAATCAAGAGGACATTCTATAAAATTTTAGAATAAAAAAATGGAGACTTTGGAATTCAAAGGTGAAAAAACAGAGAAAAATAAATTAAAAAAAAAAAGGTGCAGCATAAAACATTGTTAGACAATTCTGGACAATTGGGGGTTTAGTGTCTGTGCTCTTGATGAAGCACTAAAACCAGGCCCTACTCAGTAATTGGAATTGTAGTGCAGGAAGTTGTAGGATTCAAACCTGACTCAAAGCTTAAACCAAAGGGGAACAAGTCAAAAGCTTGAAAAATTGATGACAGTCTTCACATGTATTCTGGAGCAGCCCTCCTCAGTGCTGTGAATGACTGCTGGAGCATTACAAATACACTACACCACCTTATTTAGAGAGCACGACATGCTTGCTTTCAAGAAACACTAAAGACAGATTATGAGAATAAAACTGCAACATCAGATATTATTTATGCAGTTCTGTTTACAGATCAGTCTCAGGAATCTCTCTGTCTGCCAGATTTTTCCAAATTATTACCCATTCTGCAATAATAGCCTTTAAACTCAGAGCTCAATTTCCAGAGGTAAAATCATCCCACTTGAGAAGTGAATTCCTGGCATTCTTTGTTAAAACACAACCAGGTATTTAAGCTTTCAGGAGTTCCTTTTACCACATACTTCCTTTCAAAGAATCGCTTGACCACAGCCCTTTGAAAGGATATCAGAAGGGACTTGTAAAAGTTTTTATATGAGCTGCAGTCCTGTGAAGAGAATGAAAAAAACAGAATTCATTTAATTCATTGACCTCAGATTCAAAACGACCACTGGTTTCTATGCTGCTCAACACTTGAAATGAATATCAGACAGGATACAACCAAGCCTGCTGCACTCTTAGAAAATGGAGGAAGTAGAATCGAAATCTACATCAGGTTTTCTTAATGTTTCAAAATGTTTTCAAGACTTTCTGTTCAGTGTTGTTTTCTTAAAAACTAGGTATCTTTCTCAATAACTTAAAAAATACAGCTGTTTTTCTCCTGTTAAAATCCAGTAAAAAACCTCTTCCCAAGCACTGCTGATGAGTACATCCTATTAGTTTCTGTGCCAAGAAGCAAATTGTTCATGCTGGGGATATGAAGGCAGACACCTGTATGTCTTAAAGGTTGCATGAATGAGCCATACATGAGAACAATAGCAAGCACAAAAAAAGACATGGAAGAGCTGCAAAGAAAGGCATGTACTCTCTTTTTCCTGCCTTGTTTTTAACTACTGTTCATTTCCCACCAGATCAGTTTTTCTGCATAAAGGAAGAGAAGGCTGCTGAAGCAAACTCTTTTGTTTTGTCTCTAAATTGGTCTTAGACAATACAAATTTCAGAACTTCAGAAATGGATTTATGTAAACCTGTTAATATTTTGAATATAATGTTATTAGACCATGGTTCACAACTGGAAAAGTGTTATCTTGACATGTCTGCCAGACAGGAAGACCCACATATTTCAGGAACATACAGGCAATTCTTTGTGCAAATCAAGGTTCAAAATCAGTTCCAGGATTACCTCGCTCTGCAATCCTATTTCTCCTAGTCTGCAATCCTATTATCCTTGGAAACTCTTTTGTACTAAAGTATTTGTTTTCTTTTCCCTAATGAGAAAGGAAAATTGATAAATATTTTCTCAGGAAATGTAATGCTGGAAGCCACTTGCACTTGCATGTTTATATTTCAAAATGAAGTTGGCTTTTGATTTTCATTTTCTTGTGAGGAGAATAAATAACTGCAAGGGGAAGTGGTAAGGAAGATCAGATTATCTGCCTACACCAATCTTGATCTCAGTTTATAGCGCTAGCATTGAGCTAGCAGTACATGTATTGGTATCCTAAATAAACTAAACCAAACAGAATAACCACTGTTTTCTGGTAAGTCATCATAAAATAAAAATATATTTTAAAAAAGGAGCATTTTGAATTTGTCTAGTGTTCTATTGAAACTCTTCAAAATCATCAGATTACTATAACTAGTAATAAGGTAATATTTAGCTACAGATGAACGCTGGATATAGAGAAGCCAGTTCCAGGGAGACTGAGGTCAAACAGGGGTGAGCCCTTAGTGCTTAGGCAGCCTCAGGATGATGCATGAGTAGAGGAATATTTGTGGTGTTGCAATTTTTTATTTTTTTTTCTAGGGCTTCATTCACTAGGATTCTTTAGAGAGTATGTGCACCTGTGATGAGTTAAATAAGTACTTCTGGAGTCCATAAAATCTAACAAAGCAAATGACATTTCTGAAAGACTACATCAGGGATAGAGTATGAAAGATCATCCAAGTCTCTTTCATCGTAGTAGATATTTCTAAATTACTTTCTTTTGGGAAATCAGCCACATCTGTCTCATCAATTAGACAAAGAATTCAAGACATAATTGCTCTGACATGCTCCTAAAAGGCTGAGTGATATTTAGACAGGAAATCTGAGGCCAATCAGAGGAATACTCAAAGATACTTTGTAAACAGAAAGAGCTTTTGTGAACCTGAGGCAGGTCATCAGATGCCAAGGTCACTAGCCTACTATACCAAAAGTGGGACACCTAAGCCTACAGCCTCCAGAGGTGATTGCTCTCCCAGGTTCCCAGGCATACAAGGTTTTGATTTTTCCTGACAGTGGTGCAAGGGAAGATTTGTTTCACTTCCTCACTGAGTAGGACAGTAAAGAATTTTCCTACTTTCTTGGAGAAAGAGAAAGGCACCTGTCATTCACACTCTGCAGAAGTTGGCCTGTTGTGTGAATTTGTCTGGGTCTGGTGAAGATGTAATCTATTATAAAGGGGACTGATGCAGCAGAGAGAGAAAAACAGTGCTTGCTTTTGAATTCACTCCTTATCAAATAAAGAACTAACTGCCAGAAATTCCATTCAGTGGCATCCAAATTATTTATAAACTCCATAATAATGATGTTTTATTAATACAATTGTTACCAGATACGTAAATTTAGTTTAACATTTATTGCAGAAGCTGCCATTGGTTACCGTAACTAATTTATAAAATTCAAATGGTCATTTTACAAGTCATCATTCTGTGAATTTGAGCTCAAATCACTCGGGGAGGTGGGACAGTGATGTTAGACACTCATCCTAGTCTTAGACATCACTAATAGGTTACTTTTGGTATGCAACCAGTAATTATATCTCTTCAAAAGATACATTCTCCCCTGCCGTGACTCGGATTTGAACCGAGGTTGCTGCGGCCACAACGCAGAGTACTAACCACTATACGATCACGGCAAGCTATCATAAAACTCAGATTAAAAGGGACAACTTTCTCCACGGTTCTCTTTAAAATTTTGTATAAATGGTGCCACCTGCAGTTTACACTGTTAGCAGCAGCTTGTTCTAGGCGTTCTTACAATTAATCACATCTTACAGCCGCCTCAAAACGGCTTCCAGGCTTACTCTCCCTTTCTCTTAATAATACGTACTTATCAGGATTGCCTGAAAACAGGCTTGGGATAGTTACTACATACCTTCCTCTCTCCCCTAAAAGTAATTTTAGAGCTTTTTTTCCCCCCTATTTTATAAGTAGCAGGGAAGGCAAAGTCATGACAGCAGAAAAGTCAGACAGTGGACAGATTTAGGCAAATGAACAAAATCTATTTAATTGAAAACTACATTTGATGAGTTGAACCAGTTATGATTGATTCCAGCGTAAGTACTTGTATTGACAGACATAATCTTCCTTATCTTTGCCATAAGCACAGAACATAAAACACACCTTTTCCAGAATTTGCATCACCTACTACAGAAGGACATGGTAAAATACTACAGATGATTTGTCTCAGTAAAAAATAAACCAGAAGTTATTACAGGCTGACAAAATTTGGCTTAAGGCTCTTTGTTATGAAAAATATAAAGGTTTAAAATGTTTTTGATGTAGCAATAGTAATGACATTCAATGAAAGTTAGCATTTGTAGGTGGCACAATCATCACCCAGATCAGAGAAGCTGCTTTGAAGAATTAATGCACAACTGGAGTACTGATGTTGTCTAGACTGCAACATCCAACAACCTTGTAGGGAAAGGTGAATACCATGGTGTATCTGCTTTTTAGTTTTACTGCAATGTTAAGTTACCCAATATTTAAGTTCCCATTCTTTCTGATTGTATTTTTTTTAATGAACATGAAAGAAGGGAAGAGATGAAGTTACATGTAAGTATTGCAAACCATTCAGGCCAGCATCTGGAAGCCTGCTCTGCTTCTTTGGATGTATGCCATCATTTGAACAGTCTAAAGTCAGTCATAGTGTGCTGTGTATAGACAGGTCTGATTGGCAGATGTTGCAAGGCACAGTTGAGTTTTTTGTGGGTTTTTGTGGGTTTTTGGTTTGGTTTCGTTTGATTTGGTTTGGTTTGGTTTTTTTATTGCTACATGCATATGTGGAATTCAAACAGTCTCTGCTGAAATGATTTCTGACTGCCTGTGGTTCAGCATTTGCACCACCATCATATGGACTGAGAATAACCCAGCTTCCCAAAGGCAGAGTGTGCTCCCCTTGTCTGACCTACAAGGAATGCTCACCTCTGCCTGTGTGATCCTTGTAGAGCCCTTGAGTCACTCAGCAACATTGCACCTTCTGCCTTGCAGGGGCAGCTCACCAGAGTCCAGCTTTCAAGCCCACAATGTGAGCATTAAAGCCATCAAAGGGTGTACAGGGAGGGTGAAAGAATGTCATTCATATTTCAAGGAAAGCGTGAGCCCACTCTTCTTTCTGCTTAAAGGACTGCCATTTTACAAGAGGCAGCCTAAACTTTCACTATAACAGGATTATAGCGAAATAAGGGTTTTCTGTGTTGGATATATATTTGGCTTTTCTCTACAGTACCTCTCTCAGGCAGAATCTGCACTGAAGTTCACTTTAAGCTATGCATAGATGGAAAATATAATTATTGGGCTGAAAAGGCTCTTTGGCAGTTTGTTAGACAGCTCTGCCATCTTCTGTTAATATTATTTCTATAAGTAGAGCAACCACTCTTATTTTCTGTGTGATCTCCTATACAGAGTCTTGGTCCAGAAAAGCCACCTTGGGATTCCTATTTTTCTTAGAATTCAAGTATCTTCAGGTATGGTACAATGCTTTTCTTTTGTGCTGTGTACTCCAATAATCAGTCACAAATTACTAGAAATATCTAGTATATTCTCCTATCCAACATCATGTAACTTTTATTCATGAACATATTCTTGCCCTTCCTAATGATTTTGCTCTTTTTTTCTGTTCTTCTTTTCCCTTCCTGCAGCTTTCAAAATTTCTTTCTGGTAGCCAGAGGCCTAGAGTGAAACGCCTTGAGGGCTCTTCTGTCAGAGCTACATTTGCATATAGAAAAAGCAACGTCTCAAAGCCTGCATGGCTACTTCTGCAACCATGTATATTTAATAGAGACATTTATGGCACAAAGGGAGCATGGGGCAATGCTAAAATCTTCAACATAAAAAAAATCCCATACTATCAGCATTACTTAGTTCCAATCATAGTTGTGTAGTAGGTCTTACAGCACAACTCCTGTTGTCAGGGAAGAGCAAATTGTAGTCAACTGCCAATTACCCCACTTTCCACAAGTTTCAGCCAACAGAGCACTCAGGTCAGCATTCAAACAGAGGAGATGCACCACTGCTTATGAACAGCAAACATCCAAAGTCTATGTAGTAAGTGAACTTCCTGCCTTGTTGTCTAATTCTCCTTGTATTCAGCCCAAACCTGCACTGGCATTTTGTTCTGCCAGTTTCTGGTACAAGCAAATGTGTCATCTCTTATTCACATTTTCTCTTATTTTGCAACTTTTACCCACCTGCAAAATTCTCCACCGTACTGAATATTGATGCAGATTGTATTCCTACAGATGAAGGTGGGATTTTTTTTCATGAAATGATTCTTGCTCTTTAAATTTTTTGCATACTATTCAAGGAAAACATGAAAATCAAATTGGATAATCAAAATGTACACTGTGCCTTATCTGAGGTGCAGCATGAACTAGTACTGATCTCTCCCTTTAATTTAGATACTTAACCAGTAAGCTGTCCTCAGGGGTGCAGAGGTAATATCCTGGCAGAGGGGGAAAATTTCCCTGTGTTTCCAGAAATAGACTCAGGATAGGAAAGGTTTCAGAATGTTCTGTTACCGTCAAACATGTATTTTTAACAGCGCATAAGTGCAACCTGCCATTTAACATTCTGCTGTTAGTGAATTAGTTGAGGCATGTCCAAGGGAAGGATTTTGTATACATAATGTTCCTCATATTTTTATTTTTTTTACTGTAACACAACAAAGTGTGTTACAGTAAAAAAAAAGCCAGAGGACTACGATGTGTATTCAAACTGTTTCAAACCACATGACAGGGAAGATGACTGTTAGGTAATTTTGTAGTTTGTTCAGCACCATGCTCTTCATCTCTTCTGATGAAGAAAAAGAGGATATTCCTTTTTAAGCCAGGATTTGGCATTTTGTGTCACTATGTTCTAACTTGTTCTCAGTGGTTGTTTCAGCTTTGTATATGTCAGCACTTTTTGTGCAAATATTCTTGTATGCTAAGGAAGTCTGGAGAAAACACCCCTTTGCTAAGAGATAAGTCACATCTCATATTCAGCTCAGTGGCCTGTAAACATTAAAGGATAACTGTATTTTTTTATAAGGAGATAATAATAAGCAAGTCAGTTACACCACCAAAATTGAGCTAGGGTCTGATAAGTTATATAGTCTATACATGTTAAGAGTTGTGAGATCGAACATGTCTTGATAACAGTTTTTGGCTACACATTCATTAACAAAGCAGGTATTTGATCAGTCTATGTTTACTGTCAATTCTTTCTAAAAGCACTTAAAAAAGCATTAAGGAGATAAAACATTAGCCTTGACATACTCCTGTGAGAGCAGAACTAACACAGTCCATACCCTTCTGTCAATCTGGAAGGTCATGCCTTCAGCTCTTAAATCCCAGGAGCTATTCCAGGGACAAGCTTCACAAGCTCTGAGATGTGTTGATCGTTATAACTCTAATCTACAGCCTCCTCATCAAATAAGCATGAGCCTTATCCTCCATACACCTTTCTAGCAGAGCAAATTGCCCCATGCTTCCACAAGTGGAAGAAACAGAGCCTCAGGGTTATGCATCTTCAGATATAAGCAGTCGTAAATATTAGCTTGACAGACTTTCAGGGCACCATCAGTGCTGACAATCAACACATGGCTCCCCCAAGACTTGAGGGTATATCCACCTCATAAATCTGTTTGTTATTATAAGCAGAACTGCTTTATATTTCTTTCACCATGCGTCATGAGGAAATCTGTCTGTGACTTCTGTTAGGAGCTGGGGTACAGCAGGTGAGAGGTAAAACTATAAAGTAAATTATCCTGAAACCTGTATGGTTCTATTTCCATCCCAAATTTACAGACTTAGTTGGATTTTAGCTTGTAGTGCCCACAGTCCAGCTATCCTGGACTAAAAGTAATATTGACTGTGTGAGAGCAAGTGCTGCCTGCAAGATGAGACAGAGCTGGAAGCTCCAGTCACATCATCAGAAAACATTAGCTGCTGATTCTGCTCCTAGCCACTGTGAGAGTGAAAGTCATAATACAGCAAAAGACAGAAAGCATCAAAACTGAAGGCTAACTAAAGAGAGACAAAAGAGTCATCAAGGGTAAACTCAGAAAAGTAAGTTGTCAGAAATGAAAGCCTAATTCAAGCAGAATTTCCAGTCAGAAAATTGATTGGATCTAGTGAGATCCTTTTTCCAGCTAGAACAGGGAGAGAAAGATGTCCCCAGGATTTGGAAATCTTTGGTTAGATTGAAAATTCTTTATCATTCCTGAACATTGTATTATGTGCAAGCGTCTTAAACCTACAAAAAATATGCATTTTCCAAAGTTAAGTAATGAAGTTAAGTAATTCCTAAGAATCAATTTCGTTGATGCAAATCAGCTCCTGTTGTTGTCAAGGAGTATGGAATAGTTGTCCTGATTCCTCTGGCTTTTTCAGGTCTCAAGGAATGTGAATTCATGCATTACTACTAATTCTCTAGCCTTCCCTCTCCCCATTACTCTCTCTTTCCCCACTAGCCTAATTATTTCATGTACTTCCTTCATCCTGTAAACCAGTACGTATTCAGAGGATAACTCAAAACCAGGCGGTCTGTACTGAAGCATGTTCCATTACTGTATCAATTTACCTCACTTCATCATTGCAGCAGATTTTGCTAAGAGTTCATTTACTTGTGTATATGTATTCAAATAGGACAGATGGACGTAGAATTTATGCAGGGATTTGCTGTGACACAGCTGAGGAGCATGATGTTACCCAAGGTCCTATACCAGGCCATAGCAAATACATGAACAAAAGGGTGCTGAAAGTAGGATGGACAGAGCTGGTTTTCTTTTCTTTTTTTCTTTTTTCTTTTTTTTTTTTTTTCCCTGTTTGGTTAGTTGGTTTGGGTTTTCTGACTTTTGGGACTTCTGGTTGGTTGGTTGGTTTCGTTTTTTGGTTTTATTTCAGTTTTGTTTTTGTTGAAAACCTGACCAACACTGCTGTGAATTTCTAGGATAAAGGGATGAAATGTTTTGTAGCCTATGATCAATTTTTCTGAATCTCATATCATGTATCCATGATATGCAGCTGTGTAATTCTAATAACTGGGTGAACACCATGCCTGTAGGCTGCAAAATGTCTGTGTGCTGTGAATGCACCCAGAGTATTCAAACTAACCCCAAAGCATGGATGTCTGACTTTAGAATGGTGGGTCAGTAATTGCCTCCTCCTATTATAGCCAACACAAAAAGGCTGAGGCTGCAACTCTGCATTGCACACTTTGGCTAACTTGAAAAAACTGTATTTGACTTCCAGCCTGGATCCTAAGCAGGATTTCATTGCCCAGTGATTCAGTGGCACACAGGTTCAGAATATCTCCTGAACCACAAGCTGACAATGGTGCTATGGTCAGCATACCATGGCATTGTCAAGGACAAGGACAGCAGTTTCTGGTTACCTTCATCTGCAGCAGATCAGCAACCTAAAAGAAATGGGTTTAAAATACTAGGGAACAGGTTCTTAAGTCTTTCAGCAGCACAGACCTCTTTGACTCTCACTACAAAAAAAGACATTGAGGTTCTAGAACATGTCCAGAGAAAGGCATCCAAGCTGGTAAAGGGTTAGGAACACAAGTCCTGTGGGGAGTGTCTGAGGAAGCTAGGGTTGTTTAGCCTGTAGAAAAAGAGGCTGAGGGGTGACTTTATCACTCTCTATAACTACAGAGAGGAGATTGTAGCCAGGTGGCAGTCGGTCTCTTCTCCCAGTGAGCAAGTGCAAGGACAAGAGGAAATGGCCTCAAGTTGCACCAAAGGAGGCTTAGATTGGGTATTACAAAAAAATGCATCACTGAAAAGGTTGTCAAGCATTGGAACAGGCTGCTCATCCCTGGAGGTATTTAAAAGACATGTAGATGTGGCACTTAGGGACAGGGTTTAGTGATGGTCTTGGCAACATCAGGTTAACAGTCAGAGTCAGTGGTCTTAGGAGCCTTTTCTGACCTAGACAGTCTATATTTTATCATTCTATGACTTTTTGCCTTACTTAAATATGAAATGTGTGGTTTTCAAATATAGCAGAAGTTCTTACTGATTTCTGTTTAATAAACGAGAACTTCAAAGAGAAGAAAGCACTGTTCCTTCACCAGGAAGACTGTACCTCTCTGACAGAGCTGACTTCTAAAAGTGTTTTTCAAAGCGGTGCATTGTTTCACATTTCTTCCTTTTTATTATAGGGAGCAAAGATATTTCCTATTTCCCTATTCCATTAGAGCAGTGTGTATAATAGCATTGAGTTTCTGCAGCATTTTAGATGCCATTTTTGCTGCAAGGAGTGTGGGTAAATCAGCATCATGAAAACAGCTAAAGAACCATTAGTAAATGAGCACCATCGAGACAAATCCAAAGCAAGCCATAGAACTTTTAATCAGATTCTTCATACTTAATTTTTTATATACATTCCACCCTAAGTTATACTATCTAAAGGATTCTTACATATCTGCAAATGTCATCATGAAGGACTTTAATTTCATTTTAGATGGCTACAACACATAGTCATCATTTTTTTAAAGAAACTGCATTATTATAAGGAATGTGACACTAACAAAGTGTGAGCACACACATGGTTATTCAGACCACTATGAAAGAGTTAATTCTTGAAAATCTTACCCTACAGTCCTTTTTGGAAATATGATCAAAGCCAGTCAAAAAAGTCACCAAATTATATCCCACATGCCATAGAACTAGCTCGGAAATTCAGATTTTGGTATTTTTATTAAATGTTATAAAATAGCATTTAAATAAGATTTCAAAGGTATTCATATATTCATTTTCTACTCTTATTTCTCTTAAGGACTCCAGACAAAAGACATCAGCTAGAAAATAGATTTACAATGGGCTGTGTCACATACAGAATTAAACTGTTCCACAAATCAGTTCTCCAAAATAACAATTTTTTTTCAGTATTCTAGTTGTATTCAGATAATAATTATTGTTCCTTATCACAGGGATTGAGTGCTTTAATTTTTTTTTTCAGTGCTCTGCATAAAATAAAATAAAATAAAATAAATAGCTTCTGGAATTATCAAAAGTGCTAGTTACCATGCCCAAGAGTGGCAATAAAATTCTTCATAACTTCTTATTATTTGCCATGCTTTACTGACTAAAGTAAAAATCACAATTTTCAGCTCCAAAAGGTAGTCTGTGTGCTCTTTCAAACATTTTATGTTAGTTCTGCACACAGAGTACCAGATTCCAATATCCGAGTTTTTCATGTCTCAAAAAGATACCAGAATTATTTTCACATAGTGTATCCTCAAGGTTTAGTTATGTGACATTCAGCTTTGAACATTTCAGCTAGTTTTCAATGTAATTTGAAGATCAAATAAGGTTTAACCAATCAGTAGTAGATATAGAGGATTTAACTGCAACCACACTACGCTGTTCCTTTAATACCTTTCAGCAACATAAGTGCTTACATCCTAATAGGTTTTTAGCTTAAGATCTAATCATCCACTCTTGAATTAAGATGCTTGAATGAAGCCAACTCATTTGGAACTAAGCACTTTAATGTCAACAGAGGCATATGGTATTGAGACTGAATTACAAAGGATCTCTTCTGAGCCATCTATTACGGAAGCAAGACTAAGACCCCAGCATTATTATTAGTTTACTCATTTATTTGCTAGCAAATAATTGAGAGTAAGATCTTCTTAAGAAAGTGGAAATGGTCTAATAATTGCAGTCTGGTGGTATAGTGCATTCCCGTGTGCATTGATTAAATCTCCCCCATCCATACTTTATGGCACTATGCTCATCTGTAAAATCCCCTTCTGAAATGGATAGAAACAAACAAAATATACTGTGAAACAATTTTAACCCAGTGACTAAAATTCTAAATTATTAGCAGTATTGTCAAGTCCTCTAACATTTATTAAGAACTCTAGACATTTCCTTGACCTGAATTATTCAAGTCTTAATATCTGATAAAGTATTTCTTTAAGAAGGTGTTTTTGGCCATAAGTAACACCCTCCATCAAAAATAAAGTTAAAAGCAGAGGTTTCCTTTTCTTCTTAAGATGTTCCACTCTCTCTAGTCTCAACACAATGCTGAGAAAAATATGCTAATCTCCTGTAGCATCAGAGGATAAAAATGAAGCGGACATCCACATTTCTTTTCATGGAACAAAAAGAGCAAACAAAATACAGCAAAACAAAAGCCATATGAAGTGAAATTGAGACTACATTTTTCTGGGATAGTAATTTTAAGTAGTATCTATCAGTTTTTAAATGCTTATGACCAAATAAGGTTATTGCTGCCAGGAAGGTTTCTTTAAATACCATGGTGTGGCTGAGATTAAACACGAAGTTTTGTTATAATGCTATCAACAGTTTCTGCCTACATTTCTAAGGAAGGCATGGATAGGCAATAAGGTTATATTATCTATTTAAGCCATGTATTACTAAGGGATTCAGCAGACAGATTGTCTCTCTGAAATAATTGCTATTTATTACACAAATGCATTCCTCTTGGCTCAGTAAAACTGCAACATGGGCTGTCATTACAGTCCAAATGCCTTTCCACCTTCAAAGGCAAATACTGTCCAAAAGGCAGAACTCCCTCCTCTGTGCCACCATGATAAACACCTGGCAAATATGATTTAAGAAGTGAAAAAACACAGAGCAGTTCTAATAGGAACATCAGCCACTCCAATCCTCTAAAGGATTGGATGTGGTTTTCTTTTCTCCCAGCAGAGCACAAAAAGAGCCCCGATCATGCATTAATTTTTTTTTTAAATATTTTGAAAATCTAGGAATACCCTCATAAAAACTTGTTGACATTGAAAGGAATTGTTTGAAATCTTCTTAATTTTTGCTATTGTTTAAGTATACTGGTTTGCTAATAGCTAGACAACTCCATTTTTGATGTTGGAATCTGCATTATTAACTTCAGAAGAAGAAAAAGCAGTTTAAAAATAATACCCAAAAAGCCCTGCAAAGCAGACTTTCCTATTAAAAAGCCTTAGAAACCAAAAAGGCTCATATCATTGTCAATATGCAGCTGTTATGAAAGTGCAGCACAGATTAGTAAAGCACACCCAAAAAACTGTTGTCATTTTTCTCCCTGTGCATGCACAGTTCTGGTTTTGTTTTGACTTAATTGTGTTGGTTTGCTTCAGCTTACTTTTTACCACTTGCAAAGCTGATATTTAAGGTGGACCATGAGATGTCAGCTAAGTCTCACTGAGGTCACAGCAGGGGACTGGCTGCCCTTAAATGCTCTAAGAGTCATACTGCAAAGACAGGTCCTGCTCTCAGTTTGTATTCAATGGAAGTATCACACAGACAAACACCCCGGAGAGAAACGTGACCTTTGGCATGTACCAACTCTTTAGCCAGGAGCAAGACAAGCAATGGAGCAAACAGTGAGAGATGGGGGAACTTGTTTTCTCGAATCTTTTCTCCACAAAAAATGGGAAATTTTGACTGAAGAGCTCATTTTTTTGGTTTATTTTGATCTCTGTCTTGTAAAAGTAGATTATAACACTGGGGAGTTCTGTGCCTAGTATGCCTCAAATTTTAAAATAAACCATGGAGTCAGCTGACATTGTGAGTGATTCCTTCCTAAGTGGCAAAAACTATATGAGTTGCTTTGGGCAGTTTTTCTTCCAAGGACCAGAAACAAAATTTTTAGTGAATGAAAGCAATATAAATAACATGGTTGCATCAATCCTGATCCAACTGTATTCTATTGCTGGATTCATGCCTGAGGGCTTCATAACAGGAAGGCAAGGCGTTTGTAAGGATACAGGAGAAATCTGTGTTTCTGATTCTTTCTGATGAACATCTAGTATTTCTTCACAGTCTAATTTTTTTGTACTAGTTATTTGAGGGGTCATGCTAAAATAAGGAGGAGGAAAAGAACAGACTTGAAGTGATGAATAGCGCCTGTAGTGAAGAAATCTACCAGGAGGTAATTGCACAAGTCCTTAAATACCCAGAACTTAATCTGAAACTTCCTCAGGAATGTGACAGAAAGGCATGGCTTCAGCATCACTAGAAAGTCTTTTGTTCATTTACACAGAGCAGGAGTTGCTTGGAAGCTCACACAGAGGGTGAGCTCTAAAGAAAGTAATGGCTTATGGTGGTACTAAGCCAACACCGATAAACTGAAAGCACAGCCAAACAAAAATGCACCACCTCTTGGACAAGTTTCCTACCAAAACGCACCCGCTAACTTTGATGTAGGAATACAGTAGTGTGTTGTCCTTAAGAGATACCAAGCAACAGTAAAATTACAACAGGACAACATTTCTTGTGGGCAGTTCAATGTAAAAGAATATTTTTTCTTGGTGATTCATTGAAAGAAATGCCACAAAATCTGATAAAATTAACTTGTCATAAATGTGAACTTCATGTAAAAATGCACACACTGTTACTTTTAAAGGAAGAAGAGCAAGTGTCCCATTTTCAGTTTAATCTGAAACACAGCGCAATTGTGAAGCTAAACCTAGGTACTTCCATTTAAAAACTTAGATCATAATGTCCTACCACTAATAAATAAAAGCAGAC
Organism: Campylorhamphus procurvoides; assembly: GCA_013396655.1. Classification (NCBI taxonomy): domain Eukaryota; kingdom Metazoa; phylum Chordata; class Aves; order Passeriformes; family Dendrocolaptidae; genus Campylorhamphus; species Campylorhamphus procurvoides. The sequence goes on along the minus strand of WBMV01000504.1, from coordinate 5,988 downwards.
CCTTACTTCTGAGATTAGAATAAATTCCTCCAAAGGAGGAATGAACAATTTCAAGCAGTGAAATTCTAACTATGACAGTATTTAAAAAAAATAGAAAATAAATAATTTCCATAATCAACAGCTATGATTTGAAACGGTTTGGTTTTCTGGCCGGTCCTAATATTCAAAGCATTCTGCCCCTTGGAATAGCCTTTGCTCCTTCGTGAATTGCAGCATTTCATATTTTGCTGCAGTTCTCATGAGCCACCACGTGAGGGACTCGAGGACTCTTTTGTCTTACAGTCGCAAACCAGATTATAAGCACGTTAGACCATATGCTTATGTTGAAATTAAAACTTTCAGGAAAATATCCTGATAACATGTATGAAATATTTACTGCAGCAAATCAAATCGATCTGTTTATATTGTGAGGTGATGGAACTAGATGATGGTAAGTTACAGGGAAAAAATAGAAAAAATACATAGGTGTTTTTTTTTTTTCTACAATAAAAATATTAAGTGATAAGCCCCACAATTTTTCTTCCTTGTGTAGGGAGAGGAAACTGTTATTCTACTGATTTGATATCTGCACATTATGCCTCTAAAGCATAGATTTCATTTGTTCTAAAAACAGAACAACCATGAGCAAAGGAGAAATAAGAGGAAATATCTGCATCACCAGTTACAGGGGACAATATTACCCAGAGTTTTTGTGCTGATTTAGGATCAAATATGACTATATTTTGTGGTGCTTAAACCCTACTCCCAGCTGGAGCTTCAGACAGAGCTTTGTAAAATTTAAGATTTTCCTACAAATCGAACTTAAGAATTTTTACCAAGAGGAGCTGTAGGCAGATGAACCCTTTTTTGAGAACACAATTATAGTCAACAGATGTGTAATAGCAACTCCAAGATCATGTGAGAATAGTATCTATTGTTTCAGAAGCAGAACAGCCATGTTAGCCAGGCACAATGCCATTCTGATGACATAATTTATCTTTCCAGTTCAGGGAAAGCTGAGGAATTGCTCTACTATACTGCATTATATGGCAAGGAAATGCGCTTTGATTTCAAGTGTGTGTTCAAATACCTGATTTTTTTCTTTAAAGAGGCATGTTCTTCATTTGAATTTTCTAACTAACAATCAGATACAAGCAAGAAAAGGCAATACATATTCTTACCCTTAATCAGCTGGCTGACACATTTTCATGGCTCTAATCTGACCTGCTAGTTGTGACTGTAAACAAACAAATTAACTAACAAACAAGGTGTCTTATTTTTTCTAGGATTTAAAGTAGGTTAGCTGACTTCAGAGAAAGAACATACTGTTCTTCTCATGAAGGTGAATGAAATATTTTTCTTTAAAATATTAACTGAAGTAAAAAGTCTTTTAAGTCAAAATTGTTTAGTAGAAGAGTAAGTTACAGCCAAAGGACTTTAAAGTGGAATTAAATTGAATTATTAGCCACACCATCTGGAAAAAAGTGGAAAATAACAATCATTTGCACAAACCTACATCATCACCAAGCTGAAATATGATTTTATATACATATTCATCTAAGTTACAACATTAAAAAAACCCAGAATTATTTGCAAGTGTCACAGTCCCCTTCCACAATCATGAATACTCCATAGGAAAGGCCCTCATGACACCTCATAAAACCTGTATTGGTTTCTTTCTGTTGTTTCTACTGCTAAGCTGATCCCTTATTGCATAGACATGGTAACAGAGAGCTAATGCAGGCACAGAGAGCTGAACCTTTTTCTTTCTCATAAATGAATAAGAAAAAACTCAGATAAACACACAGCATCCATTTCCTACAGACTCTGCAACCCTTTGCCTACAGTGCTTACAGTCTCTGGAATGCAGAAAACTGCCACTCAAATACAGCACCACACACCGGGAGACCATGCTCAGCTGGAATGTATATGCTACATAATACAAACACGTTTGTATTAGTAACACCTGACATAGTCTGTAGAAAACAAGGACCAAAAAGACAGAAGGGTTGCCTTGTTTCCCAGTCTCAAGAAATCTAAACTTCCTAGTCATAAGGAAAAAAGATTTTTAAAAGAGATGTACCATATCTATTGTCTGTATTCCCAAATGGAGAGAGGTGTTTGGAAATCCAGTGAAGCGTAGCTAGCACTTGCCAACGGGTTAGTGTGCTATGATGTGGTCAGTATTCTTTTACATTTTCAAGCACTAAAATGGAAAATACTGTGCCATCAAGACCAGAAAATGATACTAGAAATTAGTAATTCCTGAAAATGATCTGTCAGTGCTGATTTGTTTCAAAAAAGCTGATATTCAACCACTGAGAAAAGGAAGTGCCATCTCCCAAATGCATGTGTGTACCTGATATGTATTCTAATTAGGAGAAGTAATGAAAAATTGCTAAAATTTGTCACAAACAGAAATATTTACCATGCATTCTCTTGGAGTATTTACCTGGGGTAAATATCTAATGAACATTAAAAATAAAGCACTGCTGATGCTGTGAGGACACACACTTCTTCAAGTGCTAGCAGATCTGTAGTCATAACAGAATGCTAAAGTACAGGGGAAACAAAATCAGACATGTTTGTGACATTAGTTTTTAATTATTTACTTGTTTTATTCCATTTGATTTTCCTTGTTCAGCCAGCAGAGATTTGGCAACATCTACACCATCCATGTGATGTCCTGATAACTAAAACTTTCTATAGCTGTCATGGGCACCATTTAAACCTTGTCATTTGACTATTTAGGAACTTTCCATCACTAATGTTACTTTTTGTTGATTATTTTGTGATTTGATAGGGAATGCTGAATGCCTCACAGTCAGTTTTGCACAGGATTAGGCCATTCTTTTGTTCTGTCATAAGAATAAAATTTCAATCCCACATTCTTTGAGGAATCTCACTTAATTTCACTATCTCCTCTGCTGGACAGAAAACATCACATTTTCCATTTTTATTTTCTTTCTGGGATAGATAATTCCCTTCATGCTAGGTCAAGTGTTTCTCTGAGGTTCCTATGGACTGTATCCACAGAATAATATCATGTATTTCACTTAAATAAATTAAAGAAATTGCATTTATGTTGATATTTTGCTGGAGAAGTCCTTTTATAAATGGAAATATCCTTCTATTCTCAGTAGGTTTTTTCACAAAGGCTTTCACCTTAAGAGATGTTCTTCACAGCCTGCCTCATTAAGAGACATCCTTATAGCCTCTCCAACAATGACCAGCATTCAGGGAAAAAAACTTTAATATCCACCAAATGTTATCTCCTCCTTCCTTGAAAACAATGTGATCCAGAGAATTCTATTAATTTTCACATACAGTTTAGTTTAAAAGTCTTGGTTTGTTCTACCAAACTTTATGCTCAGCAACTGCAAAATGCTAGTTTTGCTCATCTTTGCATATCTTTACTTTGATGTTTCACAGTCTTGGCAATGCCTCTTTTAAATAATTCATTTTACCTATCAGAAAGTTCTGGAGAACATTACCACCCGATGACACCTCCTAACCTTTCTTAGAGTTTTTCCACCAGTTTACCTGTTCCTGTTAATTTTCACTGATGCTACAATTGTGCAGCACTCTAAATGAAGACTGTGAAAACACAGGGCTTGAAGACCACTTCAGAGAGAGGGTGTGGGTTTGTTTTCCTTTGATCCTTCTCATCTCCCACGCAGATGACTAGAGAAATTCTGACCGTTCCCATTAACTGAACTGCTAGAGATATGAAGTACAGTATGAGGAAGCTACGTCAACGAGACGACCTTTTTTTTTCCTGGGTAGGAAAGACTGTGTTCATTTTATTTTTCTCTCTCTGTTGAAATACCAGTGCAAAGCCTGTTTTCTCTTCTTATCATAATTAACATCCTTCCTAAAACACAGTCTCTCCTGTTTCTTTTACTTACAAAATGCTGATGCATTCCTCTGGTGGAAAATATCACTCAGTTGCAATTATAATTATATGATCAAACAGTTCTTCATTACACCAGAATCTAAACTGCCTATCATTCTCTTGATGTTCTGGGTTTGGGGTTTTTTTCCACAAAAAAATAAACGTGATATTTGTACACACATGCACACAGACATTATGAAAAGCCCCTCTATTTGCCTTTGGTTACTGGCTCATTCATGATCTTTCTTTATGTTTTCAGTTTATCTTTTGCCCTCACGAATACATTTTGATCATACTAAAGGCCTTTCTTGAAGCATGAGACTTGCAGTACGGTAAAATTGCTCCCAGCACAGATAGAGAATGAGTACTTGGAAGAAAATGTTCAGAGAAATAATCTCAAGATGAATTAAACCAAAAGATGAAGCAAGAAACTATCTAGGAAATGGCAGACAGAACCAAAAGAGAAAAATGTGTATTCATCTTCATGGACTTCTGAATCTGGCTAAAGTTTACAGATTTATAAAACTACGGAACTGAAGTTTTTGCAGTAAGTCCTGCAAGGCTTCTGCATCATTGCTCCATGTGAATTCTTGGTGCTTACAGATAGACAAGATTTGAAGAAATATTAGCATATACACATAAAATATAGGTAATAGAGAAAAGGGAACAACAGAACACGCTTCTGCCTGTTAGAGATTTTGCTTTAAGCATATGGGAGGAGTTGGATGGAATGAAGACAAGGTCATTGTTTCAAAAATGGTCTGTGTCTAGTTTTGGCTGTACAGGAAGGACACCCACAAACTGGCTGATGGTGCTGGGAGACCACCAAGGCAGTGGGGCTGGACCCCTTGTCCTGGAAGGAGGGCCTGTGAGGCCAGAGCTGGTTCAGCTGGGACAGGGAATATTTTCAGTAGCACCTAGCAGCATTCCTGGAGTAAGCAAGAGGATAGGGAGAAGATGCAGCTGGGCTCTGCACAACAGTATAAGATGGGAGTGTGAGAGGCAGCAGCAAAAGCTGACAATAAGGGACAAAAGCTGACATCCTGAGTGGGAGAAGCCCTGAATAGTCCTATCTGAGCCCATGGCTGAGCCTGCCTGGACGGACCTGCCATTCCTCAGAATGAGAATGCTGTTCTGTGATTTATTACTGGAAAACACAGGTGATGTTCTTGGATCTCTCTCAACTCTAGGTTACTTCCCTCCCCCTTATCCTTTTACACAAGTTTTGAAAAGAAAAAACTGAATGAAAAAAGACAAGAGGTTCCATTTAGTTAGTCTTTTCTTAATGAGACTTGGATGGCAAGAAACAAATCACCTGGTCTCATTTAAGCAAATACACAGTAATTAAACTACGCAGCAAGCATGTAAGAATACTAAATTATCCTCCTCCCAAATATCTCATTTAGTAAACAAAACTTTCACAGGTTTTGTGGAAAGGATCAGAAGTCTCCATTTTATGGCATATAAAGACTCTAAGAAGTTGAGTATAAAAAGCAATAGACATAGAAACAGTTCTCCAAACAAAGCATAATGCACAAAGGCAAGCTGTTTTTTCACCCACACTGAACTGTACATCTTTATGGAAAGAACTTCAAGAGCCATCACTGTCATTGTACATTTAGTCACAAATATCTGATTTTAGAAACCTAGGCTTTTCCTCTGTCTCATGTGTATACACACATATATACACATACACATATTTATACATCCATGTATAGACACAAACACAAATCTATACATACATGTGTTTACATATATATTTATATATGCATTTTTATATACATATACCTGCATAAATATACAGATATACACATATACATATCAGTATTTTCAGGGAGATATATATAAAATCTCTCTAAAGACAGGTCTTATTTAGTGGGTAAGGTTTTTTGATACGAAACACAAAGAGTCTTCTTTTGAATAGCAGTATTTCTTTGCATTCATTTGCACTTATTCATGAGGAAATATTTGAGAAGTAGACAACTAAGATAACTATGGCAATACTGAAACAATATTTTCAGTTCACTCATTGTAAAAACCTGCTCGTCTGGATTTTTGAATTTTGTTCAAATGCACTATGAAGTATGTACCCTATTGTAGTGGTTTTGGTTTAC
>WBMV01000503.1:3056335-3292757 GCA_013396655.1 Campylorhamphus procurvoides | reverse complement strand
TCCTGCTGAACTAGGACACTGATAAAGTAACATAGGTTGAGTCTAGAGACATCCACATGAAGAAATGAAGATGTGATTGCAGCATGTGTAATGCAGCTCAGTCCAGCACTTGCTCTGGTGGCTGTATTGCACCCAAAGGCAGTATGTTTGCTAGCAGAACTGACACTGGGTGCAGAAGTGTGGATAGTGTGAGACTGCTAGCACTGATAAACTTGTGTGTAGCTTTATTGTCTTAACTTAAAGATATTGTGATTGATAAATCTGTATGAAAACTATGCCCCAGTTTCACTGGTAGATAGAATTTAGAATTTCAGGATGACCTAAGTTACTTCACAGCTGGTTAAAAAAAAAACCCAAAAAACCAAATCCAGACACAAGAGGGTGATTGTTCTGAATTTATTTTGTTGCTGTGTAGTGCCCAAATAAGATAGAATAGGAAGATTGCTCTGACCTTGGTAACTTATGCACATTGTCTGCATCTGCAGTTTTAAGATGATTCTTTTCTCTCTTTTGATGATATTTTGAATACAAATAAGAAACTTCAGGATTGTGAAACTGCCCAGTCATTATATATTTAAATATAGAAGAGAGCTGTTTAAACTTACTGTTGCTCTAAATAATTAATCTTTTAAATACCCTTTTTAGTAAGTCTTTCAATTTATAAACTATTTAAATAGAAACAGTAAAAGATAAGACAAAACCTGGTACATAAGTGAGTATGTGTATTAGAGATATAAACCAAAATTAAATATTTTATATACATACATATTATTTTACATCAGAGTGGAAGGCATGAGATACCTGGCAAAGGACAGTAACTGATGTTAGCTGGAAAGGGCTGACCAGTCAGCACTCACAAAGTGTTAAAGAGGTTAATGGTGTAACAGAAATAAAGAGCTGGAACATTATCCATGTTTTGATCTGTTCAGAAGCCCTATGTCCTAGAAGATAACGAACAGATGCTTTTGAGTTTCTAATGACCATTACCACAGCTATGATCCACCAGTTCTGCCTCTTTGGAATTATGTGCCTTAGAGAAGTTTGTGGTAAATGTTTTGATGGAAGAAATGGTGCCATTAAGCTGGTTTACTTTTCCAAGGCAGTGTGCACTTTAATGTATGAGATAGATCTGTGTACAAGTCCCATTCATTTTTCCTGGAGAAGTAGAACACTTCCTGCCAGCACTGGGTGATAGTGGTAGTATAGACCTCAAACCTCTAGTAGTTTATTTGTATGAATAAATTACCAGCATCTTTTAATTTGACATGATATGCTTTGGCACAAAAGAAGTATCTCAATTTCAAGTACCTGTTGTTTGGACAAAAACATTATCTTGCGTACTAGAAAAGGGAAGGTTATGATTTTTTAATTAAAAATGTTTTAATTATTTGCTTGATTTTATTCTACTGCCAGATATTTGCTCAATGATCTGAACTAATTTACACCTGCTGTATAATTTCAAATATAAGTATGGCATGTATGCAGAATATTTGTTTCTGGGGAAGAGGATTCAGGAAAAGAACAAGCAGTCTTGAGGTTTTGACTGATGCATGTTGGAAAGTAACCCTGTCTTTTGAATGTTGAATTACTTAAGAAATTGTTTTTATTCTATATTAATGTAACTCTTGACATATTTAAATTTTGACATTACATAAAGAGAATGCTATATATTTTGAAGATCCTCTAAAGTAACAGGATCTTAAAAATATATTTTAATAATAATTTTCATATAGGGGTGATAATTTTTTAAGTTGTGTTAATGCTGCAGATGAATTGCTTTTGTAAGGTCCTATTTGAAGACTGAGGTTTCACAATGAGGAAGTTTTGGGGGGATTTTTCTGACAATTTCAGTGTTTCATTAGTAAGCAACTTACAGAAGAAGCTTATGCATGTTGGAGTCAGAAAGGTATAACTGAATTCTTTAGAACATTTGATGCCTAAAGTGCTCTATTTACTTTGAAATGTAAATTTCCCAGGAGCTGCTAGCATAAATAATTTTACTCAGAATTGTTTACATAAATAAATAGAAAAATAAGATGCTTTCTTCTGTTGAGGTTAGTGTATGAATTTTTATGTGGGAAGCTGTAGAAATTAGTATTTCAGATGTATATTACTTGTTTAAATAATTTTCTAGATCATTTGTTTTCCAAATTGAATAAAGCAGCATGCTGGAAACTTACTTACATTTTTGGACTTTAGTCTACAGGAAGCCTGTGAGGCAAAGAGGCATAAGTTCTACCTTGAGCTGCGAAGAAAAGAGGAGGAGATTAAACAACAGTTTGTGCAGAGAGTGAAGGAGAAAGCAGCAATGTTGAAAGAGGCAGAGCAACAGGTAAGCTTGCATGTTAATCTTGAATTTGTTCTTTGCGATTTGGAATGTTAGGTTCTTAACAAAACTGCTGGCTGGTATTTATAATTTCCTAATATTTTGAGGACAGTAATGCTTTATATCAAAAGCAGATTGATTACACAGATTGATTGGTTTAGCAGATTGATTAGACACAAGCAAACAAGAGAATATGTCTTATAAGAAGCAGCTGAAGGGCTGTGTAACAGCCTGAAGTGAAGGAGGCTCAAGGGACACATTATTGTTCTCTACAACTTCCTGAAAGGAGGTTGTAGTGAGGTAGGGATTGGTCTCTGCTCTCAAGTGACAAGATCAGAGGAAATGGCCTCAAGTTGCATCAGGGGAGGTTTAGGCTGGATATTAGGAGAAAAGTCTTCACCAAAAGGGTTGTCAAGCACTGGAATAGGCTGCCCAAGGCAGTGGTGCAGTCACTGTCCCTGGAGGTATTTAAGACATGTAGATATGGCACCTGGGGGCATGGTTTAGTGGTGGGCTTGGCAGTGCTGGGTTAATGATTGGACCCAACAATATGAAGGGTCTTTTCCAATGTAAATGATTATATGATTCTATAAATGGCAGTCTTTTTTTTGGAAGGAGGGAGCTTAAGGTCTAGAGGCTTTGGTGGATAGCAGGGTCAAGTCTATAGAGTAGGAGCTGATAAGGTGAAGTAGAAGAGTGATGAATATAATGGTGATGTTTCTTCATCTTCTCTAGCTGTGTGCTGAGAAACCTTGGTATGCCATAGCAGTACAGTAAGTGCTTTTCGAACATTGATTGCTCTGTAAAGTTAAAGATTTTAGGAAAACAATGCCATGGGTTGTTTTTCAGAAAGTGGGCTATGTATGTTTTTATGACTTTCAGTTATTAAATCTCAGCTCAAATCTCATGTTGAGAGGTTTGAAAATATGGTGTGTGGTGTTTTTGTTGGTTTGGTTTGCTTCTGATTTTAAAATCTCATTTATTCCCAGCTACCTTAAGACTGTTTGGAGATACAGAATATTTCTTGAATATGTTGTTGAAGAGTTAGTCCTGTCAAGCTGGACTAGCATAACAGGATCTTCTCATCTACTTTCTGCGAGACTCTATCATGGTCATGCATATTTATATTCAAACACTGTTTTAATTGAAATTGGAAACCTGTGCATTTTTATTAATGTTCTTTTCTGTATGTCAGTTTCCCAGCAAAGCTGTAGCAGTTTTTGTGAGGTGTGCAGGTGCATGTTTTAGATAAGAAGAAGGCTTAGTATTTAATGTTCTAAAACTGTTAAGATCCCCATGCTACTGGTGGAGGAAAAAAACCAACTAGATTCAGCCCTTTGCACTATGAGACTGTCCAATTGGAAGAATAGTTGGCCATGTTCAAAGTAGGTTCAGAAAGGTCTTACACAGAATCTGTAATACTCTTTGATATTTTTCTTTTATGATTTATATGAGGTGTTTTGTGAACTCTGCATATTGCAATAGCATGATGGATATTAGTTTCCCTTTTCCATGTTCTTTATGTGGGAAAGTGATCATGCAGTCACTCCTGAAGAACATTTATCCTATATTCTTGCTGCTCATTTGCTGAGAAGGGTGTATGTGTATCTGAAAGCTAAAGAAAAACGGGAATTTCTCTTGTACTGAAGCTTACTTTCACATCCTTCTTTTAGAGAAAACTCCTAGGTACCCTCATAAAATTTGAGAGCTCTACTGTGTAGCACAGGCATACTTTTATATTTATAGTCTTAGTTATTTCTTCTTCCTTGCAAAAGATAGAAATAAATCTCTCTGATTTCTATACCAGCGTAGCTGCACTCAGATTGAGTTACACCAATACAGATGGATACGGAAGCAGAATTCTAGGAGAATTTGGGAGTGGGGAGATGGGAAATGAGGAAGAATGAAGTGAAGTACCCTTTGGTTATCACGCATAACTTCACAGTAGGTTTAAACTGGTTAAAATACTTCTGGAGATTAAAATGCATTAATATGTCAAAATAACAATCAAAGAACAATTACTGCAGAAAAATAGTTAACTTCTTGCAGCCCCCAGTAACTCCCCCAACCAGACTCACTGTGTGTATACACGTTAATATTTAAATGTGATTAATATACCTATGAAAATTACATGCATATACATGAAAATACATATCTATGTAATGGAAATATGTATGATTCCTTGCCCACTTGGTTTTAGGGAAGTGTATTCCACTTGAAAGATCCTGACTTAATCTGTCTTTTGGTAATTGCCTTATCTCTAAAGGCCTCCTTATTTTTGATGTAATAAAGATATAGTAAAATGTAGTAGGAAATCTAGTATTCACTTAGTGCCTTCTGTGTTTTCTACCTGTACTTTGAGTGTTTTAGCCTGGCTTCATGAGAACAGTATGATAAGAATGATTGTTTTCTGGATTGCTGTTTTTTAGTCTTAACAGCTTGAGGAAATAATTGCAAATTCTTATGACTATTAACACAAATTGAGGTAGGTTTTACTGTTAATTTACAGAGGGCTTTTATATTATGATGTCACCACCTTGTGTTTCTAGTTGGAAATGTTATTATTTGTCCTTTCTTTAAATAGGTACAGACTAAATATGAACGTCTTATGCTAATGCATCAAGAAGAGGAACTGAAATTAGAGGAAAAGAAAAAAGTTCTAGAAGATGAAATAGCTAAGTTTATTGAGAAAAAAGCTATTGCTGAATTGCTTCAATCACAAGCGTCCCTCTCTTCTCCCGTTGTTAATTTGAACAGACAAAGACTACAAAAAGTGAGTGTTGATGCTAGTCATCAAAGGCAGCAATAAAAAAATTCTTCACATGCACTTTTATAACTCACATTTCAGTAATCTTTTACAAAAGACAGAAATGTGCACCTATTCTGTTATGTAATAAGAAGACAGAAGTGTGTAAAATAATCCTCATGCTTTGATTTACTTTTAGAGTAATTGCTGTATATTTTATAGTTTTGGGGTTTTGTTTTTTTTCCTTTTTTCTATGAAAGAACCAAGATTTTCAACTTGAACTCCAGTGCTCTGATGTCAGAGATGAAGGAACTATGAATTTTCAAGAACAGAGAGAGAGGAAAAGTGAGAAGGAGGAGTTAGAAGTTCACGCAGGGAATTCCAGAAACAGTATTTGATTGCAGCACTCAGCGTTTTCAATGTAGGGTATGTTGGTAGTTTTATGAAGTGGTATCTCTGCTGTTGTCCTATAATATTAGATGTGTCTTCTTAGGACAGACTTTTGAGAGAAGCGATTGATAAAAGTTGGCTGTAAAAGTACATGTAGTGCAGAATGTGACTCGATAAAAGATTTTGCTTACTTCTCTCCCACTCACTTCTTTCTTTCTCCACTCCTAAAAGAAAAGCTTGAAGGAATCATGACATTACAGAAATATATTTAAAAGTAGTCTCCAGAATAACATGTCCAACTTCTTCATGTATTAACATTGAATTAAATGGTCATATATTAAATTAAATTGATTTTTTTTCTCCTCCAAAATCAGTAGTCAATTAACTTACTCATTTCCTTTCCTGATAAACTACAAATTTGCCGCAGATAACATTTTGTTAATTAATAACTTACTGCAGCTGAAAGCAGAGTTTTTTGGTTCTGAATTTATTCATAACTGATAGATTACAAAGAACTTTAGAAGCTAGATTGGTGTACATATTTGCACAAATAGCACCAAGCTTTGACATTTTTGGGGTGTATGCTAGGAACCTGTTTATGTTTTTACCAAAATCTATTGCATTTCTACTACTGTTAGTGAGTTCTTTTTCCGAGAGTCCTTTTTTTCTGGATTTACATGTGAAAGTGGAATTCTTGGTAATAGAAGTCATTATCTGCACTACTATGACTAACTCAGCTTCAGAAAATTTTACATTTGTTTTCTCTCATTGAGTTTTACTTCTTCAGAGTACATTAAGTTTATGTGCTTGCTCTAGTTTTTCAGTTCCAGCTTTAGGTAGTACTGATGACAGAAGACACAGTATTGATAATTTCTCTGGAGGAAGCAATGATTCATGGTGTGCTTTTGAAGTTATAGTAGTTTCAGTCTCTCACTAAAGGATTTGGCAAATATCTCCTGTTGCTGCATGCTGCAAAGCAAGAATTTGTAAGCATGATCTGTACACGTACTGTGAGGTGATTACTGTCACTGCCACTGTGGACTTTGTGTTATGAGTCTGCCTTGATACGTATTTACCTTACGTACCTGTGGCCAGCTTGCTTTTATTTTAAGGTCATTGTGCCAAAGAAGGTGGCACTGCCATAGTTCCAATCAGGCTATGAATAATGTAATACAAAAGCATTCAGTGAATACATCCACCACAAACTTTCGAAAGAGTTCTTTTCAAATAGTATGGTTTATTAGTCTGTTACTATTTTATACAACTGTTGATATTTACTGATTTTGCTGACAGATTTTTGTTTACAGGCTTTTATGTACAAGCAGTGTTCTAAATTTCAAGTATGGTCATTCTAATGAAAATTTATTGAAATATTTTTGCAGTGCTATACTGTTGCATGATAGTTTATCTGACATTACTCATTTAATATGGAAAGTACCTATAACTTTTTGATGCTTTTGAATGTGGTGTTCAGTTACAGCTGAAGCTTTACAAAAACTATTAACTCTGAGAGCTTCAGGTTAAAACAAGTTTTAAATGCTTTGTATGTTTTTAGTAGCCATGATAACTAATGGGAAACTATAAGAGGTACAGTTCTCTGAAGTTGTTTTGTCTGACTGTTTAAAAATTAAATACTAACTTGACAGAAATAAAATAGATTGGTTTTAAGTGTTACTCTTGTTCTGCTTTCTCTCCTTCATGTTATGAAAAAGGAGTAAGGTTTCGTATTTTTCTGAAAAATATAAATGTTTTACATCTGTTTTAAGTATCATAAATCATTTCTTGATTGGAAAATATAGGCAATTTTTGTTACTGTACCAGAAAGGCAGTGTGATTTTTGATGTATTTATCATACACCACTGTACTTACCGTAGAGTCATAGAATATTTCAAGTTGGATGGAACCCATTAGAAGTTGGAAGGCACCCATAATGTTCATTGATCCCCAGCTCTCTGCTCCTTGCAGAACTAGCAGAAAATAAACCATGACTAAGAATGTTGTCCAGACACTCCTTGAACTCTGACAGAGTTGGTGCTTCTGCCCTAGGGAGCCTGTTCAGTGACTGACCTCACATTCTGTTTTATTCACATAGTGATGTGTATCATAGGATCATAGAACGTTAAGGGGTTGGAATGGACCTTAAAGATCATCTAGTCCCAACCTTTGAACACTCTCAGGGTTGGAGCATCCACAGCCTTCCTGGGCAACCTGTTCCAGTGTCTCACCACCATCACAGTAAAGAACTTCTTCCAATATCTTACCTAAATTTCCCCTCTTTTAATTTCTACCCATTTGTACTCCTTGTCTATCACTACAGCTCCTGATGAAGAGTCCCTCTCCAGCTTCTCTGTAGCCTCCCTTCAGATACTGGAAGATTGCTAGGAGGTCTCCATACAACCTTCTCTTCTCTGAGCAGAACAGCACCAACTTTCCCAGCCTGTCTTTGCAGGGGAGGCGCTCCAGTCCTCTTGTCAACTTCGTGGCCCTCCTCTGGACTTGTTCCATGAGTTCCGTGCCCTTCTTATGTCTGGGGCAGTAGAACTGTGTGGAGTGTTTCAGGTGGGGTCTCACAAGAGCAGAGCAGAGGGGCAGAATCATCTCCTTTGACCCGCTGGCCACGCTGCTTTTGATGCAGCCCAGGATGCTTCTGGCTTTCTGGGCTGTGAGCTTACACTGCCAGCTCATGTTGAGTTTTTCATCAAACATCACACCCAAGTCCTTTTCTGCAAGACTACTCTCGATCACTTCTCTGCCCAATCTGTAGGTGTGCCTTTATGTATCGTATAGGATTGCTGTCTTTCAATTCTGTAGCAGTGAGAAGGAATAGATACAAAGACATAAACCCCTCATTGACCCGGAAAGGGTTAAACTGCTAATTCAATCAGCTCCACAGGCACAACAGGCTGTAACATAGGAGGGAAGGTTTAAGAGGAGACACTCATTTAGCCCACACACTCAGCTAGCATAAGACTTATGCTTTGTTCAAGAGAAGAAAATGGGCCAGGGCCATGCCCCATGATTGCTGCGCGATTTCTCCTTCCTAAGCAAAATGTAGCTTGGTGAAAGACTATTTTTTGTTTGGCTTTGTACCATTGACTGGGCCATTTGCATCCTCCTTAAAGGAGTTGGCAACCATATGAGAAGAAAAAATAATTTTTAAAGTGATTTAGAAGTGTTATCAAGTGATCTTGAACAGAAGGTAGTAATAATTGATTAATGTGTATTGTCAGCACTCAGTCATCCCTGCGTGGGTGACCACTGCCACTCATGGTAGTTAGCTCAAGCACAGCTCTTCATGAGTGTTACTAAACTGCATCAAAAGACAGATTTAGCTGTCTGTAGTCTGGCCATTTTGCTGAGGGCAAAGACTGAGATAGTTAAATACTATTTGACCTAGATATCTGTGCCTGGCCAGCACTAGAGGATGTGCTGTGCTTTGACAGCTGGGAACCACGAACAGTACTGTATGGTACCACATGTCTTGCTCAGATGGGCTTATGTTCACTTGCATGTGCTAGCCCTGCAGGACTTAGCAGCAAACCAAACTGGTGCACATCTTTGGAACAGGTTACAATTAAAGGCATCTTGTTCAGTTGAAGCACACAAAAATGGCATAGCACAAAATGGGAGAGCTGATGGGTTTTTCTTTTTTTTTTTTTTTGCCACTGATCCTCATTTAAACTGTGGAGAGTCATTTCTAAGTGTGGGAAATTTCACTGTTGTTTTGTTTAAGGTGAGCTATCAGGTACGTGCACATTACAGCCTGACAATCAAATGCAGTTCAAAGAATTATAAAGGAGCAACTAACAATATCGTCTAAAAGTGGAGAATTTATGGGAGTAAATAAAAATATATATGCCTCCTTGTAGTTTATGTTCGCCGTGTGCTTTTTAATTGAACACTTCAGAGAGGTTTATTCTGCCAGTGAAATGGTTTCAGGACCATTTATTAAGGTTTCTTTATTGTTGTGGTGCCTTCTGCATGTGGCTGTTGCAAGATTATTTATAGCCTTTAAAAATCTGAAGGCTTTATTTTTTTAGATCCTTTCCATAGGCTATTTTCCATATATATTTTGTATAATATTCTTAACCATATTGTTAAAGTTACTTTGCCAGTAACAAGACCTAGCCAGGATGCATAAGTAGTTTTATCTTAAATCTGGCTGACAGGTCAGGCTCAAAGTGTTACAGTAAATGGGATTACATTCAAGCTGGCAGCCAGTCACCCCAAGGCTCAGTTTTAGGGTCAGTGCTCTTTAATGTTTTTATAAATGATCTGGATACAGGAATTGAATCTACATTAAGGAAGTTTGTTTATGCTACTAAGTTAGGGGGAAGCTGTGAACTCCCTCTGGGAGTGGGATTACAGAGAGGTCAGGATAGGCTGGAGAGCTGGGCAATCCCCAACCAGTTGAAATGTAACAAGAGCAGAGGTTCAGGGGAAGTTCAGACTGGACATTAGGAAAAGACTTTTCACTGGAAGGGTGGTTGATCACCCTGGAACAGCAGTTTCAGCACCAAGCCTGTCACAGTTCAAGGAGCATCTGGAATATACTCTTAGTCATCTGGTTTAATTTGAGGTAGTCCTGTGAGGAGCAGATAGTTGGGCTCTGTTCTTGTGGGTTCCTTCCAATTCAAGATGTTCTATGATTCTATGATTTTAACATATGGAAACACAAGCCTCTATCATAACAGCAACAACATATTTATATAGAAACGAAAATACTCAAAAGAAGAATGAGTAATTTTCCAAGACCTTTATGAAGGCTTGTGTGATTCACATTTAGGGTATCATTATGGAAAGTCATTTAGGGTAATTCATGGCCAGGTAAAATACCTAAATGGATTTTTATGAGGTACTGAGGCTTCTACTTCTCCATGTTTTCTTTAATAAATGTATTTTTAAAAATCCAGATCCTAGCATCAAGGCAGCAAAACACTGACAGCTAAATATAGATACTTGCAGGATTTTAAACCATTAAGGAAAAGCTTCAACAGGATTTTCACTAGGGTGCGCTCAAAGAACACGGCTTTCACTTTGAGGAAAGGACTGTGGCACTGAGCGACTGTGGCACTGGCCCTGAAGAGCCCCCTCTAGCTGAACTTGCTTTTATCATGGAATTTGAAGTAGGTGGGCTCCAGAGGCCCCTTCCAGCATCAACTCTTCTGTAATTCTGTAACTCACTTATCATAAGCAATTTTTTTTTCAAATATTAAAAGACAAAACTGTAAGCACAGGAAGCAGTAGAAAAGTAAGTGAAATGAGAGCATCTGAGCTGATGCAGTTGATTATCTGCTAGGGCATTAAAATGCCAGAATCAGTCTTTATAATTTGAAAAATTAAGAGTACAATTGCTCCTCATTCTGACCCAAAATAGTTTTAAACAACTTCCTAGGAAAATGTGAAAATACCCTGTTTTTCTTGTTGGGAAGTACTAGTGAGATATGTCAGGATGTTTTCTGGGTTATCATCATGCGAGCCTTAGGCTTTCTGAAAAGGAGTATTATGAAGATGCACAAATGTCTTTTGGCTTCAGATCTCTTGAGTATCTATTTTGGATGTACTTGCAATCATTAAGTGATAATGTCTCTTGGCACTTTTATGTGTCACAGTTTCTTAGTGTAATTTCGATAAACAAGGAGCCCACCAAACTAATGGTTTCAGAATTAAATTCTGTCTTATGACAAGTTTGTGTTTCTCTGATTTTCATATCCAAGTGTGACAGATGTTTATGCATTGCTATTGATATATACAAACCCATACATTTTTCATAAGTGTAACATATATAAAGAGATGTGTCTCACTTCTACTGGTTTGTATATAGATTCATAGGTCACTCACAAGTGCCACAGTTAGCTAAGAGTGGTTCCCAGGTGTGTGATCCCTGAAAGGTTCAAGAGACTATTTTAGTGCTTAACACTTCGTCTGGATGCCTGCCTGCAGTTTCTGCATTCTCCTGTTCTGGGAGGAGGAAATCTTTGCTACCCCGTTAGTCTGGATACCTTTGGAGGGGCAGATCCTCCCCAGGGAGAAGAGACTGCAAGACAGAGCTTTCTGCACCCCTAAGATTTTATCCTGCTGCCCTCACAGAGTGGAAATGTGGAGCTAGTCCTTCCTCCTCAGGAAGATGTTAACTCCTTCCCCCAAACTTGGAACAGGCAGATGGGTAGTTGTCATCCATTTGGAGAGAAGATAAAATAATTAGCGTGTTTAGAAAGATGATAAGGTGCTGTCATTTGCATAACTGTTTTTCATGGCTTATACTTATGGCTATTTTGTTGAGATGGTGTTTATTTGGTAAGTTTGCAGAAAGCCAGAGATGAATTTCCATTCCCCCTTGCCTTGCCAGTGTGAAAGTGCTTGGTCCTTTTAGCCTTCTGGAAAAACACAACAATCCCAGTGCATTTTGGTGTATCTAGCTGACAAGGTGTGCAAGCAGCCAGGGCAGTGAAACACACAGAACTCTGTTGCAGCCTTTCCTCAGGCATTTGTTAGGCTCCAATCACTTTGTGGGGTGTGACAGGACTCATTTGACTTGCATGGTCCAGTGAAAAATCCAAAATAGCTGCCATCTAGAAACACATCAGGCAGTACTGATGGACTGTACAGAGGAATACAAAATACTGGTGCTGTTCTATGACTGTTCACAATAGATGACATCCAAGCTTTGTCCCAAGGTCAAATCAATATATACTCCTAATAATATAAAATGAACAAATGCACTATGCAAATACCTATATATATGAGAAATAATTCTATTGTCTGTCCTGATGAGGTTTGAGACTGGCATGTGCGTTTTGTCTCCGAAGTTACAGAATTTCTTTTTGCATATGTTATCTACTCCAGAGAAAAAATATCTGAGGCAAGTTAGAGTGTCTTCTGACTGCTTCCCAATCTTCTATGTATTTATTCTCACAATATGCTTTAATAAGGTGAAAGATACTGCACTGGAAAATAAGACCCACAGAGGGTAGGCCTTATTATTTTTGAGCATGTTTAGATTTTTTTTTTATTATTTTCACCCATGCAATGAAAATGAGCCATGGAAGTAAATACATTATAATTTTTACTGTACAGTTACAGACCCACAGGAAATCTGTGGACTGGGTACTCGGGCTGACATCCTTCACTGGGACTCCCCAAACTTTGTTTTGACTGATAAATGAAACAGAGGAGCTTTTGTGAAGAGTCATCTGCATGTGGAGGAGGATGCATTCTGAATTCTGACTGCTTTGGGTTAGGCTTGAATGAGACCTTTCTTTCCTTAAATACGGAATTTAAATGCCTTATGCTGTTGCATCTAGAGGAACTCATGTACATGTTTAATGTCTCCAAAGCAATACTGTTTTCCTGAAGGAATATGGTCCATGGTATGGACCTGAAGTGTCTGTGAGTGTATCCTCATTTGAGAAGAGACTTCCCTGATATATAATTTATCCTGACTTGTCAGTCCATCTCACTGGTATTTTTCAGTTTTATTTAGATGGTAAAGTATGCATTGATCATGAAAGAAAAAAAAAAGTTGCAAGTTTAAGTTCATGCCAGATTTTGCTCATCGCTCCAGTACAGATGCAGTTTTTACTAAATGAAGCTATTTTAATGGGAGATAAGGGAGACCTGCCTCAAAAATTCCTTAGCATAGTGGAAAAGTTCATTGTCTGAAAGATGGCATTGTCTAAAATGGAGGAAAAAAACTTTCCAAACAACATTAGTATAGATAAGGTAGAGAGCAGTTGTTGCCTTAAAGGAGCGAGGAAAAAAAACTCAGGCCACTTCAGTAGGAGGTAAGTGAGCAAGAGCTTTAAATGAGCCAACACCGGCTCCAGGAATACATTCACACAGGAATGCCCCTTTAGAACTCAGTTACAAGATTTTATAATAGTGTCCATCCAATCCCATTCTGTTATTTCCCCCAGTCCTGTCCCGTTCTGCCCTCAGCACACCCTGTCAGGAATTGGGTCTGGGGTCTCAGGACCCTCTCTTCATCTTCATCATCTTCTTCACAGCACGTCAGGTCCTTGGAGGCCTTCCAAAGCTTTAGATTTGGAGGTCCTTCTGTCCCTGTCTTTATCTTGTGGTACAGGCTTCATGGCGCTTTTCTGCAATTCCACCTTGAAATAAAGACTAAACAGCTAAAGGAATTCTAAGGGGTTGATATAGGATGGAGTTAGTAAGTATAAACATTCAGCTACTGAGGTTATTTTACTAGTACATTAGATCTACAATAATTTCTAATATCTATAAAATTAAAAAAGTCAAAAATCAAAGAAACCCTTAGGCGTCAGTTCTTTAATGAAAGCTTTGAGGTGCACAGAGTACATAGGCACCCACCCACCACCCATAGGGTTCTTACAAATTTATAACACTACTTAATTTTCATACACCTAATGGGTACATCCAACCTGAAAACCATTTCCCTCTGGTACCACCCTCAGAACTGCCCCGTTGGAGCCTCTCCAAGGGTTCTGAACCCTCTGTCTTGTTTTGACTACAGTATATCTTATTATTCCAGTCCAGGTGCATATCTGAAACTGGAGCTAAAATTGCTTTCCTTGAAAAGACTGTTAAACAGAAATTCAGGAATGTAACACAAACCGTGAGAAAGGGGTTTAGAAACTGTTAACTACTACCTTAAGAGTGAGAAATTATACAGCTATATTAAAATCTACAAATATACAAAAATCTTAAGGCATCAGTGGGAAAGCTCATCTCAAATCTCTTCTCCAAGTTAGGCAGTTGGGTTTAAAACTCTGCACTCTGAAGTTATTTGTGAATGTATTTCCCATAGTTTCTTACAAGACAGGACTTTCTCAGGTTCCTGAGTGACGATGATCTTGGGAGGGCAGGTGTTTACATGTGACTGCTGGGGGGCTCTCGAGTCATCAGAAGGAAAAAAAACCCAAAACCCACCTTTAACAAGCTCCATCCCAAATTTCCCTGTCTGGGAAGGCAGCACTCTGGCCTGGGAGCTGATGCTTGCCAGAAAGCCCTTTATAGCATCCTACCTTGATCGGACCTCAGGCTCATCCCTGACCTCAGTGGTCCAGCTTTGGCAGAGCCTGAGCCAGTTTCTAACCAAATGGACAGTGTCTGGGCACAAACTGACTTCCACTTGAGTGTGCAGAAACTTAATTTGTATTCGAGTGGCTGAAGAGATGGACAGCAACAAGCCATCTAACTAACAACATCCTGTGACAGAGGCATGACTACCCCAGGGCACTGCTAGCAGGCAGGGCAGGGAAGAAAGACTCAAAACTCATTCATCTCTCATAAATCTCTGCTGGGCTGATCTGTGGCTAGCCTGGATTCTCTACCTGGAAAAAACTTTAGGATAAATATGGGATGGATGAAGACTCTTGGGGAATCTGCAGTTCAGTGAGCTGAATTTTAAAGGTTACAGCAACAGTGATGCTGTCTCAGTAATTTTTGAAGAAGATAGAAATCCTAATGAAAAGACTACACATCAAAGGAAGTACTATCTTAATGTTCTGGTGGGGCTGGAAACAGTTCAGTTTATGAATTCAGTAATTGCAAATATGATCACTGAAGCTGAAGATCACAATAACCTGAGGGCACTGCTGATAATACTCCTGGTAAGTGAAATGCAATTATGGTAGGTGGAACAGCAGGTTTCCTCAGTAACGGCTTGCATGTCAGTCATATGTTTTGAATGTGCCTTGCTTTGCCTGTGAGGTCAGGAGTGATCCCCCAGAGTTTTACTGGCTGTTACAATGGAGTGTGTATATTGGCAGAGCTTATTGTAAATAAGTAAAAACACCGCATTGCAAGCTGTGAATTAGCGTTTGTTGCAAACAGTTGGCTGATGTTGCTGTCAATTTAGGTAGACAAGTAAAGGAATTACAGCCTAATATGTGTATTGCTAAAAGCCATGTTTGGAAATTTGCCTGGATAGGATGCTTAAAAAAACCCCATACGATCCTTATGTGCTGCTAAAAAATTATTTACAGCTTTAAAATTTTTATAAGGTACAATAATACAAATATAATATCTCAGAACATAATACCTGGAGCAATAAACTCCCCTGCCCTCTAGCAGAAGGTTTTGGACGCTGCCTTGTGCAGCATAGGAGGCTGAAAGTGCATCACTGAGTTTGATGGGATGGGAAAAAAAATGCTTCCTGTTTGATATGAAATGAAGTTGAAATGTGCTAGAAATACTAAGCAGCCCATCCAAAATTCTGCAGAGGAACTTACAGATGTGTGTACTTTCAAATAAATTAATTTCACTCTGTCCAGCATTCATTCAAGACTACAGAAAGGGTACAAAATTATTCCTAATTTGTGACTATGCCAAATGTAAAAGGAACACAGTTGGAGGTGTCCTCTGGACGCATATTTCTGGTGTCATCCTTAATCTGCTCACTTTCAATAACTGAAACCCAGTTAATGACTTATGAAAAGGATTCTTCAAATAAAACATTCCCATGTAGATGCTCTGAAAAAAATAGACATGAGACTCAGGACTTCTGTTTTTTGAAACACCAGATCTGTTTGCTGGAAAGACTGGTTTTTAAAGAATATTACAGTTGTCTTGGAAATGTAATTTCTTGAAAATTAGGAAGGAAAGATATATGGTGGTTGCTGTCAGTCTTTGTTTCTCTGAATCTTCTATGTGGTACATTTTTTGTCTATTTCTTCTCTCTGTATTTTAAAGCCTGTTTGGTTTTATTTTATGGAGGCTGCCAGTGAGGGGTGCTATGTGATCACCCCAGAGAGGTTGCAGCTCCTGAATCTGTGTCCTGCTGCCAGCCAAAAATTATGTTTAAGCATAAAAATAAACCCCCAAGCAAAGAAAAGCTGTGAAAGCCCCACTTTATGAAGCCAAAAATTAAAGGATTGTCAGGATTTTACTCCTCAGAAGCAGCCAGGATGGAAAATCCTCAGGCAGTTTGTAGTCTGTGAGAGTGAAGTGGCAGGAAGGATTCAGCAGCATAGGATGGGAAAGGCTGGCTGGCAGGGATGAGGTCTTTGGCGTCAGCAACCTGGGGGACAGAGGACGGCAGCTGGGGTGGGCATGGCCTGATAGCAGTGAAAAATCGTGACCTTCTCAAGGAAGGGAGTTTGATGCAATATATTTTAATGCTTAGATGTGGAAGATTCTTGAGATTTTTCTGTCTCAGTTGTCTAAATATATGAGAGATTATCGTGATTTAGACCGGTTTAACAGTGTTTTCTCACTGCACATTTTATTTTAATTCTAGGTGTAACAGCACATCCTTCCTCTTCCATCTTAACTGCTTGCTCACTAAATCTTCTGGTGAAGGTTTTCAGTGTTAAAGCTGAAAACATGTATTACCCAGGTCCAAAAGGGCTCTTTGGTAATATATTCAGTGGTTTGCATCCCAAAAACACCTTTCAGAGTGAAAGTTGCACAGCTGATGTCCCTGTTGTGGTGCATTGACACTGGGGCTGGAAAGCACCATCATGCAGATGCTCACTGCTTCCTGATGCAATGCTCTGTTAGCAGTGTCTGAGGATGGGGTTGGAAGTTGTTCAAAGTAGATATTAAAAGTGCATATATAACCAAGTGAGACACCAGAAAACTCCCTAATCAGAAAAAAGAATTTTCTTCTTGGATTTCTGACATGTGTTCTTGTGAGGTTGAACTGGGTGGTGTCTGATCTTCTTAGGGATGGGCAATAGGACAGGAGTAGTTCTGTTGCAGCAAATGGTAGAGACAATGGAAGAAAAAACTTCACCAGTTGAGAGTCAGCAATGGTTGAAGGAGTATTTTATTCTTTCTGTCAAAGGTAAAAGGAGTACTCAAACCGTGGCTCCTATAGAATCCCAAGGAGAAAGAAATCCCGAAGAAACTTTGTTCTTCCTGAACAAAACCAATGAAATAAAACATGTAATTTCATTTCATTCTGCACAAATTGCTCCTCTGGGCACAATGAAACATTCTGTTCTCTGGCATGTGTGGGTCAGTGTGGTCTCAACACTCATCTGTCATGTGAGGTTCGTCCTTCAAGCTGCTGGAGAGAATTTGTTCTGGGGTTGTGTGTTAGTGCTGTGGGCACTCCTGGGGATGCTCTGGGATGGTCAGCATCTGAACAACAGTCCTCACAGCTGGGCTAGGCAGCAAGGGATACTGCTCATACCAGGTGGCCTGACTGGGGCAGGTGGGCTGCAGGGTGGCTTGCTTTGTGGTTGGAGGAACATCCTCAGAGTCTGATGAAGCAGGTCCATCCTCACTTGGGAAGAGATGAGGACTGTCACTACCTCTTTGCCATTCAGGTAAATGCCCCAATTTCTCAGCTGGTGGTAGCAGGGAAGGGGATAATTTCCAATGAATTTGGGGATGAAAAATGAGCCTTTTTGCAAAGAGGAAAAATAATCTCTGTCTGTTCATCTGTTGGTTCACTTTCCAGCACCAGCTTGATTCTTTCTGTCCCTCTCCATGATTCCATTTGTAGGTCATGAGGGTCTTGTCTCAGTGTCTGCAGCCTGCCAGGATGTTGCTGACAGCAGGGCTGATCCACCGGTACAATTTACCCTGGAGGGATGCAACTCTTCCCTGGGGATGCCACATGGGGACATGCTGATTAACTGCAAGCTTTTGGTTCATGTAATGCAAATGCAGGATGGATGACAAGTAACACTCTCCATCCTTTTGCAAAAGACTTAAATGAGTTTTTAGAGTGCTGCTTGGGAGACTTTGCTCCTTATTTATCAAATCACCCTTTTTTTGTGTGCAGTGCTGCAGTCTGTCACCTCTGCAGCACAGGACTATGTGCCATGGCACCCAAAGGAAAGCAGCAGGAGTGAGGAAGCTCTGCAGTGCTGGTGGCACATTCATGGGGGCACCTGGTTGTGATGAAGTGACCAGTATCCCCCTGCACTAGGGCCTGAGCATGGGGGCAACCACCAGGCTCCTATGGCTCTTAGCAAGGCATTGTCTCTTGCCTGGGGACAGGGAGGGATTCTGCATCCTTCCCCCCAGAAAGTGCTGTCACAGGATTGACTGTGCAGAAATTAAAACCAGATCTCACTGTCCTTAAAATGGCAATAGGACCTTATGCTTTTAGTGCTGTGCAATTCCTGTTGAAAAAAGCTCTTCAGAGTCCTGTTTGCTCTCTCTCACATGCATACACATTCATCTCTTTTTTGCAGGCTTGTTTAAGCCCTTGGTGTCCGAATGCTTCCTTCATGAAATGTCTGTGGGTTTGATTATTTTCTCCAGGTATATTAGCTTGCACCTTCTCCAGGTTATTCTTCAATTATTCTTTGAATGTACATGATTTATAAACTTTTCAGGCCCTGCTGTAGCATTTTTTTGTCCTCATTTGTGACTCCATATTGGCTCCAAATGCAGCATGCTGTTTCCTATAAAGGCTAGTAAGAACACATCAGCTTGACATTAGCTCAGGTGTCTGCCAGGACATGTGCTCCTGCCTAGAGTGCTCCTGCGCTGCATGCCCTGAAGAAATTAAGCAGTGGCACGTCAGCAGGGTGCCTGGCCTGGCATCTGCAGGTGTGAGGTTGTGTCGTGTGTGTTCCTGTCGATGAGCATGGCATCAGCTCAGCTCCAAGTGCCTGGGTGGTCATTCAGGCCGTGCCCATCAGCGTGCCGCTGGTGTGAAAAGCTGGATTAACCCCGATGGACCCGTGAGGAGTGTGGGGATCTCTGACCCTTCCTATCCAGCCTGAAACCCTGATGTGACAGGTAGACACCTCTGTTGGAACTGTTGGTATCAGAGAGAGATTTTAGCCTTTCACTGGTGCTTAGAGGTTCTGGACTAACAGTATGACAGTGTACTTATTTAGTGGCATGGCAGCAGCTCTGTCAGGGACACTTCTGAGGAAGTGTTTAAAATGTAAAAATAGAAGAAGCTGTAGTATGGAGAGAGAGGGGATGAACTTCGGATTTGAACCTGCCTCCCTGCTCTTCTCTGGCAGAGGTCACTTGGTCTGTTCAGCCTGGAGAAGAGGAGACTGAGGGAAGACCTCACTGCAGTTTCAACTTCCTCATGAGGGGGAAGCAGAGGGGCAGGCACTGATCTCTTCTCTCTGGTGACCAGGGACAGGACCCGAGGGAATGGCCTGAAGTTGTGTCGGGAGGTTTAGGTTGGACATTAGAAAAAGGTTCTTTACCCAGAGGGTGGCTGGGCACTGGAAGAGGCTCCCCAGAGAAGTGGTCACAGCCCCAAGCCTGACAGAGTTCAAGCTGTGTTTGGACAACATTTTCAGGGACATGGTGTGATTCTTGGGGCTGTCCTGTGCAGGACCAGGAGCTGGATTCAGTGGTCCTTGTGGTTCCCTTCAAAGTCAGGGTATTCTCTGATTCTATCATCTGCATCAGCTCTGGGATCTCTGTACATGTTCTGTTCAGCTCTGAAACAAGGACAGTATTTTCCTGTGGCCAGGAGTGCTGGAAAATAACCTTTCTGGGCCTAATAAGAGCAGCTATCAAAGACTCAAATTTTGTCATTTTGTAAGACATGGGATAAGTACGGTAATTGTTGTCTCAGGACTGGGACTCACTTTAGGCTTGCACAAAAATTGAATAGGTGGTAAGAGTCAGGGTGGTGGGCAATTTTACATGGGTGAGGCTGTGCATGCTTATCCATTGCTTCACAGGTAAAGCACATTGTACTGGATGCATAAAATATACTTCCCCAAATGGCAGGTTGGAGTAGAAAGAGCACTTACTGTTTTTCTACCGTTATATGTTCACAAGGACTGGGTAAAAATATTCACAGCCAGGAGCTCTTTTGCACTTGTTGCTGATGGATGTACTGGTCTGCTTTGTGTCTGCATGGCTTCACAGGTCCCATGGTGTTGGGAAAGAGTTGGAGTGCAGATACCTATCTTTGGGGCCACAAGAGATGGAGGACAGAAGTCGGCTGAGTTTTGCTGGGACCTCTCCTGGGAAGGAGAAGAGCTTAGCAGTGAATGTCTGCATTACAACTCCACTGCCCTGGGTGGATTCTCTTTGTGACCATATTGATGACCATGCCAAGGGAGGGATGGAGACTCCTGCCACTGTGGCCACCATTTCCACTTGCTCTGCCTGTGATTTTTTTCTCAGCTCTGCAGTTTGCTTCTCTTTTCTTTCCTCTTCCCCTGCTCTCATAGCTTTGTTGAAGCTTTTGTTGCAAACTGAAGTTGCTGGCTGTGGCTGTTTCAAGAAGTTTAAGGAAGGACTCAGTGCTGCTGGGCACAAGCAGCTTGGCCGAAAGGAGCCACAGTGAAAGGAGTTGAAATAAACCCTGAGTCTTGGTGGCTCAGGGGCACCTGTGCAGATTGCTGGGTCCAGGCTCTGTTTGTGAAGGGTCCCAGCCTCTCGATGCTGCAGTGAGGGGGGAAGCAGAAATGTTCCTGGGGACCCATCACAGCACTGGTTTAGTTTTCTCATTACACAGGTGAGGAGGGGTAAAAATCCTGGGCACAGGTGATGATGGCTTGTTTGCAGACTGCAGAAGGCAAAGTGCAGCAGTGGGGCAGTGCGGAGGACCACCCCTCTGGGAGCCAGACCCACAACCCTGACAAAGGTCTGCATCACTGGGTAAGCCCATGGCTATTCTTCATCTGCTGGCGAGTCTTGGCGTGTCCTGCTTCTGGAGCATTGGCTTTTTCCTTTGTCCTGTTCAGCTTTGCCACATGGGTTTGTGGTTCTGTGGTAACCAGTGTGCCAGCTGTGACAGCCCCATTGCCCTTGGGTCAGAGCTGCATGCTGGCTGGTTGTGCCCCAGATGCTGGAGTAGCCCCACCAGCCCCACAGCCAATCCACTTCCCTCTGTGTGCCCCAGTTCCTGCTGAGCCCAGAGCAAACCCATGGAGAGGCAAACGCATGGAGTGGCCTCAACATCATCAAGGTGGTGCTAGGGCCAGGCATTGCAGAGGCAGAGGTTAATCTGAGCACTCATCTCTCTCCTTGGGTTGAAAAGACTTACAAGCATTTGAGAAAAGAAAAACAGAAGGAGGAGTAGAAATAAATGTGACACACTTAAAAAAAATTACCAATCTAGAACTAGGTTGGGAAAGTATTCTGTTAAGAATATAAGAAATACTTTAATAAATGCAAGGCAATGCTGTAACAGATTAACTTCTGAAAACCTGAGGTAAAAACTGAGTTATACTTATTAGGCTATGATGGAGATTTAAGTCAGTCACATTAAAGAGGTGTATTTTAATATATTGGACTTGCTGTAATTTTATTAAGTCAGAGACAGGCACTGTGCCTTCCTTCCCTTTGCCGCTGCATCATAGGAGCTCTTGATGCCATCAGCAGAGGAAAAGGAGCAGGCAACAAGAGTGGATTTTTAAATTTGTATTATCACACTTTGACCCAAGGAAAAGTGATGGCTTAAAGGAGCTAAAATCAAGCCTAAAGCCCATCTAAATAGAAAACAGACAGTTTTTACATCCACAGATCATTACTGGAATCACCATCTAGCACAACAGAAACAGATTATCTAATGTTTAAATTACAGCGCTCTGCCTAGTGAGGATGATAGTTTTAGACTTGCTATAAAGGTCTTCTGTGCCGCAGTCCTCTTTAAAAACATAATTTTGGAGTCTCCGTAACTCATTTTTGGTTCTGCTCAAGCCACTAGAAAAGCTTGTGTTGCCCCGTTGCCTCCGATAAGGTGACAGAGGGACACAGTGCGAAAACAAAGAAAAAACTCTAATCTTCATTGAGCCGTAATGAAACTAAACTTTGCCTTAACTGCATTCAGTTCTTCTGCCGTTGCTGTCACATGCCAGAGGCTTTTGTTCCTAATTGAAAATGATAGCTCCCCGGGTGCTGGGGAGGCATGTGGCAGCCTTTTATTGCCGTGTGGATTATGTGCCCGCTATATTTCACACACCGCCTGAAGAAATGCAGCAGATTTTATTGATGTGAGGGACTGTCCCTCATTGTGTTTTTTTCTGTCTCTCTTATGCTTGCGTTCTCAGAGCTGCGCATTTCCAATTTCATTAACATCTGGGATGTGGCAGGAAGGCTTCAGTACAAAAATTAGCAGAGGCCTCGGGAATAAAAAATCCCCAGTGCTTGGATTACAGAGACGAGCACAAGGACACTCCCAGTATTTCAGTAAAGGATAACTTAGGGGAAAAAAACCCTGAATTTGTTTGAGCATGAAAAAGTTGAAAGAAATTTCATCTGTCCTCAAAGAGGTTAATTTAATCTATCAAGCCAAGGAGATTAATGGAAGTGCAGAAATGAATATAGTTTAGAAACTAAGCTTTAGAAAGCGAGATAAGGCTAATGACAAAATAAATCACTTTATAATCATCTACCAAGAGTGGTTTATGACTGATGAGGTACTGAGTCGGTGTCCCTTTCTGAGCTGCAGCCATGCCCCAGCAAGGGTGGGCCAGCAGCTCCCTTGCCCCACAGTGACCCCCCGAGTCTACATCTTTGCATCCTGCCAGGGCTGCACCGAACAGGGGGATGCAGTGCCAAGCACCATCAGCCACAGACAGCAGGGCTGTGGGACAAGCCTGCACTGCTGCAAGCCTCACCAGCACTGGAATCAGCAGCACGCTTCACTGGGCACATTCCAGAGTGCAGTTTGGTTTGCCCACTGCTGAGAAAGGCAGCCTTTTCTGGACAGTAAAAGCTGGTCTGCATCTGTGTGAACCTGAAGTAGTTGGTAAGGAAATGGGCTGACCTGTGTAGCTCCTCCTCAAAGCTGTGGCCACCCTGGTGGTCGCCCTTGCCTGCACCTCTGTTGAGGGCAGGGTTTGGATGCCCTCATTTAGCAGTGCTAATTTTTTACGGAGCCCTCCTGCAGGGAGGATCAGTACCAGTGATGGCTGTGCCTGTGCTGGTGGGTGTCAGCAGGGGTCTGACCCAGTGCTGCCCAGGGGTCTCCAGCAGTGACCTGCACTGCACCCTGCCACTGCCCGAGCTGGCACAGGGACGGGATGATTGATAGATGAGCCTCAGCCCAGCACTGCTGGAGCTGGGCCAAAGTGCTTTGGGCAGCTCCATCCCTTCCTGCTCGTGCTGAACCTCAGGACTTGCGGGGCAGTCCTGCCAAGCTGGTGAGAGGTGCTGCCACAACAGCTGCTTGAGTATCTAGACATGTCTAGGCATTGCTTCAGGCACCAGCCAGTGTTGAGTTGGTGAGGTGGTTCTCCACACCCTTGGGATAACCTCCTGAGCTGCTGGCCCCATTCCCAGTGCAGTGTCTGACTCCCTTGATGGGGAATGTGGAGGCTGGAAGGTGCTTTGGGCACTCACTGTCTCTCCCCTTCATGTAGGTAACCAGACTCATGTAGGTAACCAGATGCTGGACAGAGCAGTGACTGGTGACCTGATCCCTCCCACCCCAGTTAGTCTCCCTTGCTTTCTCATGCTCTCCCTCTCTCTCTCAGCTAATGAATATTTATTTAGACAAAGCAAAGTAGTGCTTTTAACAAATTTTTTTGGCAAAATACCGCTTTAATTTAGTATGTGTTTCCAGACCACTTTACCGTCCTCTGCTCAGGGTAAATGGATGGAGGTGCAATAGTGCAACTGCTCTTCATATTAATCCATGGGGAATGCTCAAGAATACATTTTACTGCCTTCAAATCTGAATGAGTGCTGCCCTATTTAATGAAGAGCTCTTCTGTGAGGACCAGAGAATTGAAGGAAGGAGGATTTCATTTTTCGCTTCAATTTTCTTTTAAAGTACCCATTCCAGAGTCCTCTGACATTAATGAAAAGTTTTGCCACTGAATAATTTCTTAAACGGATCCTATTGCTGCATCTCCAAACTGGTGGGAGGTCATCTGAGGAAATTCAGAAGCTGCCAGAAGGGCCATGCCCTTCAGACAAAGGAGTCACTCACAGCTCAGACCTCAGGGTGGCTTTCCACACGTCCCCCATGTTGTTTTACAGCTGACATCTGAAACTTTTACAGCATACCCTGTGCTCTCGTTGTAAGCACAGGTAGCCCTGGACCAGCTCACACAGCATCAATCAAAATGGCACGCAGTGCTGCAGCATCCTAAGAGCTCAGCAAGAACGCCTGGGTCTTTTCTGGTACTCAAGCAGTGATGGTGATATGTATAAATAGATGTGTATGTGTATACATATAGATGTGTATATATATATGTACTTATCACAGTAGCGAAGGCAAAGTCCGTCATGTTCAGCTTGGGAAGCAACAACCACCGTCTGTCCTCAACTCACCCACTCACAAGAGATGCAGTTTAGCAGCCAAGTCATCAGAGCCTTTTGAAAGTCACCCACTGTGTTTTCTAGCAGCAGTAAGTTAAACAGGTGTTCATTAATGGGCAAATTTGTAAAACTTCCCATAGTCCTGTCCCTTTGGAAGGATGCTCTGGCTGGTCCCTAAAGGTTTCACTCACAGAGCTGGAGACAGTGGGTGAACTGAAATCGTGGCTGCCCCCTCCTAAATGGGGCTACAATCACCACTCACTGATTTTCCTTCCTAAAAGTTCAGATTACCATGGCCACCCCTGGTGTATTCGCTTACTTTCAAATGTCCTTTTACATCATAGATCTGTGTGAGTTATTTGGCTGTTCTACACCAAGTGGTCTGCAGACCCAACAATTTATACACACACAACTTGTGTCACTTTCACAGATCTATTGCTTTTTTCCTGCCTTGCAGAGATTCATGCTCATTTTCCTGCATGAGACATATTTAAATCGGAAAATAAAAATGACACATTAATCCTTTCCTTCCTTTGCCTCCCAGATGAGCAAAACTCTTGGAGTAAGCTGAAACTTGTCTCTTAATTTATGGAGAAATGCAGAAGTCTAAATCAAGCTCTGAGAAGATTAGATTACAAACTTTCAGTGGAAAAACTTCAAGGAGACCAATTCTGCGAGTTGCTGAAAGCTTCGAGTTATTGAACCTCCCGAGCTGCCGTGGACACTTCTTCCCTACAGGACAAGACTAAAAAAAACCATTGCTTTCCCTGTGGAAAATGCCATGTGGTGCCAATGCCAGTGCAGCTGCTGCAGATACCAACCCTGGTGTGTGCCCAGGTACCCCCCAAGCCTCACGGCAGGGCTCAGCACCACAGCACAGTGTTGTTGTGCAAGAGCGATGTGCTGAGCAGGTTCGCAAGTTTTGACTTCTGCAGTAACATTTTTACAGCCAGCCAGC
The DNA here is from genome assembly GCA_013396655.1 of Campylorhamphus procurvoides. NCBI lineage: Eukaryota > Metazoa > Chordata > Aves > Passeriformes > Dendrocolaptidae > Campylorhamphus > Campylorhamphus procurvoides. Next base: position 3,267,197 of record WBMV01000503.1, on the reverse strand, counting down.
TGGCATTAAAACCTGCTGCGTGTCCAGCATGGGGCATCCAGCACGAGATGTAACACCAGCATGTGGTGGTGCCCTGGGAAGCTGCTGGTCTTGGTTGCATTTCATTTTTCAGCTGTGTCCTGTGTCTGTGTAGGAGCGTTGGAGGTACCTGGGCAGTGCTGGTGCGTACAAACCTGCTAATCTAAGAAGAGAAGAAAGCCAGAAGTGCAGCAAATGTTTTCCTGCCTCTTCGAGGCACTGCAGTATGTTTCATCAGAGGAGAACAAGCTGGGAGCAATAGACATAACAGGATTAAAATGATGGCTGTTTTGTCATTTTCCATGCTAACCTGGATGCCTGAGAATTGCTGAAATATGGCTGAGATGCCACTACACTACATCTTGTTCAAAAAAGCGATTTGTTAAAAGAAAATCCACGGCAAATAACTGAGTCTTGTCCATTAAAATAGTATGTAAATACTGGCCCCACAGTTTAAACATCACACATTTTGATAGCCTTTAGGAACGGAAAGGCAATTCTCTTCCCCCTCTGCATTATCATATAACCTCATCAGAAGATAAACAGCCTCCTTACCCCCAAACATTTTGCAATTTGCATTTAGATTGTTCGGTGCCAATGTTCAGGATAAGTTACTTCCCAGCTCTGTCAAACAAAACCTGATTGTCATTTAGCAGAGTGGCAGTCAATTTATGTTTCCATTAACACAGATCCCAGGCAATTATCTGGGAAGGGGAGAGGGGAAAACCCTAACAAATTGCCCCCCTGCCTTCAAGGCTGATTTTCCAGTGGGCAGCTGGAGGGCAAATTCAACATACCCATGAGGAAGAGTAAGGGAATGCCTTTCCGCAGAAAAGTGTGTGGGGCAGCTCCCAGACCCCTTGGCTGTGCAGCATCACACACGAGAGCTGTGTGGAGGCAGTGGTGATGTGAGGCAGGGTCACCACCCCTGGGGCAGGGGTAGCAGTGGAGATGTGTCAGACTTCGACTCCCAGCCTGATTCAGTGGCAGAGCCAGAGGTCCCATCAGGTTTCCTTGGGCATGTGTCCACTCAGCAGGTGGAGGCGCACTGTCAGGCACTGCCCTATCTCCATAGTCCCCTGGGCTCTGCCTGTGCCCTCCTTGGGGACCCTGGTCGCTAAGCACTTGTCCTGCTTCACCAGGTGGGATGGCAGAGGACATGCCCTCCTGGCGATGGGATTGCCCTCCACCACTGCCACAGACACCCCTCAGCTGCTCTCCTGTTGAAGGGTTGCATGCACCAACATGACTGACAGCAGCTTTACCAAACCCTTGTGCAGATGCAGAATATAAATTTGATATGTTTTCCTTCTCTGACAATACTTGAATACACTTCTTCTTTCCCTCCTGTCTCAATGGCTTTATTTTTCCTCTGCCTTAGCACTCAGCTGTGCTCCCCAGGGTGACAGCAACCCTGGGGACCCTGGGGGTGACAGCAACATCTTCATCAGAGGCAGCTCCCCCATTGCTCAGCCCTGTCTTTTGTGGTGGTGCAGCACTGATGCCACTGACCAACCCAAGGTGTCCCCAGGTAAGGCAAGTCCCTCAAGGACTCTCACCCCTAAATAAAAAGCCAGTCCTCTCCTTTCCATTGCCCTCTCTGAGAGGGGTGGGTAGGTAGCACTGGTGCAGCCCCACTCCCCAGCAACACTGTGTGTGTGCCCACAGGAGGTCACTGTGCAAGACCATTTCATTCACCTTTTCAAAATCATCGTATCTTGGCTGGTGCAAAAGAGCCATTTGTGTTGGAAACAGCTTTCAGTGACCCCCTGGCCAAATGAGCAGGATGCTGGCTGTCTTTTCCTAGGACTGCTGGGGCCTCCCTGGGGTGGGAGTAAAGAAGAAAGGCAAGCAGGGATGGCTCACCTGCAACTGAGCTGTACCCATGAACGTGGGGCACACATACAGGCTGTCTGCCACGTGCTGCGAGAGGACCACCCCTGTGCAAGCCCTTTGGTGTGCTGGCCTGTGGCCCCTTTGCAGCGCCATGGGGCAGGTGGTGCTGCTTGGTGGCTGAGAAAAATCAAGTCATTTTCTGAAGGGAGGGGAGACACCCACACCCCAGTGATTGGAAGTACATCTGTGACCACTTGGAAAGTTATTTTTGCTACATGAAAGGCTGGGGCATGAGGACAGGGACTTCTCCAGACTGTATCACATCTTGGCTTCCCTTTCAGTACAGCTCATTTATTTGGTTTGGCACAACTAGCTGAACCGTGTAGCTGCCAGGTTCACCATGTATAAGGAGCTGCTGATGTCAGGAAGAGCTTTTGGCTGCAGGAAAGCCCTGCAGATGTTGTCCAGGTGGTTCTGCTCTCCATGAGCATTTAGGAACAGACAAACCATGTAACAATTTTACAATGATTATTTTTCTTTCAAAACATAGCCGGGATTTCTGTCAGGCACTGGAGCAGAAGCAAGGGGCAACATGCAGTGCGAAGGCTGTGTGGGATGTGCAGTATGTGCTGGCAGCAGGGGCTGGAGAAATGCCAGAGGAACAGGACCTGGCGAAGTGTGGAGGGGACTGGCACTCCAGACCAGCTTGGAAGAAGCTGGCTGGCTCCTCTGTGCAGTGTTTTGCACCACACTGCTTGTCGGCAGGGCAGCCAGTGAGGCTGAGCAGAGTCAGAGGTGTTGCCTGCTCACATTTAAGTCCTTGTGGTTCCCACATTTCAGAATTTGGACTCGAGATCCAGCTGAGGCAAAGAGAGACTCGTGTCATGTCTCTGGAAGGGTGGGTGCCTTGAGCAAGCCCATGCAGATGACCTGGTGATCTGGGTGTGCCTTGCTCCTTCCTGCCCTATGCCCTCCCTAACTGGGCAATGAGCCACCACCTGTGGGCGCCTCTTTCACAGAGGCATCTCCCAGCCAAATCAAAGCAAAGTCATCCAGACCCTCTCATGCACCCATGTTCCCGCTCCAGATGCTCTGCACCATGTGCAAAAATGGGCTTACACCCATCACCTGAGGTAGGGGGCACTCAAATGCCTGGAGTACAACCTGCTCCTTTCCCCCTCTTTCAGTTCCTTGACTGTACATAGCCTGGAGGACACAGGGGCCCTCTGGCGCCACACCCAAACCTATTAAGGGCAGGAGGAAAGAGGTCTTCTGCCTACAAACCTCCTCAGCCCACCAGGTGACCTCAGAACACCCCTGCAGCAGCAGGATTGGAGGCTGCTGTTTTCCTTTTCTGCTGAATGTTCTGAAACATGTCTGCTTCCACACCCCTCCTAGACTAGACTTGCCTTGCCACAGCCCTGCCTTTCCCAGCTTGCTCCCTCTTCCTGGCCTGTCCCCACTCTCCTTCTCTGGACCTACACACCTTTTCTCCATAGGTGAGTTGTTAACTTCTCAAGATTCTGAAGAAATCCCAGATCTGCCAAAAGAAGAACTAGAAAGAGATTCTGACTTCTCTTCAGGCATCTCTTACCTTTAACTGGCCTGCCTTTATGCGGGAATTAGTACAGGGTCTGCAGGGGGCGGTCTTTCCTGTTTTCTTTGCAAACCTCAGAGCCACTTACACTGCTTGTTCCCCTTGTCATCTAATAGAGGGAGAAACCTCAGTCAAATTGCCTTAATGTTTATTTTATTTAAAGATTCAGAAACACAGTCATTGTAGTTCATTTGTACTCATATCTGCCAACATTTCCTAAACCACGTTAACATTCATGTATAACAAAAACATTTTCTGAGCTGTGCAAAGTTCAAAGGAATTGTTCAATTACTTGAACCCATTTCTAGAAGAGCAAACCTGGCATTTTACAAACTGAGGCCACCAGAAGGAATCCTTCCTTTCCCCCACCGTGTTGCAGGAGATGCAGACGTCCCCTCCTCCTCCTTTTCTTGGCATAACAGGTAAAAATTAGACCACAGTGTGAGTTGAACCTTTCAGTCCAGGACTTTTTGAATGGTACTGGGTCATGTTTTTATATCACTGAGCTGTTTTAAGTTCACCTTAATACTTGTGCTCCTGGCATGGAAGTGATTTGTCCAAGGAGATTACTCAGTAACCCAAACTGTGATGACAAGCAATAAACAGGGACCAGAAACAGCTGATACCAAATGGAACATGCCCCCCCAGCTCCCATATTTTTTCCTTGCACGGGGTATGACTGGAAGGATTATCAACTATTTAAAAAACCCTATCATCCTCCCTGCAAAATTTATTTCAAAGCACTGGTTTAATGATATGACATCTGCATATTTTCCTTGATCTTCTCACACACCAACTTTTGTCCTGTTACAGTTAAGCATGAAAAGGTAGAAATCTGGAACCATTTTAGATCTGGCTAAACAGAATAGGCAGCAAGCAAGCTGTCATCCTGTTTCATTTTTCTGACTGTAGCAAATACACCACGGAACAGAATTTCAAGAGTGCTTTGACCACTGTAAGTTGTCAGAAAAAATCTCATCTCTGACAGATCTAACCCAGAATTTTTATTGGAATCAATAACACACATTTTGGTGTTGCTGACTCACTAACTGTGCAGTTTACAATTTACTATTTGAGGTGCAGTGATACCAATTCTGACCTGGACCAAATAAGTGGAACAGATATGGCTCTAGTCTCAAGCAAGTCTTTCCAGAAGACATTTCTTCAGTCTCTTATTGGTTATAAAAAGGCAATTTCCTCTCAACAGTACCTAAATTTTTAGTGGCTGACTCATTACGATCTGGAATATCAACAAATGCGGCAACATTAAATATATAAAGAAACATCCTGAAAATGATGCCTCCCTGTTTGAAGGTGCTATACTTGGCCATGGACTGTGTTTCTGGAATTGGTTTGTTACATGTGACAGCAAGAAGAACTTATTTTACAGAGAACAAAGTCACAGAGCTGAACTTAAATAGGAATGCTCACTTACATGGGGTTTGATATGTACTAGTACACAAGGCTTGAATGAAAACAAAACTTACACCTTCACATATGAAATACTGGTAACGCAGTAATGGTGTTCACCCACTGGGCCTCTTCCTTTTAATAAGATCATCTCCAGGTTACAGTGCCTCTGACATGCTTTTAAACACCCACCACATGTGGGCTTTGGCAAACAGCCAGCCGCTGCCAGAGGCAAGGTATGGATACAGCTACAAAAAGCCTTTCATCACAATTCATTCCTCAAGAGCTGATGTCTTTTTAAATACTCTCACAATCACATTACGGCATTTTTTTCTCATTCTGTTTCATTCAAATAACTGGCTAAACTCACTTTACATTTATTGCACCTTTAAGTCCCTGGTAGATGGAAGCTTATATTGCCTGATACGGTTTGTACTGTAGCTCGACCATGTTAAGAAATCCAAGTCTCCAGAACTGTACATTTCTACAGTAAGAAATCACATTTCAGTAACACTAATTACAGCTGTTGCAGATCAGCTCTCGTCTCCGTCATGCTATGACAGGGGAAAACTCCAGTCCTTGCGTGTGCTAGAACCTGCAGTGTTCTTCTTATTGCCATGAAAGTCAATTAAAATGACTCCTCTGGGAAATACTTCCAATTCTGGAGCCATTATCACTCTCCAGACAGAATGCTGTGCTTCAGCGTGGGTCTTCAGCCACTCTAAATACGTAGGAGAGAGCAAGCGTGTGCTTGTGGCACAGGCACACTCCTCCAGGTATATTTATTGGTGACCATGTGGCTTTTTCTCTTTTCCTCTATGAAGCAAGAGCAAGAAGTCTGATCTCAATCTCCTGGTACATTTTTAATTTCATATATTGAATGCAAATCTTGTTGCAGCCTCTCTGTTTAACCAAATCTTTTAACAATTAAAAAAAATAGCACCAGATGTATGAAAAAGAGGAAATGTCTGATCTAGTAGGAATATATATAAAGTAGAGCAATTCTTACAGTAAAAAGGTACGTTGTACAAAAAAGCAATGGAAAGTGATACTGAAGGACAAAAATCCATGCTGCATATAATAAGGGCAGAAGACAGGCAAAAGGGATTCTGCTCAAATAACCACAGTTAAATGGTGGAGCTGTACTTCCTCCAGGACCTCCTCGGCGGCAGCGCCAGGACACCAGGTGGTATGGGACTCTGAGCACTAACACACTCACTGACAAACTTGCGCAGCATATCTTTGAGGTATATAGAAAGCATGACATTAACATTTTGAACCCTCATTCTTTCTTGCACAACGATGTACTGATCTTGCACAATGATGTACTTCTCCACCCTCCCCTCCTTCTTTTCCCTTGGGAAAAACAGAATCCCAGTTTAAGAGCTTCCCAGCACACCTTCTTGAACTCTCAAATCCATCTTGCATAGGCCAGTAATAAGAACACTGCAGTCTCACAAATAAGTTACAGCAATATAACAGCTTTCCTCTTAATTTTTTTAAAGATATCCTCTCTATAATTTACACAAAGGGTTAACAGCCAGAGTTTAGGTTACTACAGTCCAGATGGGCATCCTTTCAGTCTGTGATTCCAGGTGGAAGGCACTACTTCGACATACCACTGTATGCACTGCACACGGTCTCAGGAGCACAGCGGGGCACTGCGTCCCCAGAGCTGCAGACTGGAGGGCCTGGGGGAAGTCTTTGGAAATAAAAATGGCAGTGGTTATCAGTCCAGTTTCTCTTTGCTGTCTCTTCTTGTGCTATGCAGTTTCCCCTGAAAGCTCCTCAGTTGAGAGAGTGGCGATTCATCCTCAGAAGCTCTCGACAAAGCTCCCGGGGAAGAGGCCCGTCCTGCCGTTCCTCTGCAATGTCCCTTTGTACCAGCCATCCTCCCGTTTCTTGTGCACAAACACAATGTCACCTTCTTTCAGTTCGATCTCAGCCTCACTCTGAGGTGGGTATGGGACCACAACACGGTACCTTTGGAGAAAAGAACGCAAGGACTTGGTCAGTGTGCACACAATGGGAGCAGCCAGGTACCACTACCAGAAATCTTAGGAAAAAAACTTTCGGAAATAGCCATAAGTTACATTTTCATACACCAGTTGTATCCAGTGCAGCTACATTTTCTACTGAAACTCAGTAAGACACGGAGATTTCTGGCCAACTGGACTGCAGACTTGACCAGGATGTACTCTGGAACCAGGCCATGAAAGTGGGAAAGTATTGTCAATACATGACAGTCCCTGCTCCCAATCATGTGCTGAGCCTACGCTGTGGACTCAGTCACTTTATCCCAGTGCTGCATCTGCCGCTGCTATAACATGTCTCATCCAGCTCTGCACTTGCTCCATCCAAAAATCACAGGATCACAGAATGATAGAACAGTTTGGGCTGGAAGGGGCCTTTAAAAGTCATCTAGTCCAACCCCTCTGCCAGGGGCAGGGGCATCTTCAACTCGATCAAGTTGCTCAGAGCCTGTATGTAAACTGCATGAGTCAGCTTGGTGTCACCTGCAAACTTGCTGAGGGTGCACTCAATCCCACCATCTATGCCATGGATGAAGATATTGAATAGCACTGGTCCCAGTATGGACCCCCAAAGGACACCACTTGTCACCAGTGTCCATTGGGTCATTGAGCCATTGACAACTACCCTCTGGATGTGACCATCCAACCAATTCCTTATCCACCAAACAGTTCACTCATCAAATCCATCTTTCTCCAATTTAGAGAGAGAGATGATATAGGGGACAAAGACCTTAGAGAAGCCCAGAAAGATTACACCTCTAGCTCCTCCCTTGTCCACTGATGATGAAAAATGGGGTTTGCAATGCTCCCACTACTTGTGATACCAGCAGATGTTAACTAAATGAGTACACAGTTTTCTTCTTGTGTTTCTTGAGATTGTATTTTAGGTCTCTCAGACCTGGAAGGGAAGCTAAAATGGAGAGCTATCAAATGACTTTCAAAGCACTCTCCAAACCAACTGGGAACCCCAGCCCTGAACCATTCACAGGGCTCTCTGGGAACTTAGTTTTCAAGTGTCACTTCATTTCAATGAAGTAATGATGTGTCTGAGCCTGATACTGCTATTCTGCACTCAAGGCTTATCAGCAGGCGTCCTTCTGAGACCACAGACTGGGCCATTTTATATCAATGCACTTGTGTGCAGAGCAACGAATACATTTCTGCTGCACGATTGGTTTTTTTCATCAGCACATGTACTTTTGCAGTCATCTGGCATTTGGTTAACAGTCAATAACTGTCTTGCTAATTGCAAAGTAATGAATATAGCAAGATAGTTAAAAGATGCCAATTGATTATCTAAAGCACATCTCGTGAGGATATTTTCACAACCACTGCACGGCCACTGATGCCTCAGTCATGTCCGTAACAAGGTGAGTTTTATTTCAGATAATATCCTGTCGTTGGGAACTTTAACATGCTCTCAAGGCTGTGGACCACTCCCAACCCCAGTGAGATGATACCAAAGCAGGTTGTCTCCAGTGGCACCCATTTTCTTTGCAGACATTGCTCAGGTACCTAATGACAGCAGTTCTGAAACCAGGGACTCCACTTGGACATGACACTGAAAATACCAGCTTTAGCTCTATGTTTGGACATCTCCACAGCCAAACAACCCATTACTTTGTAAAGCATTAAACTCCATTTGGAGCAGGAGTTCTCTAAAACCTGACTATGGCTTTTTCATCTTGACACAGCAACACAGTCATGTGGAAAATACGTGTGTTCAAGTGCCATCAAAAATCTGCCAGTTCTCTCTGTACCTTGGTTAATAAATCTAGCTGTCACTTCCTTCCTCTGTGGAAAAGCAAATAACAGAGGTTGAAACGTGTGCTGCTGGCTGGCTGTAGGAAAATGTTCTATCAAGCTATCATCTGTGGAACTGCTACACTTATATTATGAAGCTTTGCCAATTACACCCATTATGCAAATGAATGCACACATTATTTCAAACACTCTGCTGCAGTGTTGATTAATTAAATTATCAGAGTGGAACAATTTCAGTTAAGATGATGCCAAGTTTCAGATCTCACAACTCTCCACAATCATAGCACACTAGAACTCTGCACGAAGGACTCGAGGGCCTTTGAGAAAGAAAAAGGTTAGACTTCAACATTAGCTGAGTGCTGTGGAGGTACTCAGACCCTTCTGGCAGATCAGGAAGCAGAAATGCAGAAGAAGGTAGCGTCTTAGGCAAGGTAGCTCTAAAGACCCAGCTGGGACTGCCAACACCTCATGTCATACGTTCAGCATAGATCCATCCTTTTAAAGCCAAGCCACGTCCTAAGAGTGATGAGCTGCTAGTCCCTAAATGATTCACATGAGAAGGGAGGTGACCACACTCAACAGGAATGTGCCCATAGTCCTAAGAGAGGTTCTACACAGCATCTTCTTAGAAAAATAAATCTCAGTCACTGAATTACAAAATGAGACACTTTTTCACATTTGGGAAACCTCAAATACTATGTTTTAAATTTAATTAACTGCAGCACCTCGCAGGATAGCATCGACGAGGTTTTTGATAGAGTAACAAAATAGTAGCTACAAAAGACCTTGCAAATCGGTTAAGAAGTCATCTGTGAGAGATGGAAGAGATGTGATGCCTTTTCCCATGGGAGGTTTTGAAGCGGGGCCTCAGAGAGGCATGCCGGTGGGGGCTGCAGGGGCAGCAGCCGGGCACTGCTGCTGGCACAGGGCGCTGTGTCGCCCCTCCACACCTCCAGGTGGCACCTCAGCCTCACGTATCCTCTGGAATGGCATTGCAAGGACGTATGTATATTAGCCATATTTTTTTGGCAGAAAGGGTCTCTTCTCACAGACATCCTCCCTCACTTGCAAAAAGGTAGTCCAGGATACTTCTATTTATATCTCCCATTTTCACTTCCCCCTTTTGTCCCCTCTTCAAGAAGATACTGTAAAATTGTAGATTTTCTTACATCAAACTTTCTCTTGGCATTTCAGATGGATCTGAGTCTTTTCAGTTTCATTTGTGTCTCACTGTGTGTCTCAATTACCAACTTTTAAAAATGTTAATTATCTGGGCAACAATCATGATGACAAGTGTGGCAACCACCTATGTCCATTGATAACAATATTTGGTATTTTCTCTTGTAAACTGTGCTCTTGCATAGTTACAATTCTGCCAAATGTTAATCATTTTGGCCCAAATTCTCACAGCAGTTGGCTGTGTCAGGCTGAGGGTCCAACATACAGATCAATCAACTCATCACTGGCAGGAGCCAGGTGAGGACTTCCACAAACTGCTCTCAGGTCACCGTATTTGTGAGCAAAGACCTGTCCTGTGGTCCCACTGGTCTGTCAGGAATGGTGTTCCTTCAGGAAATCACCTGCTCTCAGCCAAGTTAAAAGCATTTAAAGGACCCCAAAACAGCCTATGTTTAGGCTTGTATGAGCACTGAGGGTAAAATCTCTGCTGATTCATGTTCCAGGCTGGCTTAGCTCTGCAGGGCTTCAGAGGTTGCATTTCTCTTCCTTTCCTAACACTGAGTCCCTCTTGTGTTTTTCTCTCAGGGGACAGACAATGCTGGACTTCTCCACTGCTGGATGCTGTGGCATCCTTGGGTTGGGCACTTCACCCTGGAGGGGACTGTCCAGGATGGACCTGGGAAGGGTCCTTCGTGTCCAAGAGATAAGACATGAGAGGCTGCAAGTGGTACCAGCAAGGATAGGGGATGGGGTTTGCCTAGGCAGGGAAACCCCAAGGAGTTAGAGAATGGATCAAGGTAAGGGAAGAGATTGGACAAAGAGGGAGACTGTTGAGAGAAAAACGGAGCAGAGGAAGAAATGGGACCATGATGACAACTGGAAGCCCCAACAGATGATGTGGATGTGGCTGCTGAAGGGGGGAAGTTGTGTTGAGCACAGTCTGGGAGAGCAAAGAGCCTTGGTAGGAGGAAGCCTGGGCAAGGACATGGCATTCCATGGGGCAGGACACTGCATGGTAGAGGTTGGCACTGGGGCTGAGGATGGGATGGGCACCCTGACAGCATTATCTCACTGAGCCAGGAGTAGGTCCATCCTCTCTTGTCAGCAAAGACCTTGGAATCCCACTGTCCTCTGTCTTCATAGACTTTGTCCTCACAGTCAAAAGAAATACCTCTCCCACCCAGCTCTCCCTTTTCTACTGCTACTGAAATCTGGAAGACGCAACTAAGACTCCTAGACTCAAATAGATGCCACAAACAGATGAAAGTTCTGGGTTTATTTCAAAAAAGCAAAATAATTAAAAATGTCATTTATGTAGATGCATAAAGACATCTACTACTTAACAAAGCAGGAGTGTTTCACGCCCATGCACCCAAGATGAAGAAACAGGCACCTAAAATTGCCCATGACTTCACTTTTGCTTCTCTGCAATATAATCTTTCATTATGTGATTGCAGACTATTTTTCCCACAGGATGCCTGCCTCATTTAGTGCACAAGATGCTTCTCTGGATGTGAATCAAGGCTCTGACATGGAAACCGCCCCATGTTTTGCAGAGGTTGGAATATCTCTAGCAAGTGACCATGATGAAACTAAACTCACTGAGTAGAGCAGATGTGGGGAAAGTGGCATCTCTGACTGCTGCAAAGCCTCGTGCCACACTTTCCACACAGTGAGACTCATCTCATGCCCTCTGGCTGTGTAGGAGTCTGTTGTCTGGTCTAAATGACTCATACAGGCTCTCTGTCAGCGTACACATTGAACAGTATTGATGAGAACTGATCAGTAATTAAAGGCTGGACTCAAGCCTGGAAACTGACCAAAAAAATTCCCTTCATACTGAGTATCTGCTCACTGAGTAAATATGTGCACCCAGGACACTGACTGAGCTAGAGAAACCTAAGAAAACAAATGTACAGTGAGGCAGAAAAGGTCTGCAGAGCTAACCTCCAGTCTGGTTCCATGTAGAGTACTTCAATTTGGATGCTTAATGCAAAGTCCTGTTTGCCAAAGCATCATGCACTATGGACAGGTTTCAGGAGTCCAGCCCTGTGACTACAACAGGTCCCTTATGTGTTAGGATACATAGTTAGTTTTGGGGGGAACAGATAATCTGTGCCAATGAAGCATCTAGCCCAGTTAACCACCACTCTTGTTTATGAGTGGAGCTGTTTCTCCATCCTTTTACTGGCAAATTGAAGAGACCTGCAGAGCACCTCTGCACAAGCCAGAACCTGCTTCTCCATAGTACAGTGCCTGAATCAGCAGCCTTAGAAGAACAAGTCTCACTTGTGTCTTTTACCCTTCTGCTGAAAATATTGCAGGATTCAATTTCTGAGATGGTTAATTCTAGTTTCTCAGTCCTAAGGCAGGTATCCTTAGTCAGAGAAGCATTTAACCATGTGCATACGTATCACTGTTAAGTCAGAAATTACTCCTGGGGTCATTTCTCTAGTATCACTTTTCAGCAATGAAAAGAACCCTTCTTTTGCCTTCCTTTTTGGCAAAGAAGATATACGCGCACAGCAAAATGGAAGTCAATGGGCATTAAGCATATGCTTGAATGCTTCCTTGAATTGGGAGCTCAATTTCTAATGTGGCAGTGATTTGTAGAAAGATACATGGAAACAAGGAGGGGTCTATTTTAAAGGTCAAACTTACTGCTCCCATCTTATTCTTTAGCACTGCTATGGTTACAAAGTGCTTGAAGGCTCCATGTAAACTATAGAAATAGCACAGATACGCAAGTCATGACAGTAAGTCTGGACATGGCTGCTTTATCAGAATATAACATGGCAGAATTAGTGCCAGTTACCATAAAAGAGTCAACAACGCGTGACGTGTTTGACTCAGGTTCGCATCTGGGAACAGGGCCAGGCAGTGAGGGGGACATGACTCACACACACACACATGCACACTCAACTCTCCCATTTTGCTTAATGTACAGTCATATTTTCTTGAAGGGGGTGGCAAGGAAAAATATTTTGTTTTGGTGCTGCTAGGCACAGAGCACACACTCTCTCAAGTGAACCGACAGCGTTGGTGGGATGTGGGCAAGGCTTGGCCCAGTGCCTGCCTCACCACTGCGTGTCCCTGTACTGGTCCTCTTTCGTGCACCAGCAGAAACTGGATGGAGCTGGAGGTGGAAAAGTGTGTGGGGCACACATAGCCTGACGGGGTATTCACTTGGCAGTCAATCAATGCAACACAATGTGACAAGGACACCACCTGGGAAATTTCTCTGCTGCCTGGACTGTTGGATGCTTTATGGCAGAGAGCAGCTGAAGGATGATGGTTTTATAAACTGATTGTGGGAACTACATCCAGAAGGCAGAGGTGGGCTCTGAGTATCCCAGTAAACCATACAAATATGAAGGCTACATGACGAGAGACCTAAAGCAATTTCCTTTCTAATATAGCCATCTATAATCATATATATATTTTGGAATATCAAAAAGGATAATTGTTTTCCTCATTTTCTCTGTGCACAGAAAAAAATAAAAATAAGGAATGAGTGTATAAACATGAACACCTTTAAGAAGGGTGAAGCTCATTTCACCTTCCTATCTACCTGGCTGCAACTCCCAGGAAGGGCTGCACTGTCAGGCAGCAGAATAGGCAATTTTTCCCTTAAATTGTGAGCCATCAGAGCACTTCAATGCACCTCCTGGTGCATGGGATTTGATCAGTACCCTGGATGTGGTGAGTGCTGCAGCTGCAAGCCAACCCCTATAGCAAAAGTAGCAGGGCTCTGCTGCCTGCATGAGCCTCATTTCAAATGCTGTAAATATTAAGGAATGTGCTACTTCTTCCAACCTTTCAGTGCTCTGTTTCTATGCGCACAGATGGGCGTTGGGAGACAGAAAGCCAAGTACAACTAAGTGTACTGAAATGCTTTGCAGCTTTTTAAAATTTCATCCAGCATCTGAATCTGTTTATCTAACCTTTTTTTCCCTCTCCTCCCTTTTCTTTCTCAGAGAATTGCTCCTACTGTGCAGATGAAATGCACCAAAATGCAAACAGGCAAAATACAGAGCTGAGTGATGTTGAATGCAAGTTGCTCCACTGCCAGATGTGAAAAGAACAAGTGGCTTGAAAACTGTAATTTGTTTTAAAAAAAATATAATTTGGTACTTCTGAGAAATTTGATGATTTAATGAGCACAGATGGATGTGGGATGAATTTCTAGGAGACAAGTGTTTAATGTATCTGCTCAGATTATTCCAGGACTAAGCATTATCCTTCCTAGTGCATGAAGGTAATTAATATTTCCCATTATGGTCATGAAAAAGCCCATATGATCAGTTAAGGAATGCAGATACACCAACGATATGGAAGTTAATTCATAAATCAATTAGAGAATCTTGCCTGCTGTGTATAATTAGGGTTACTTCAATTATAGCTTATTTTTGGATTTAAGACTCAGGAATTAAAATACTTAAAATCAGAGTAAGTTCCTTATCATAATATACTGCAACTGGAAGTATTTAGTCAGTTTTAGCAGTCTAAATTTGCTCCTGATTCCAGCACAGCTAAGAGAATGCAGATAACCCATGTCTCTCTGTTTCTGTTCTGCCACTTAAAATCAGCTAAATATTTCCCTATTTGGACCACCCTGAGGTGGACTGAGAAATATGTAGTGTATGGGACTAGCCCAGGCATGTTAAACAATGTGTCTGGAATTCTCTACAGTAAAGCTTTGAGAGAAGCACCTTGACAGTCAGCTCAGGAGACATCAGGGGATGTTCCTCCCGTCTTCTTTTCATGGCTACATTTAACTAAAGGTGCAGAAGTCCACTGATTTAGTTACACTCGTGCTAAATCTGGTTTATATTGATTTAGCTTTTCTTATAGCATTAATCTGAACTGATGTAGACCAAATTAAGTGTGCCTAAATAGGGATTGGTTTTTCACTCCTTTTACTAAATTGCTTTTTCATGGATTTTAAGGACAAGAGACTACTGCGATAGTCTGCTCTCACTGCCTTCATTACAATGCTGAAGGACTTGCCTGCATTTATTTCTGCCTCAAGTCTAATAGTTGCACTTGAACAACAGCATCTCTCTTAGACAAAATGCCAAATCTAGAGTAAAAATATTCTCATGTCTGTCCTGACTGTAGTCTCTTACAAACTGTTACCAAGCCATTCCTAACCCTGCTCTTTACCAGGTGTACCAGAGCTCCCTGTAACTCTCATTGCAAGTACAGAGTTTTAAAGCTTTCATTCTTCTTATGGCGCTTCTCTGAGACCACGTCACTTTGCCTCGGATTTGTCTCTTCTACAATATACTATTATTCTGTGTTCTCCATACCAATTAGTTGAATTAGTTCTGTACCAACAGGTCTGCCCTCTTCATTACCCATCTTCACTTCAGTCCTCTGTTCTGCAGCAGCAAAGGCTTTATGTTGGATAGTGCAGGTCCCAGACCTAACTCTTTTTGGGCTACTCTACACACATATATAATAATTTTCTTCTGATTTCTGATCTAGAGCTAGATTTGATGCTAGTGAATCAATTTTCAATACACTTACTGTCTTCTGGATTGTTTGTGTGTGGTTTACTTAGCAAGAGGTTTTATAGTTACAAACCAGATTTCGTAGAAAGGTTTAAATAAGTTGTGGTGTCATTGTCAACGTCCCAACCAAATTCCAACACGCATTCAGTAAAACATTGTGTAAGGTATGAACTGTCCTGTAGTATCCCCTACTATGCCCTATATTTTCTGGCTCATGATCCCAACTGAATTCAGGGTCAGCTGTATTGCTCAGTCCATTCCCTTCAGGCTCTTTCATATATTCAGACAAAAGCAGTTTCTTTCAATCTTCTGCAACTTAAATGCCGTTTCAGAATTGTTTTAAATAGCATCTCAAGAGAGTTCCCTAGACTGCTTTTTGAAAATTCCTTGATGCTTTTGTAAAATAAATGCTCTTCTCAATAATTTTTTGAGTGGAAAGCATTTCTGTAGCATTGTAGCCTTGTATTATCTACTCCCTTTCCTGTACTCAAACTGCAGTCTTGTAGAAAACATTTACCTGAAGTAAATATGGCTCTGCACATGGAGACCTAGCTCTTTTCTGTACCCTTGTTTCTGGTGAGTTATCTCTCTCTCCACCTGCTCATGTATTTTGGTGTTCCTATTCTGCTCTTTTTGGGTTTGCAAAGTCCTTTAAAGTACCAAGGTGCAGAGCAGACTGCTGAAATGAACTCCAGAGTCACTGGTACGTCCCTCTCTAGAAATGAGCTATATTTTTGGTAAGAGGTCACTAAAGATGGCCATACCTGTTAAGTATCCTAAACAGCCCTTGGTCTTGCAGAACAGGACAGAAAGAGCTTTGATGAGCAAACACATTGCACCTTTTACCTCCACAGGGGACGTAACATGTCAACATCATACGTTATTGAAACAGGGATCTCACTGAAAAACAGTGGCATTTGCTAACAGCACTTACACCATTTATGCTGAGAAAGCACTGCTATCCTCCATATTTAGACCAGGGCTGTCAAGTGTCATGGATAGATGCTACTCACCACTTTTTCAAACCCGCACTTTGTGTCAAATGATTTTCAATGGGCATGTAAGCACTGTCTTCCTAAATGACAGCTGAGCCACCTACAGTCAATTCACAGAGCAGCAAAACTGCAACAACGCCTGAGCAACTGAAACTTGCAGCCCTCTTCCAAATGCTTCCTGAAAACACTGTCAACTTCAGGAAATAACACAGCTTACCTTTCCCGGGGCAAAGGCTTGGGCTCTGGCCGAATAGCTGCCATGGAAGAGAGGGGTGGCCTGGCAGGAGAAGGGATGGAAAAATTCAAATCCAAGGAGCCTGTTTTCCTGTGCAGAGGCTCCAGCCCCATAGCTCCTTGCATTTCACTCTCAATAGGGCATGAGCCGGCTCTGCCATGGCTGGAGAGAGAGGAGAGCTCAGGTCCCACTGCCCCTTGCAGAACTCCTTCAATGGCTGTCTGGGGGTCATGTGTGGGGGACACAGATGGTGGAGAGCGTGACTTCTTTTTTGTTGATGCTCCTGCTAGAAGTTTCAACAGCCCGCTCTTCTTTTCCTTCTGCAAAAGAACCAAATGAAATATGGGCAATGACCAAACATATCAACTTCCTTTGTCTTTCTGTCGAAAAATCCCAATGTGTGTGGCAGGAAACTGCTCAAGACTACCATGACAAAAGGTGGATCCAGGCAGAACTTGAGCTTTCTGTTCCTATGGTAATCCCTCCCCACCCAATAGGGATTCAACTCATTCAGCAGAGAGTAAGGTCCAAACATGCTGCAAAGCCTATCTCCATTTAAAAATCTATCCAGGCAGTATTCATTTGCCTTTGGAAAGAAATAGTGCAGCTACAGTGGAACAGCAAAGGTACAAACTTCCCAGGCAGAGAAGACAACAGAGTGCTGCCCTCTCCCTGCCAGGACAATACTGTCCCTCAATAAAGAAATACACCACAAGTAAAAAATCAGGACCTATGGCCAAAAACCTTCCCTGGAAAGCACAAGGAGCTGAGGAGAGATTTCAGATTCCAGTACATTGCAAGGGAAGCATTCGTCATTACTGCCTCATTTACTACCTGATGCAGATTTACTGTAGGGAGAATGGAAGCACAAGACAGTGGTTTATTAGTTCTTTCAAGCACTGCTCCCCTTCACATCCTTAATCACACAGCAATACCTATTTATGTCTCCCTCCCAGAAGTGAGTCACTTCTTCTCATGAGTTAAGGAAATGGAATCACCTTGATGTTTGAAGATAGACCACAAAATTCAAAACTGGCAATTGCAGTGGCAGTGCATGGGAGATTTCTAAGATTTACAAGGGTTTCTGATACCAAAGAATGAAAAGAAGGTAACAGCACCCTTTCAATTAATGTGGGGGAAAAAACCGGTTCAGCCTGCGTTACTGAAGAAACATATCTGACCTTGTGAATTTTATATCAGTGTAGTGAGAAATCCTGCTGCACATCTACTTCAAGCATACACAAATACCAAGTACTATGTCCTTCATCTTAAAAGTTTTTTGGGAGAGGGTTTGTGTGTAGAAACTGGCCATTCTCTGGTACATGCTGCACAGTGCCAGGCTAGAGTTGCAATCCACAATGCTCTGCCGTAATTTTTCCATTTCTAAAAAATGATACAAGAAATTTTACAAAAGTTCTATTAGGTTTCTTCCTCTTTTGTCAGAATTGCAAGCCATTACCCAAAACTATCTTCAGAGACTCAGGGCTGTGAAGTTTAGCTGCATTTGATAATTTTCTCAATAATAGGATCCCAGGGGGTAAAATCAAACTCAGCAACTGCAAGACTTACGGAACAGAAACTACCTCTCTATCTTTAAGTAGGAACACTCTCTGGAAATACAAGCCAGTAATTTATTTATTCCCTGTAGACAAAAAAATGTCCCATGCAAGGTTTAAAATTGTGCTCTTTTATGTTCTGACTGCTGATGCAATTTCTCAAAGCAGCTTTAAGGAATAGGAGGGCGGCAAAAAAGTAAATATAAGCTTTTTGAAGATGCTTGGGTTTACTTCAGTAAATGTACTTGGAGTATCTGGTATCTCTGTTTCCAAAACTAGTAAGAAAACAGAAATACCTTAGACGTTAAGATACATAAGAGCTAAAAGGAAGCACCGTTGTTGTGACAGAGACAACTTCCACTGATTTCTGAAGAGTAGAGTCTGAACTGTGTGTCCAGATCCTGTTCTCCTGAATGACACTGCTTATGTTTTAAAAGAGTGTTTGTCACTTACAGGATGAAAAGATCCATCCTGCCAAGATGTTCACTCAGGCAGAATCCATGGAAGCTAAAGGAGACTGGCCATATGGCACCATCAGGTCAAATAAAATTAAATCAATTCCCCATGAAACAATAGAAAAGCAGGCCAAGTGTCCCTGAAAAATATAGTCTTTCCCCAATGGGAAATGACTGCTGTGGATAATGTGAAAAGAGTGCATCCTGGAATTCACCTGAAACACCAGAAAAAATACTTCAGTATTTCTCTCACGCTCTAATTAAACAGTATCATTGCCGTCATCATTATATGAAATTTTAAGGCTCTTCACGAAACTGCAAAACTCTCCTTTCCCTGTAGCACACTGAAACAATAGCTCTAATGATCCCAGCATCCTGTGTCAATACGCATTTGAAGGTGTCCAAAGGTCAGTGACAGAATACAATAGCCATTGTGGGGCTCTGCAGAAACTATTGTGCAGCAGTGAGCACTTTGAGCCTCTTTAATTGGCAGCTTTGCACATGCAAAGTAACTATGTCAACTAAAGCCCTGTAAAACGAACAATTAATATTCCTATGTAGAAGCAGCTTTTCTAATTTTTGCTTCTAACTTAAATACCTTGGCAAATTTTCATTAGAAAAACCTTGTGTTACTTAGACCATTTAAGTCACAGAAGCAAACATTTGGGAAGAAGGAAGTGCGTATACTCACACCTATATGCACACTAAAAAGCTGATGAATCTGGCAGTCACTCTTTTTTTTTTACAAGAATGGCTTCAAGGTTAGCCCTGGCATAAATTTCTACACTTAAGCTACTATCCTTCAGATAACGGAAAGCTATAATGAACTTGCTGATGTACCCTGTGTTCTACTTTAACAAAAGGAAAAATAAATAATTGATTTTTAGCCCTCACTGAGCATTTTACTAAACTTTTGAAACAAAGATCTGTGGTCTCTGAAAAGACAAGATGACTTAATTCAATTGCTAAAGCTAGTCAAAACCTGAGCAGCACCAATCGTGGCCTTGGGCAAGATTCAGAGGTGAACTGATACCAACCACTTCGTGTGCATGGAGATTAGACAATATATCCAGTTCTTTCTCCCTTTGAGCCTGGCTCTCAGCCTTCTGGTATCACATGGCCAGATTCTATGCCGATGCTGCTGGGAGCATTTCAAGCAAAACAAGGACTGTCAGGAGCTGATAATTTACTGTGATATCTCTCATGAGAAACAGATTGGGTTTGAACATCCTGCGATCAGCAGTTCACCGTAAACCACTTCATGTCTCCTCCTCCTTTCTGTAAAATGGGACTGTCTTGTGCTGTGAGAATTCATTAATGATTCCAATATTACAAAGCTGTACATTTCTTTGGGCGCAACCACTCCTTTTCCATGGCTTTAGTAGTAAAAAAAAAAAAAAAAAAAAATTGGAATGGGATGTTAGATGGGATGTTAGTATGCAGTCCCAGTAGTGATTTATTGCAAATGTCCAAGTATTATGAATTCATTTAATATTTAGTGTAATAGCAGCCATCCTTCACAAGAAATTAATATTTATGTGTCTATTCAAGACAGTCTTTCAGCAGTTTTACTGTAAATCAATGAAGCATTAATGGGCATAAATGCTGTAGAGAAATCTACACCGATTGGTTACAGACTCTGTCGCTTTTGAAAAGAGATAAGTTTACAGGGGACATACCTGATGACTTTCAGAAATCACATTTCAAATTAAAAAAAAGATGGTTTACTTTTTTTCTCTTCACTGATGGGGGTTTTATTGTTTTCTAGGAAATCTGTAATCTACTGAAACAGCTGTGTAATTATTGAGTTTTCTTTGTCTAGTAGCTACATTTCCAACTGACTGCAAACTGTGTTTGACGTTCCTACCTCCTGAATCTGCCAAGGTCAGACCCTCGCATCTGTGTTGATGGATGGATTCACAGTATGGACAGCACCTCTCCCATCTCCTGGTTACTGCCCACATGTTTAACTGAATTTAAATCATCACCTTTGTGTTGCTCAGGTTTTATTCTAGGACATTCAGAGTCAAAACTTCCAAACCATTAATTTTGAAAGGATTCAAAGAAAAGCAAAAGGGCAAAATTAGTCCTTACAAACAAATCCCAGTCTGTTTCTAGTTAAGAAAAAAAAAAAAAGCACTATGAACACAGACAGTATAGGCAAGTCAGAATTTCTTCTCTGGCAAAGCCTGCACTTGAGACTCTGTTCCTATGGTGTAACATGAAGGAATCTCAGTGGAAATCACTCTCTATTAGGACAAAGATGGGATGGGCAGCACTTCTGTGACCCTGAAGCATACATTTAGGGAAGCCAGCACTTGGATAGATGCAAGTTCCTCTTGACATGTTGCTGTGGGAATGTTTGGAAAAGTGAATACCATCTGAGTTTAAGAACTCATGAAGGATTAGATCAAAATTAAAGTCTGAGATATGTAAATGTTGAAATATTTTGCTTCACAGTAATTGGGGATGATTTTTTCCCTCATTAATAACTCACTTGAAGATAATAACTAGCTCTTCTTTCAGCCTCAGAGATGAGATGAGCACAGAATGCAACTACTTCATTGATGACTGAGTGATAACAGAGTCCCCTGTCTGCAAAGTAATAATCACTCCATAATCCAAAGAGCAATTATATGTACTGGCTATATTAACACAGATACAATTTTTTTTAACCACCCGAATACACAGAACATTCTGGTTTAGTTTTCTTCATCTCCAGCTCCTAATACTTAATTTTCTACCTATCCAGGTTCATTAAATAAATGAAGAAGCCTTACTGCAGCTGATAGAAAAGCTGTCTCGAATCATTGAAATGAGGTAATTTCTCATGCAACACCAGTTACATCAACAGATAAGAGAGCCAGAGGGAGAAAAAAAAAGATTTAATTCAAAAATGAAGAACAGAGAAAAAAAACTGTTTAAATGCTGCCCTGAGCCCTGTGAGGGCTCAAATGCCCTCACAAATGAGGAACTCATCTATCAGTCAGTACCCCCAAACCACCACTTTATTGCTTGTTTAACTTGGTCAATGCTTGTTTGAGTAAATTTAAGTTAGTGTCTGGAGAACAGTGCATTTTTATTCTGATTCCAACTTGGCTACTTGTGATTGATGCTTGCATTGAAGGAGTAGGTGGTATTTTGCATTGCATCTTTGAGCAAAAAAAGCTATTTGGGTTTTTAAAATCTGTAAAATTATTTTACTTCAGATTTTGATAATTATTTAAAAAGCCCAAAAAAACCCCAGCCAGCATCATCTCAAAGGAAAGCTTCAGGTCTCAGATGTCTTTGGATATATATTCATCCCTTGCAGTTTGCCATTACTTCTCATGAAGCATTGATGACATACTGAACAAGACAGTTCAATTACTTACATTGCAATTACTTATTATAGTAATTACTTACTATATAATTTCTTCTGATTTTAAGGAAAGACCAGCTTAGTATCATATATTGTATGGAAATATTTGCCAATGATTTAGTTTTTAACAGAGACAACTGCTTCTGACCATAAGTCTATTATTATAATCTTAGTATACAAGTTACGTGCCAAAAAACAAAAAAGATTTTAGAATCACACTACCATTTTTTAAATTTCAGTGACAGTAACATGCATATAGATGTACACAAACATTTAAGACTTAGTCACTACTTTAAAGATAGCTAGTATTAAAACCAGGCTAAAATAAGTAAAATTACTTGCTAGACCTGATTCAGAATTTTAAATGTTTTGAAAACAAAACTGAGAAGAAGAAATTAGTGTTCAGGTAGCAGTACAGCAAAGCACATAGGTACTT
Source organism: Campylorhamphus procurvoides (assembly GCA_013396655.1). Classification (NCBI taxonomy): domain Eukaryota; kingdom Metazoa; phylum Chordata; class Aves; order Passeriformes; family Dendrocolaptidae; genus Campylorhamphus; species Campylorhamphus procurvoides. The sequence continues at coordinate 3,244,806 of WBMV01000503.1, read as the reverse complement.
CATCATGTGCTTTTGTTGAACTGGGGTGGATGCAGGGCTCTAGAGACTACAAAACGACATAAAGAGGAAATCTAAAAATACATTTGAATATTCACTATAGATATTAGAGTATTAGATATTAGAATATTAGAGTGTTCAAACACTGGAACAATGTTAAAGGCTAGCTCAAAGGAAAAAAATCCCTGAAGAAGAAGCAGAAAGTCTCAGCTATTGTTTAGCTTCCTGGAGGCTGAGAAATGCATGAGGTAGAAGGTAAAAGAACCCCAACACGATTAACAGTGAATGAGGGACAGATGACCTGCTACACTGATATTGTAGCAGGTTTAGTGTTATTTTTTAGTGGGAAATGCTGAAACACAGCACAGGGAATTGAAAACTACTGCAGTGATGAAGTAACTCAAAATTGTGGAGATAAACTAAAATGCAAAAACAATATACCAAAGAAGTGATGAAACCATGGTTCTCATGAAGGCTGTGTCAACATTTCCGCTTATTTCGAAGCAGAAACTTTCTCTAGAACTATGGCCAGATGGATGTGTTTTAGTCCTGATTTCAGTCCATCTCTTCCTCTGAAGAGTGAGCAAACTCTTTGGGAACACAAAAGAAAGGAGTAGGTATGATATCCTTCTACATATTTGACATTCTTCAATGAAGAAGAGAAGCTTCCTTCTTCACTCAAAATTCCATAGATTTCCATTATCCTACAACAAATAAGGGAACTTCAGCTCAAAGCACAGAGATCTCCCCTTCTCTGCTCCACTCTCTTGCCCACTGCACAGCCTACACAGACAGGCATAAAGTATGTACTTAGGGGATGGCTGCTTGGAAAGCAGACAACTGACTGGAAATACAACAGTGACCTACAAATCCCTTCCTGCACAGAGAAGGCAACTTGGGAATGGATTGGTTATTTCCCACAATACAGGAATTAGGGGGAACCTAATGAGATTATCAGGCAAATGGTCAAAACTAGAAAATAGGAAGCACTTTTTCACACAACACATAATTAAATGGAGACTTAACGCACACAGTATTGTGGAAGCCAAAAGTATAGAGAGGTTCAAAAGGGATTAGACAGATTAATGAAGAACAGACCTAGCAAGGGCTATTAAAATAATGGTATGAATCCAAACTCTGCTTCAGTAAGTCCCAACAGGTAAATGAAATAGTACTTATAGCATACACAGAGTGACTCCACCTCACTATAAAGAGATCATAAAAACAGTAACATTCTCAGAATTATTGCTATGGTAAAAAAATTTAGGTATTTTGGCAAGAGCTTAGGAAACAGGACAAAACCAGGAATAAGCACTCCCCTGTGCGCTCTCAGCTTTGGGAAATCAGCTGTTTGGAGACTTCCTCAGCTGCAAGAGTCTGAGAGAGGGCAAAAGGCAGCCATCAGGATGCAGTGTCAGCCAAGGAAGAGACACAAAAGGTTGGGAACTGCAACCCCAGAGCACTTCCAGAGCCCTTCAACTACTATTTGGATTCCTCAGCTTCATCTCTGCTGTGGAAAACATCAAGTGCTGCAGCACTCACACTGCACCAAGGAGCCACAAAAGTACTGGCGGATGGGGCTGACAAGGCCCTGTTCCTTCTTTGGTACCAGTTTACTTCCTAACTGGGAATGGTGCTGCCTTTGTACATATCAAAAGCTTCCTTGGAGCTACCATGGGGGTCTGCTACAAAACACTACACCATGTCTTGAAGATCTACCCTAAACTGAAGCCCAGAAATGTTTAACCCTGGTTTTAATACAAATCAAAAATTTAGGCAATGGCGGTAGACTAACTGTACTTTCTGAAGAATTTAAGCCAAACAGCTGGACAGACCATGAGCATTCTTCTGAAACTTTAGGTTCATTTATTCAAGCTAGAGGATAATCTATCACAGCTTGACTGACAGCACAGGATTCCATAATGAGAAAAAGATGTATAAATACATTAACTGCTAGACAAACTGCTTAAAATTAGTGTTTCTAAATAAGATGATTTAGACTGTCTGGTTAGCTTGCTGCTCCTTGTCTCTCAAGGAAATGAAAAAGATTTATTGGTCCTGGGGAGCCCTGGGAGCAACACTCACTTTTTGCAGAAAGCCAGAGAAAGCTCATGCGCCAAACACCTGAATGAAAGAGTATCAATGACAAAAGTCATGGTGTGCTTTGACATACTCTAGTCTTACATATAGTTGGCTTTGGTTGTCCCCATTCACAAGGGATAGATTTAATTTCAGAAGCAAACAGTTAAACTGCTTGGCCTTGCTTTGTAATCTTGTTAAATGATAGGCAAGTGACACTCATACTTTTATGGAAAGCAGAAACGTGGGTAAATGGTTTGGATTAACGGAGGCCATCTTGTCCCTTATCACTGATGTATCTATTCCCGCTTGGCTGATATTGTTCCAGCAGCTGTGCCACCTCAGGCTGTAATTTCAGCACTTTCAACAAACTGCACAGTATTGGGCTGGCCTGAACTCAGAGGGAAGATTGCTTTTGGAAAACTCAGGCATCACAGGAGATATATTCATCTCTCAAAATCAATTCCCCATGGAGGAGAAAAAAGATCTGTCTGTGAACAATGAAAAATGGCCAGGATTTGTGTGTACCAGACACTGGAACATATTATAGTGAAATAATTCCTACAAAGGATTAAACAGCTCCTAAAAGATGCATTTAGCTAGAGACTGAGGAGTCAGCTGAGAATGACGGAACATATCACACCTGCATGGACTGTGACCTAGGGGTGACCAAAGCAGAAGCTCCTCTTGCTCAGTCAATGTATTTCTAAAAATTATCTGGGCATCACAGTCTGGGGCAGACTGGACTGAGTGAGGTGCAGGAATGAGAGGGGCCCTGAGGGTCTGACATTTTAGAAGCAGGTTCTTGACAACACCAAACTCACAAAGCATGAAAATTTTGCTGTCTCTGAAGGCTGACCTCCAGTTTTGGCAGCTATTACAACATCAAATCTCAGCATCTAAAAATAATTTCTAATGTATTTCATGCACTAAAAACACCAGGCCTTGTTCCTACTCCTTCCTACCATCATTACAGCATGTCTCAAACAAGGCAAGTGATATTAAGATGCTTAGGCCAATGGCTTGCTTTTTGAGTAAGGGAAGCTCAGCCTCTCAGCACACATTAAGTTCAGGGAGTCCCAGGTGCTATTTTTCCATGGACATCACAGCGCTTGCTGCGATATCCATTGCCCAGGGACAGAGCTGTTGTCCTGCACATTGATGTACGATCAATTATTGCAGTGTGTATGTTTTGCAGGCAAAGCAGCTGAGGTTTCTGCAACTCCCCTGTGAGCTGTGCTACAGGCATTTTCACTCCTACTAAGTATCCAAGCAATGCCCTGTGAATTACTCCTAGGGCACACTGAGGTAGCTGAAGCAGTATTCTCTCATGGGGACTAATTGATCAAGTATGCTCTTTAAAAAAAATGAAGAAAGAATCCCAGAATCATTCTAAAGGATTGCAAAGAAAGTCAGAGGAATGACCAGGCCTGTAAATGACAATTTCTTTGATAAAGTGACTAAGGCACTGTGGCTTTCCAAATGCCACAATACTTGGGTTGTAATTACTAGTGATCTTTGCAATGGCAAAAGGCTTGCTTTCTCAAGTCTTGGCAGCACATGTAATAATAGCATCCTCTCCTCAGCAAAAATTGGATTTCCTCTATTTTCCTAGTTTCGCCTTTTTGTTACTTCAAAAAATATAAAAGCCCACATTTGCTAAAAATATTCTATACTAAAGTCAGGTCTTTAGGACTATAAAACTTCTTTTCATTTCATTAAAGAGCTGAACAGGAAGGATCAGCAATGAGAAATAAAGCAAACCAAAGGGAACCAATAGGGCATAAGTAGGAAAGGGATGTCAGTAGCACTATGGCTTTTTTTCCTTTTTTACAAAGCCTGGTTTACATTGCTATCCCATCCCTCCATTCTACCTTCCCTTCCTTTGTTGGTTTAATCCTCTTCTTTTTCCCTGACACATGACTTGCAGGTATGACCGCATAATTAAATGCAATTGAGTTACACTGATTTAACTAATTACCACTTGTGATATGTGCCGCCTAAGCCAGTGTTCTCCATTTCCTCATCCTACTCCAACTGTGAGGCAAAAAGTGTTAGCCCTAATGTGAGGCTTAAGGTGATCTGGGTAACCCAATATGTCTGAGGACATCCTTTGTGCCAAAGCTGACTGTAGGGTAGTTTCAGTGATGTAGCCAGGGAGAGGCATCTCACATGGATTGCACACATAGTCACATCTGTAACCTCAAGAGCTCTCTAAACACAAATTTTTTGCATGTCTGGATTGTGCTATGCAATAAGGCAGTGACATCTGGTTGCAACTACTGCATAAATAATTACCAATGACAACACACACACAGCATACTCCTCTTCACTCTGCCCACCAGTTGACTGATGCAGAAGAGGTCAGCGTGACCTGAAATAATGTATCCTGCCAGCTCTTGGCAACAAATGGTCAATTTTAATACACAAAGTAAAAATGCCTCTGTGACAATGTTGGTCACATACATCTCACATTTGAAAATGATGGAAACTATGTAAAGATAAAATCACTACTGTGCTGCAGCAGAAATTACATCTTTGTCATAATAGTCCATCTCTGAGCCTGCCTACCATAGATGAAGATGAAAAACCCTTTACACAAGCCAGATAACGGTGCAAGGCTGCAGGGGTTGATCGACAGACTGACAGACTGTCTTATTTTCATTTTAGTGAAACAGAGTGGGCAAACACTGACTTAGAATTGTCTCATCTTCAATTTGATCACTGTTGATTGGAATGTCTGCCTATAAAGATAACAGAATTAGTAGTCCATTAGTTAAGCAATCACGACTTATATTCAAGCTCTTGTACTATGATTATTTTGCTGTATCTGACAATCTTTCCAGAGCAGAGTAGGCAGTATGATGAATATCTTGCATGGGTCTGTTTTTTCAACTTCTTCCTGCTAGAAAAGCAATGTGTGTTTGAGAAGTCCCTTATAGTCCTGAACTCTCCCTCTTTTTAACTCTTTTTTATTCACAGAAGAACTCAAACTTGTAGATAACCAGATGTACCAGTTGCTTTGCAATGTTTTCCAGTTAATGATTTTCTGTCAAAGCAAGAGGACTTTTCAAGTATGTACCATCAGGGCTTGATTCAGTCCCAGTGCTAGTCAATGCTTCCTTCCTTGGCAGGTAAGCTAGGAAGTGCACTTCTAAAGCTAGCAGTGGGTGCTGAGCTGATTAAGTCCACAAACAGTTGAACAGTTTACTGGTTCTAGCTGGGATAGAGTTAATTTTCTTCATAGTAGCTCATACAGTGCTATGTTTTGGATTTGTGACTACACAAGGGTAGTAACACACCCTGTTTTAGTTATTGCTGAGCAGCACTTGAACATTGTTAAGGCCTTTTCTGCCTCTCACCCCACCCCACCAGTGAGGGCGCTGGAGGTGCACATGGAGTTGGTAGAGGACACAGGTGGGACAGCTGACCCCAACCGACCAGAGGGATATCCCACACTATGTAACTTTGTGCTCAGCAATTAAAAGCTAGGGGAAGAAGGAGGAAGGGAGGCCCTTTCAGAGTAATGGTGTTTGTCTTTCCAAGCTGTCCTAAAGATGGCTGAACACCTGCCTGTCAATGGGAAATGGTGAGTAAATTAGTTATTTTGCTTTGCTTGTGTGTGCAGCTTTTGCTTTACCTATTAAAGTGTCTTATCTCAATCCATGAGTTTTTTCACTTTTACAGATTCTTTCCCCCTTCCCACTGTGACAGGGAGTGAGTGAGTAGCCGTATGAGGCTATACTGCTTGCCAGGGTTAGTTCACAACAGTAGGATAAACAGGGTAAGAATTCAGAACAATTTTCCTAAAATGGAGAAATGATGCCAAATCACCACAGTGAAATCTGCAAAAACAAGCATGACATATTACTGTTAGGAAGGAGAAACCAAATGCACAGATGCAAAATGAGCACTGACTGGCCAGCCAGCAGCTCTGCTTAAAGGGACATGGGAGTCACATTGGATCAAAACTGGGAGAGAATCAAGATGTTGCCGTGAAAAAGACAAACTTCATCTGGAAGTATCTTGTATGTAACTTATGGAAAGTGCTTATTCCACCCGAATCGGCACTAACAAGGTCTCAGCAAAACTCCACTCTAGGACGCTGCTCTTTAATACTCCAGCAGGCTGAACACTGCCCAGAGGAGAAAAGCATAATCAGAGGCCTAGACAACATTACCTGTGAAGAAGGGCTGGGAACAGGGCTCAGTGAGAATTCTTGAGGACTAAACACATTATCAGTTCTCTAACATGTGAAAGGCTGTCAAGAGAAAGCTGATTAGCAGTTCCATCTGGAGCAAGACACGAAGAAACAAGATTAATTTGTAATGAAAAAAGATTCGGGAGGTATAGCAGGGAATTTTCTGGCCCTAGGAATATGAAAGGAGAGGAACTTATTGCTCAGGGAAGCTGCAGAATGGTCTTAATTGAATGATTTTAAGAAAAGTCAGATAGACATGTGTGGCAGGTAGTTGGCATACATCTGACTTTCTCACAGCTGATGAATGGAAAACCATACCAGGCCTTGGGGCCACCATCCTTACTACCTCCTCTGTGCCTGCTAGCCAGCTGTATCTCTCAGCCAGGTTCCCTTTAAGTCTGCCAACCAGGAGTGTCTGGCTTAGATATAAAACCTACGCAGAAAAATTTAAAAAGTTGGAAAATCAGTTCCCTCTTTCATGTCCTGATCAAAGTCTAGCTTATGCATTTCCCTTGCCACAGCAGGCACCATCATGTTGATAGAATCTGCCTGCCCAATCTCCTCCCTTTGCTGTCTCAAAACGTATGATATGAAAAATAACGTGCTGTTGTACAGGAGGGGAAGGAAATCTCTGAGGTCATAAAAAAGCCAGCTAGTTCCACTTTAAAATACACCAGTTCTGGGCTGATCATGAATTGGGACAAAAACTTACAATACAGGAAATCTACTTTACTGCAAAGTAAGTTGGCCATGGACTCACATTAAATTACTTCTTCTTTCCCATAGGCACCTGGTGATGAAGTCCAATGCCTGTCTGATTCTAGTGTGCTGAATACGGTGAGTTGTGACTGAAGGTTAGTATTATAGCTTCTGTAGTCTTAACTTACAGAAACATATCAGTGCATATCAACCAAACAAAACAGATGCAAAAAAAGCAAAGCAACAGGTTGAATTCTGCATTTATAATAAATTGCTTTTTAGATAGTTGACTGATTGACACCGTATGTTAACTGATCATCGGCAGCCTGCAGATGTAGTGTCTGAAAAGCAACTTTTGCATGGTGCACTTTCTGAATCTCTGCGACTGATCTTTTCTCCAGAAAAGTTAAGAGAGTAAGAACACTTCTTTCAGTCGCTCAGAGACCAGCACTGACTCCATGTCTTGACTTGGTCTGAAGTGAGTTACTAGATGCTTGAGACATTCAGTCAAAAATAATAACAACCCAGACTGACTTTAAAATGGCTTCATTTTTTGGCAAAAGAAAGGCTGAGGGCTTGTGAATCTGCTTCTGCAATATGAAAAATAAACAAAAATGTACAAAATAATATAAATATCCCTTTGTTATAGCTTGGTTGTGCCCTAGAGTTACATAATAAAAAATAGAAATATGCCACAGATATTTGTTGACTGTTATAACATGCTGTTCCTACTGTACTGATGTTTGTCAGAAAATGCAATTTCATTTAGTTTATGTAATTCTTCTAGCAGAGCTTCCTCAAGTATTTCTGCATGGATGTTAGATATTTTAATCCACCTAGGAAATATACCAGTACCCATATGACAAAAAAAAAAGAAACATGAGCACTGAAAAGTTGATTACAGACAATTTTCACAGAAAAGTTCAGACTTTGCCTCCATAATACAACTGCATTGGCACTTGACATACTTGTATCTCAGTAAATAATCTCTATTGCCTCTTGGTGGTTTAAAACTTACAGGCTTGTGAATTCACAGTTGGAAAACTCCTGAGGAAAATTAGTGAGTCCTGGGCATGTGGGAAGCCCAGATGGCACCAACTCTGACACATTCCAAGTTGTTTCATTGTATTCAAAGTATCCGGATTCTTAGTCTGTTTTTCTGCTGGAATGGTTTTATTCCGCATGTCTCCCTTTCTGGGAGTGGTGGGGTAGTGGCAGCTCATGCCAGCTCTGTGTGCTATTGCTTCAAGGCAGAAAGTGGACTACAGGGACAGGCACAGCATTCACACTCTGTTTTTTTTAACCTGTGCATGGGAATTGGGAGCTTGATGTTATGAGGGAATGAGAGATCAAACCGTGTTCTTCAGGAACAGGGCAGGGATAGGGTAGAAGCTGTGAGGGGATGCTCAGCTGCAGAACTGCATGGTCTGGGGTAGGGATTGGCCCCTATGATCCCTCGACAGCGGGAATGTGTCAATGTCTTCCATCAATAGCACAAGAGCACTTATATTTCACCCGCCTAATCCAAGGACATTTTGCCAGCCCCACCCACAGCCTGGCCCCATCCAGCCATCTGGTCCCACGTGATTCCTTCTGCAGGCAGGGGAATGCCATGAGAATGCCAGTGCCAGGACGCTCACATGCAGACACACACACACACACGCCTCCAGCCTTCTGCTTCCAGTGCTCCCTTGCATGCTCTTTCTTTTGTCAGTTCTACTTTCTTCCTCATGCCATGCTAAGGATTAGCAGAAGCCTGTGGGTCCTCTGTGCTATAAAATTAGGTTTCTACAGGTGCCGGGAGAATGCTGTGCCTTGGCATCCAGACAGCTTCATCTCCAGTTAGTAGATAAACTGAATTTCCTCTTGAAGTTTAAGCACTCTCCATCTTCTCTTCCCCAGGATCTGCTTCCCCTTAAGGCCACAGAATGCAGCAGAGAACCACTCGAAAGAGTGTTAGAGAAATCCACTGCGGACACTTGAGAAATCCTGTGACAGCACTGTGAGGCAGATAAGCAGAGGCGGGGGGAGAGGAGAGAAAAAAGAAATAGCTTTCGGAGACTGCTTGGCAGCAAAGTCAGCGCTTGAAATATCTGTGGGGAGTTTGAAAGCATTTCCTAACATCAAAAATGTGAAGAAGAAAAAGAAATTTTGATCAATGACTTATTGCCCTTGATCTAAGCAAAAGAATCCTAGCCAGTCAGAAATAACAGAAATCTGTTTTATTGTAAAGCTTAAGTTTTCTATGTTTTGACAGCTGGGGCTCATGCTTTTGGCTGGGTTATTTGCCAGCCTTAAAATATTCATCAGCAAGTTGCCAGGTTTTTGTCCTTTTAAACTGAGCTCTAATGATGAAGGAGAAGGTGCTGGAGAGATTTTAAGCATGAATTTTCTGCCCTAAAACAGAAATTTGTAGCCTGAATTCATACAACCAGAAAAAGAGGTTTCCACTGCCCGGCCAAGTTTCTGGTGAATCACTTGCTGGTCACTGAGCCAAGATTCACTTTCTGGAGCATGGGAAGCAGTGGCTCATTTGTGATGAAGACAGCCCCCTTGCCTTTGTCGAGAGGAAATGGATTAACAGTATGTATTCTGTGCACAAGTCTTGAGAGAACTGAATTAAAACATTCGAGATTAAAGCATCTTACCAACAAACAAACTGGAACAGGTTACACTGAAAAGTCGAAGTTGACTCTGAAAATGATCAGTGAGATGTTTGTGTTGGCGGCTCCAGGGCCAGCTCAGATGTCTTAAAGTACTCAGGAAAATTAGTGTCACAGAACTTATTCTTTTTGCTGCAAACCTTTACATTACTATTCCAATGTTGCTTCCTCTTAACGCATCCTACACTTATTCTAAGAATTCAAATCAGGTTCTTCTGCTCTTGCACAATTTGTTTATTGTTATGTCTTGTGCTGCTTTCATTTAATCATTTAGTTGTTGTTTCATTTCATACCTGTACAACTTGGTGAGCTTTCTTAGGCAAACCTAAGTGAAATATTTTTCACTAAGTGAAAAATAATAAATCATTTCATATCTACTAGGAAGACCGAATTCCTCTTCTGAAAACTCAGGGTCAGTCATACTGACTTTGTATCTGAAAAATCTGCTTTCATCAGCTCCGTCCTTAGCCTCCTCTACTTATCCCAGGGTGACCACTATTTTCGTCACATCATTTTATATCTACAAAGTCCTTGCAAGTGCTCAACACTTCACTTTTGAGACTGATCTTTCATTTTCTGGATAAAGAATTAAATTTCTTTGGGGATATGAAGTGATAACAAATCCTTTTCACTCAGGGACAAGTTAACATGTGAAGAAGTTGCAGTGCAGAGGCTAACAGGAAGTAAAAGCTGTAAGTGTACTACTGTGCAGGATCTGGTTCTTCAGGTAGCTTCAGTTCTACCAACCAACAGCTTAACCTGACAGCTGTAATGTGAACTAAGGTCAAAGAGCATCTCACAGTTTATGAAGACAGATTTCAAAAGGGCCTTTGATCTAGTTTCCAACCCTATGTAAAGCTGCGGTGGGTGACTAACTGTGCAGGCAGGGGTCTGCACTGAGGGACACTGCCAGGTGGGACTGGGCACTGGGCTGCCAGTTAGAAGGTAGATGAAGGCACTGACAGAAAGGAGGAGTGGTGGAAACGGAAGTCTCCCTGGTTATGCTTCTTCTGGCATATAAAATGAAGTCAGGATTTAGCAACAAACCCATGCCAGCATCCATTAACCATTGAGAGTTTGGCTTATATCAGCTTCCCGCTCTGTGCTGGTGCAGACTCACCTGGAGTGCTTCGTGCAGTTTTGGACTCACAATGTAAGAAAAATATTAAGCTATTAGAGAGCATCTGAAGGAGGGTTACAAAGATAGTGAAGGGTTCAGAGGGGAAGCCTTATGAAGAGTGGCTGAGGTCACTTGGCTCATTCAGACTAGAGAATGAGGGGAGACCTATTGCAGTCTACAACTTCTTCATGATTGGCAGTGGAGGGGCAGGCACTCATCTGTTTTCTGTGGTGACCAGTGACAAGACCTGAGGGAAAGGCATGAAGCTGTGTGAGGGGAGGTTTATGCTGGATATTAGAAAAGGTTCTTCACTCAGAGGGTGGTTGGGCTGGAACAGGATTCCCAGGGAAGTCGTCACAGCACCAAACCTTCCAGGGTTCACTAACTGTTTGGACAATACTCTCAGTCAGGCATATGGTTTGACTCTCGAGGTTGTCCTGTGCAGGGCCAGGAGTTGAACTCAATGGTCCTTGTGGGTCCCTTCAAACTCAGAGTATTCTATGAACTAGCACTCTCTCAGCACAATGCATGTGCATGGTTTGGGCCACACCACTTACCAGGACTGTTCTCGATGAGCAGTCTGGATGCAGGCACCCTATTTCTGGCAAAAAGCTTAGAAGACCGGATGCAAGTCATGTAGGGACACTTGCAGGACCAGAAAACAGACCTTGGCTTGTTCTGTTTTGCAAAGTAGTTCTTACACCAGCATCATGCCAAACATACTGTATCATTTGAGGAATGCAGCTATTTTGAGCAGAAGGACCGATACTTGAGGAAGTGAGTGACACTGGTGAGAGCAGACAGATGTTTACTGATTCAGTCTTCGTATGCAAAACTGTTGGTGCATGTTCAAAGTAACTTTCTGATATGTCTCTTGTTATCTTCACGTCAGTACACAGCAGCCTAGTGCATTTTCTCATTTGTTGTGACTTGTTTATCTAGATTCTCTATATATTCTAGGGACAGTTACTAAATTAAAAGCTGCAAACAGATTTTTCTCTCAGCAGGCTTGCAAGAAATGTTTAATTTTATGTTGCCAATTTTCAAATATTTCTATATACTCCGGCTAGGAAAAACAGTAAGAAATTAGTGTAACTCAGTGCTGAATGAATGACTTGACTAGCTTGCTAGTGCAAGCTCTTATTTTCCTCTTTATCAGTTCTTGGGCCAGACATTTTGGAAGAGTTTAATCAAAACCCTCATCAGAAGCCAAATGAGTGGATTTTAAAGAAAGTTTAATTACAGTGGTCAAACCACCCAGCATGATTTGCTTGATTTGATTAACATAATGAGGAGCTCATTTAATGAGAAATGCATTAATTCATTCAAACAAGTGGTTTTATCAGTGGTATTAAGCATCAGCCCAGCTTATGTACAGCAGAAACTATTATAGCAAAAATTGACCAAGGTCAAAGCAGTAGTCATGCCATAATTACAAGCTCTCAGCTGTAATCTACCATTTGAACTTGGGCAGTACTTACCCTGCATGAAAAAGCAGGGTCCCTATTTTGAAAAGCCCCCAAACCACAGAATTTTGCTCCAATTCCACAGCTGGGGTCTCCATATCTTTTTTCAGATTTTCAGAAGATTTGGGAACTGGGGCTGAATTCTCTGAGTTTCAGATGTCTACACATGCAGATACTAGTAGTGAATGACAAAGGGACAGCTCAAAGGAACACTTATGCCACCCTACAAACTTAAAGGAAATAGATGTTCTCCATTTGCTTTCTGTTTTACTTCTTTCCCTTCCCTGTGATTTTCCTACCCTGAAAGAGAGTGACTTCGGCGGGGGGGGGGGAAATCAGTATTTTGGTTCTGGGTAAGGACACCTCCTTGAAAAAGATGAAAAATTGCCTCAAGTAGGAAATATTTGAGGAAAATAAGTCTCCTTTACACCTTGTTCTCTTCCATTGCATTCTTTAGATACATTTCACACTTTAAATTTCAACTTCCATGTTTCAGGACCCCTCCCTGTGGTCTTTAAACAGCACTCATCACCTGCACTCTTCCCACTGGCACCCCTCCTCTAGAGTTCCCTGCTGTATCTCTCAGCAGCTCCCAAAGCTCTTCTCTCTCCTATGCTGCCCTAACCGCTATTACCTCTTTGCTCCCTTGCCTTTTTTCAGTCCATGACTTCTTATTTCTGCACTGTCTGCACTATCCCTGCATGAGCCTCCTTTCCCGCTGCTTTGTTCTGTATCCGTACAGCACTGAAACTTCTTCGATTTTCAAGTGTTCTAAGCCTGCTTGGCTGCCAGAGCACTTTACAAGCACTCTTGCAAAGCGGACTTAAGCCCAGTCTTTTGTCAGCTACCATCAGTAGCTGGTAAAGGAAACCATATTCCAAACTGTTCCCCAAACGGACAGGAGGCTGGTCAAGGAGCTGAGAAGTGGAGACAAGCCCAGTTGCAGATAGAATCCTCCCGAGGTAGATGCACACCAACAAGTGAAGACTGGCATAGTGGTGGAATTTTAAATCCTGATTAAGTCAGCAGGAATATGACAGTAAGACACTATTATTAGGGTGCCTAAATGAATGTAAGTACTAAGGTTCACCTGCGAGTTTGAAAGTTTGGATCAAGATCTTCAAGAAATAAGCTAAACGCAGAGAACTAGAGATGTCAAAAAACAGACCTAAGGATTGATTTGCCGTATTAACAGAAAATGAGCAATAAAACCATTCATGCTGAGCTGAAAACCATAATCCTTAGGATTATTTCTGCTAGTTGCCTTTAAACCACAAGGAAAATAGTAAAAATTGAAACTGGAATCCCTTGATTTTACAGAAAACTTGGGATCTGCCTATATCTGACTGCTGCACACCAACAGGACCCTGTGATATTGGCACATAAATGTTTGCACAGAGGAAAGCATGAACAGTGATGACCACACCATACACTCATCAAGGCTGTTCGCAGGGTAAAGTCAATTCCATCCTGGAGCAAGCACATAGCATATACAGACTCACTGCAGAAGCAGCCCCTTAATGTCACATTTAGCATCCTCGAGTGGAATCTACATGGGAAATCATAAAGCATAAATTGTTAAAAGATCCTGTATTAAAATACTTACCCTCACTATCTCCCAGCTCAGCCTCCAAGCAACTACAACCAACCTTGCTGAACTTGTCATCTGAAGAAAATTCCCAAAGATCAATATATCTGGCTATATCAGAGCGGTCAATGTAAAAACTGCAATTTATCTCCATAGCCCTCAAAAGAACAACGAAAAACAATGGATCCTCGTCATGTCCATCCCTGAATGCAAACTATTTATGTACCATAGTGAACTCACACTGAAAATCCCTGCATGAAAGAAAACCACGGTTAGTAACAAGAACTTGCCTCCTGAAACAGTCATTCTCCCTCTGATCATTTAGCCTTCATCCTCTAGGCTATCCTACAAAAGAAACTGGAAAGACTGAGACAGGACTAAAGTTAATAATTTCATAGGACACCAAAAATTTTTGATTCTAACAACAGTGCTAATTTTATGGCACATTACAATTTATCTCACATACAACTTGCTAATCCCAGTTTCTCAGGAGATAATTACCTGTGCATTTCTTCCATCCTGTGTTCAGTAGAGCTGAAGACCTTTTTACCTTTCCTCTTACTAACTTCCTCTCTGTTCCTTTCATCTCAAAATACCTGACTGATTAATATAATGAAACTGAACTCAGAAAAATTGCTTCAGATCTTTGCTTATGCAGCAGTTTGCTAGCCATGTCCCTGCTTCTGTTTTTTGCTCCTAGATCTTGTCTGATTTTTCCCTATTAGGTGTGCTGATAACAGATACTGTCTTCCTCCATGCATATTCCTTCTGAGTGTTATGACTATCCTCTATTTACCAAAAAACCTGCCCAAGCAGCCTCCACTTTGAAAATATCAAGCTTCGTTCCAGATATGGCTCCAGTTCTGACTCACAGATGCCTGTTTGAATAGTTATATGGTTCTCTGTCTGGCATTATCCAAGCTCTCAATTGCTTCAAAGAAATATTTGGGCTTAGGCAAAGAATAGGAACAAAATTTAACTGGCCAAACATCAGTCACTATTTCTAAAAGGAAAGGAAACATTGTTAACTCAGATCTTTCTAAAATGAAAGGGAAATATGACATGGACGAGATTCAGGAATATGTTGTTCAACACAGGGCAGTTATGTATTACCCAATCCAGTCAGAGATGAGAATTTTTATTGTCACTTCTCTCTGATACTTCCCAGGCAGTGAATTAGTCTTTGGCAACACTCATTGCAATGATGTTGTGTGTTATTTGCTACGCCTTCACTCATGGAGCTCAAAAACCTCTTAACTTTACTTCTCTACATCCAAATACAGTAACTTTAAGTTGTAACATGTTGGGCAAAGTTAACCAGTATCGTAGCACTGGACTCGGTATAATTTTGCCTATGGACTTTCAGTGAGCAGTCTTGAATTAAAATATATTAAATATATGGACCTATAGCTTAACATCTTTTAGGAAGTATTAAATAAGCCAGTACACAGAACTCTGTAATATGTACATCTACCACCTTCTGCCAAATGCCATACGCTTCCTTGGGCTTGCAGAAGTAGCAGGTATTGTTCTGCTTGCACCACAAGCAGTCCTTGATGCACACCTGGAAGTTGTTCTTTGTAAGCAAGCACCTAAATTTCACACCCATGGTAGAATTTCTACACCCTTCTTCTTTCACCAAAAGGCACTCAGAGAAAATTCACGACAGGATTAAGGAGAAGATTTCAAAACCTGTATTCCTCATTTTGTGAAACTAGGGGTTATGTGTGACCCTGATGACGAGAGAGACCTGCCACTGAGGTATTACCATGTACAAAGCGACTGTTTACCCCCTATGTTCCTGCCACCATGGGAAAACTCGGGGAATATATGGAAAAGATTTTCTGCAGGTTCAGACAAAAAGTAGGCCCCCTCATCTCTTCCTCCTACTGAGATACAAACCAGGATCTTGCTCTGCTAGGCAGTAGGGAGATAATCTTCGGCGTTGATATATGGGACCTGCTGACACAATGTAAACATTTGGTAAAAGCGAAATATTTGCCAAGAACCTAAAGGCCTGTGTGTTTAAAGGATTTCTCCACGCTGTCTTCCCTTAGCCAGGTGCACAAGGGACCGTGCACTCAGCTATGGGTCCCACTGCTGCCCCCTCGGAGACTGAACCCTCAGTGCCTCACACCTACACCCCAGCGGGCCATGTTGAATTGCCCTCTCCCCTCTCCACTGCAGTGGCAGTTCCGTGCAGAAATGGGGGTGTTTCTGGCACAGCAGAGCCGCCCCGGTGCCTCCGGTGTGCCCGGCCGGGCCCCCGTGGCTGGGCACGGTGTGGTGGGAGGGTGAAGTGCGAGGCTGAGGCGAGGCGAGGCTGCCCGGGCCGCCAGGTGAGGGCAGGCCGCGATGGCAGCGCTGCTTACCTTGTCGCCCTTCCTGTCCTCGGCCTTGCCGGGCGCGCTGGCGGTGGCCGTGGCGGTGTCGCCGTTGAGCAGCGCGGCGCTGACGTTGGGCGGGGTGATGGCGGCCGCGGCCGAGCTCANCGTGGGGCGCTCCGGGGCCGGCCCCGCGGGGTGAGCTGCGGGGAGAGCAGGACACAGCACGGTCAGGGGCCCGGCGGACACACCAGCGCGCAGCCCGAACCCTGAGCCCTGAGCCCTTAACCTCGGGTGACAGGTGTTCACTGCCGAGTCCCCTCCTGGCAGCAAAAGGCCTGTCTCAAAATCACCAAAACTGGCTTGTGCTCCCCAGTGATGTGACTGTCCTTGCCCGTGCCTAGACATAAGTATGAAGCCTGTTGTCTTTTTAAAATACATTGTCTCGTTCCAGCTGAGCTGCTTCCAAGACCCCCTCCTAACCTAACAGGTTTTGGAGCAGCACAGGACCTAAGGGGTTAGCCCAGATGATCCAGGCCAATATAGCAGACGGCAATTACAAAGGAAGGTCTCTTGTTTCAGCCCTAACAAAATGATAACAGCACATCCCTCTGCTGCACAGGCTAAATTAAGCAGAAATCCATCTCTCAGGATTTCTGAGCTCAGCCTCCTCTCTGCCAGCAAAGTCCCTGAGGGACTAGTCAGTGCCTTTTAGTTTGGCTGCCCCTGCTAAACAAACCCAGCCCGCAAGCAGTGGGAACCAGGAATTAGTGCTTGCCCATTTAAGGGTGACTGTGACACGCTGCTGGGGTCAGCCCTCCAGGGATTCCAGAGCCTTTTGCACGCCTCGTGTTGCAAAAAGTGCGACTGAGCTTCAGGTCCATTTCCACAACCATATTGCCCAAGACTTCCAGGTTGCTTGATTGATTAGGCATAACCTAAATACAGCTCCACTTCAAATATTTACAGCCTAGAAGTGGAGCCCACACCTAGACATTCCCTCATGTAAATGATTCAGTATTAGGATTAGCTGGAAAATGCCCATTTCATAAATGATTTTCAGGTTTCATAATCTTGTTTAGTTCTGTCTCAGTGCAAAATTTGAACCTTTGAACATTTCTCTGAGCACAGCCTACTCACTCACCCCACAATAACCTCTCTTCTGGTCAGGTTATTAATCTGGGATGTGAAAACAGAATTTGGTCACTGCACTGTACTCCTCTGCGGAGAACACCTCTGAGAAGTTGTCAATTCCCTGTGCAACAGTACAGCTTTATGGTTGGTCTGGTTGAACTACATCAATTCCTGACTAAAATCTTTGAGTTCCGCAAATCAACTTTTCTTTGACCAAGATGCATTTTACTGGAAAATTTCTGACCCACTTTGACCTGTGGTTTTCTTAACAAATTCATTTGAAGGACACATTTTTATGCAACTGAAATTCACTCAATCTATAACTAAACAATGTTAGAACAACTCAACTATTTTCTGTTTCTGTGGTTAAGAGTGGCACCCATTACCAGGGATTGAAATGATGTGCCATTAGTCATACTCACTGCACCAGCTGAGCACTCCTGCAAGGAGGGAATGTCATCCCCCAGCCTTATGCCCTATTATCTGAAGCAACAGTGAACATGATGGGCCAACGATCATCATATTAACACCTCTCAAGTTTGTATGATTCTCCCTCACAGTAGCTTCTTGACTTTATCGCATCTCATTTTACTAATGTTGCTCATAGCAAATCAAACAAACTATCATTAATCAGTCTGTAACTTGATGTGATTTTACTGTGTAGCATGAGGAAGGCTCTAAAAGTTGTTATTAGATGCCTTCAAGGCTACTCTTACTATTAGTTCTCATCTCCCCATCTTCAGGACTCCTCTTACTATTAGTTTTCATCTGCCTGTCCCTGCATTACCAAGAACATACACTGAAAGGGCAATTCACTTCAGAGAGCCAGCCAGGGTACCACTAGTTATCTTGACGTGATTCCCTCCTGATTTTCCCATTTGGAATTTGTGTGATGAGCAACCACTGCTATCAGAAATTTAATTTTCCAGGAGGGCTAAGTTTGCAGGGTCAAAGTTTTGAACTACCGTTGTAGGGAGCAATGACTTTCCTAAATTTAGAGAAAAAGCACACTAATGGAATATCACTGCATGTACCTGGGTGCAGAACCCTATTTTGATAATCATATAAGGTACAATGTTTGTTTCATGTAGGACTTGGTGTTTCCAGACACAAAAGAAACAGAAAATACGAGAACCAGTAAAAGAGATGGCCTGAGAAAAATCAACTCTGAGCAGAGCTCTCACATTTTATTCTGTAATTTCCTCTGCTTACTGTTGCAATGTATGCCTTTGCTCTGGGATCTCTGGATCTGGACTGTGCTGCATCAAACATGCTATTAATTAGCAATGCTCACTGAAGGCTATTTTTGTTCTACACTACTCATATTTCACTTTGGGTGTATTCCTACATTAGTGGCCTTGTGCAAAATTGATTTGTTACTCATGTATATTGCAAGCCAACAGAAACGTGATCTGAATACTGTGCCAGCTTGCCTCTCTTGAAAAGCTTTTGCAAAAGTCAGTGCATTGACCTGTCCCTGTGCAGGACTAAAGGGACCTTTTGAGGGGCTGTGATCCACAGGATACTGGTGAGGACATCCATTTTGGAGAAAATTACTGCTAATCATGAAAATTTCCTTTATTTATCCTAGAAATGGTTTATTCAATTAAAATAACAATCTCATGAACCTTCTGGAAGGGTTGGAGAACTCCCTGTTTAGGAGATTTTGAAACAGCTCTGTGGTCCCTGGATCACCCTGCCTGCCAAGTCCTTGGCACTTTAGAGATGTCAGAGTGACTTGGAGGCGCACTCTTAAATCAGGGAAGCTGCTGGAGGTGTAGCACAGCAGCACAGTGGAAGGAAGCTGTGGGGCATGCCAGCTCTGTGGGGCAAAACAATCTGTCACCTCAGTTTCAGGCCTGTTGACATGGGCACAGGAGGCACCAGGAGCACTGGAACATTTCCTGAAAGCCAAGCCTAAGAGGGGATATTTTTGCTTCTGCACTGTGGGAGCAGAAGGACTTTGGGAGGGGTGTGATTTGAGGGGTAACAGCACTTTCAGAACTAGACAAAAAGAGGATAAATCAATTATACCCCTGTGTGACACAGGTACTGTGTAAAGCCCTGTGCTGTTTGTTGAGCAGAGGACCTGCACTATTTGAGAGTGAGATTCACATGTATTTGATTATGTTTTCTTTCCCTTGGTCTGGACTGTGTAGGAGGTGAGATTAGATGGTCATAATAGAGCCTTCTGGCTTCAAAAAGTATGAATCCATGACTTACTCCACAGGGTATTTCTCATTTGTGCTTGCTCTGTTTTATATCTTAAGACCTCAGTTTTCAGCAGTCACAGTTCTTACGGATCTGCCTTTGTAAACACAATGGCTCACAACCCTATAATATATCAGAAACAAAATGTTTTAAATTTTGCTATAAAGTTCCACCACAGGACTTACTTTTACTTTATTCAACATCAGAAGCTCTTTAACATCAGGGAAAGGGGAATAAATTGTACTGTAGAAAATACTGCTGTACATCAGAAAGGGAACCTAGAAAGAACAGAGGTCCCCTGGTGCAAGAAGCTCTTATTCTCACTTCAAAAAGGTGGCAGCATTTTTCAGATCTTTTACTTTATCACTAGCACTGGGTCCCATTCTGCCTAATAAATACCTTTCATCCCTGAAGCCCAATGAAATGCTTCATAATTTTAAGGCGCGTATTACTTGCCCTGCAATAAGGGTAGTATTTTTCTGTCAGTAAGCCAACCTGACTCAGAACTGTTAATCTCCCCAGTATGCAGGGTGCTTGCTTTCACTCAGATAAATTGTATAAATATTTGTAAACACTATAATCTATTTCAGCTGTAGCAAGAGAACAATCTGATAAGCACAACGTGGTTCCCAGAGATCAATAGAAACACATAAATATTACAAGCATAGAAAACATACTCTATCCCACATTGACTGAGCTGTGACTAAAACAAGAAAGCAAGCTGTGGGGATAGGCAACTTCGAGGGGCTTGCACATCAATCCTGCCAATGCAGGGCGAGAGGCACCGGTGGGTGTGCACTTACCTATCTGCATGGCGTTGCGGGGCTGGCTGGCTGGCTGCTGAGCTGAATACCTCAGGCAGTTGTTCAGCTGTGGAGAGGCTGCCTGTAGCTGGGGATGCGTCTGGGGAGTGGTGATAGGAACGACTGGTCTGACAGCCGTGGTGGCATTGGTGTGACCAGCCCCGATGGTGTGGATGGCTCCTGGAGCTACTTTTGTTGTTGGAACCCCTCCAGCTCCGCTGTTCCTGGGCTGCCCAGCTCCTACTGGCACCCTGCATGGAGTCAAGGCACAGTGTAAGCATGCTGCAGAGACCCCAATACCCAGCCACAGTGTTGATAAGCACCCCCAGTTACTTAGGAGTTTCAATGTGATACTCTCTCAGTTGTTAAAGTAAATCAAGATATAGATACGTATTTATCTTTATAGGTCCCAGTCATAAGCATGCTGAAGGACACTTTCACCCCTTTATCCTACAGGAAGAAGCGCAGAGTAAAAATGGAAAAGATAATTTTTCTCATCACTTTTTTATTATGCTACATTTCTGTCTGAATGGCTTCTAGTAAAATCACAAATCTTAATTCAGAGGAAATAAATATCTCCCAAATGTCATTATGTGTGCTAGAGGCTATTTCATATGGAGAGATAATTAAAACAGATTCAGAGATCTTTTCTTGGGACCAAACCTGCATACAACCCTACAGGGAGAAACAAAGATGGATAATGCCAAATCTGTGTGTAGCTACTGATGGGGACTGAGAAGCAGCAGACTTCACAGAGCTTGGCTTGGCTGAACACTTACCCTATTGATGTAACCAGCCCTAGGTTAGACTTGCTAAGGGAATGCAAAAGGGAAGGGAATACAGCTGACCTGACCAAAAAAGAAATATAAACAGTAATCGACCCCTCTTTCACTTCTCACTTAAACTGTATAAATAATTTTTATTTCATCTGAGTGGCAAGGTAGACATCAGAGGAAAGGGACAAAGCTCTTTCTCCTGTGCAATGACTGCAGACTACAACATGTCTTGATCCTCTTACGACTGAGCTAGAAACTCTCTGACCAGGACAGGACACTGCAGAGGACAGAAGGACACCAATGGACAAACTCAGCTGCTGCTCAGCAGCTCTTTCTCTGAGTTTCTTACTCAGGTTCCTGAATAATTTTCATGCCCAGTGGTAAATGCCATGAAACAAGGGGATCATTTTGTGCTGCTCTCCTCTCCCATACTACTCCTTTTGTGAAGGTACTCCTCCAGGACAGGACAGCAGAGGGGATACTAGGCAGAAAAAAGTAAGATGAAGGAAAGAAAAATGCGACACTGCAAGGGGTTAGCAAGGCAGGAGGGAATAACAGAACAAAATACAAGATTCAACTACTAGGAGAACTTCTGGGTCCCCAAGATTGTTGCATGGTAACACAGAGAGGAGAAGACCAGAAAGAAGGAGTATGCTGAACAATCTGGTCTGATTCAGAGGATGTGAATGACAGAAGAAGTAACCCTAAGAAAGGAGTAGAAAGGGGGAGTGACAAAAGAGTGAAATTCTGATAGAAAAAGACACAGGCTGGAAGATATGGTACAAAAGTGCAAAAGATAGCTGTCCCTTCTGTCCAGTCCTTCCTCCCCCAAAATCACAGATGAAAGACAACACTATGCTGTCAGTGACTTGACTTATCTCATGGTGCAAGGTTTGCCTGGATTACATTTTGCTAAATGAATCTGATTTTTTTTCTGTTTTTTTTTTTTATAAGCCTATAGGTTGGGAAAAACTGGGAATCCCACCAGATGGAAATCTTGACTGTCTGTCATCTGCTGTGAAGAGCTGGCAGGGTAGCAGGAAGGTTCAGCTGGAGCCAACTTGGCCATCTGCACTAGACTGAGTTTGCCAGGAAAGCACACCTAACGTCCACTGAGAGCTGTGTTCAAGCAAACATGCACACCAACAAGTACAGAAACTATCTGTGACTCCCACAGAGGTGGATAGATGTTGGATGTGGCAAATTTTCTTGCTGCCTTGTGCCTGTCTGTCCATCTAAAGGGCCTTGTTCTTTTTCCACCATGCTCCACTCAGGCATGTGTTTTGGCAGCTTATAAATCTAGTTCAATGTTACTAAATTCACAGACAACTTCTTTTCCTTGGTTTTTGCAAGGAGTGGCAGAAAAACATATGAATCTAATCCCCTGCTTTGCTGTCAAAGGGGAACAAAATATGTTGAAAGTGCAGCAAATAGGAGATTTTGTTGTTATCAGATTTTTCTTGCTCTTCTCACTAAGAGTGATCTGCACAGGAACTCAATTAGCTCACAGTATCATAAATATAATCATAAAGCTGCTTTCAGGTTTTGTGGAAAGCACTTTTGCCCTTTAGCACTTCTCTGTCTTGTTCTAGCTGTGACATGCTGCATTTAATAAAGTCTTGCTGATTCAGATAGCCAACCCTTAAGGACAAAGTTCCTTACTAATTAAGAGCTGAAGAGGCAAGGAGTGAAGGCAGTCAAGGGACTCTATAAAATAAGGTAAATACATTTAGGTTGATGAACTGTGAAGAACCAATGAACTAATGTTTGGGGTTTTTTTACTGAAATGCAATATTAGGACTGTCAGCAGGCTTAACTATCATCTTCTAATCTGCTCTAAACTTTTGGTCCACATATTACAGATTTGACATGAACTGTAGATGGAACAAAGCTTGATTAATTTTTCAAGATCAGCCCTGAATTGTGAGGTGCCTTTCTCTGGAGAGGAGTCAAAGGTGGTGGAGACAGCGCGCCTGTGGGACGAGAGACTTAGCACATGAGAAGCAGCAAGCTGAGTTTGCAAATCCACAGTTGTTCTAAAGGAGATGTGGGCATACATGTGGCAACATTCACCTGCAGGGAGCATATGGGGCAGTCAGTCTGGGCCACAGAGATGCACTTGCTTCTCAGCTTTCAGACTATTTCAGAGCAGGCTCTAGATCAGAAACAACCTTTGATTTGGTGTTGTCTAATACCGAACTGAAAAATGGCCTTCCTCTCCAGAAATGCTATTCTTTCCTTTTCTCATCTTCTGCAATTGAGACAGAAGTAGCTAAAGCCAGACAATTTAATAAATTCTACTCCCACTTCTGAATTTTAACAGTTCAAACACTGTCCAGATCCAAACCATTCCAGATCTTTGTTTTAAGAGAAAAAAAATCTTTATGAGGGGCTACTGAAAAGCAAGACACTTTACGTGTACAGCAGTTTTATAACAACAACTAAGTAATTACCCCACAGATTCTTTACAAAACTAAAACCTGGGCTTATCAGAGGTTATAAATGCCATCATCTAATACAACTACTGCAATCTCCTGAAGACATGGTTAACTCCAGTGCTACAACCAGCAACGCTCATTATTGAAGCCTGCAGTGCCACGAGGAAGGGGAATGTGATTTAAAAGCAGAGCTACATTGTTTTCAGCATCTTCCTGATGCAGAATCCCTCTCAGCTCCAGTTCAGGCCAGAGGTCCTCACCTTGAAACAGGCGTCACATAGTTGCCTGGGAAGACACCGGACATCCCACTCCTCAGAGATGTCCCCTTGAACCAGCCATCCTGGCACTTCTCAATGACCCGGTACATCTCACCCTTGCGGAGCTCCAGCTCATCGTTCTTCTGGGGCTTGTAGGCATACAGGGCTAGGTAGCTGTGGGGAGAGGTCACAAAGGAAGAGAGCACACAGATGACATCAACCACCACCTGTCGTGCCCCAACTCCAGCCCCACAGAGCAGAAAGCGAGCAGAAGCACTGTTAAGAAATTGGGGTTAAAAAGGGACACTGTACCTAACAAGGAAGGACTGAGACTGGATTCCAAGACAATAAGGGAATACCTAATCAGAGGCAGGCTGTAGTTTAAAAATTGATTAAGGCATACTTCTGACTCAGGGCACAACCAAAGTGAAACACTGCCACACAAAACAGCAGGGAAGTTAAGGACTTAGCAGCAGCTTCAGAAAGACAAGGCAATTATGGAGACAGCCAGAGTAACAAGGACTTGAGTAAGAGGACTCTGCAAAGCCTAACATTTGGATGAAGTATGTATTCATATGCTTCAGGGTGGGAGCCACCTCTACTGTGGAGTTTCAGAAGAAATTTTCTTATGGGTAGGCTAGCTCAAAAGCATTTAGGGCAGCTTTTCTAGCTGCTTTCTCAAAACTGTTTATGCTGTCCAGGTTTAGAAACAACAAACCAAACTGTTCTGATCTGGTACGGTAGTGCTTGTACCATGTGGGTAAAATAAAGTGACAGAGGGCTAAATTCTGTAAAGGCTGTTTTACTTAAGTAGCTGAAGTGGTAAAATTTGGCTTTGGATGTTTTTCATGCATTCTAATAAATCTTTACTATACAATCCAATATGTATAACTCTCTATTTAATTACAGCTTTTATTTATTCCCTTTGTTAGAATCTTTCTATTTATCTCTCCTTTGTTCTTCTGTTACTACTTCAGGGATGTGTCTAGTGTTGTGAAATGACTACAGCTTAAAGTCCCTAAAGATATTCTCTCTGTTTAGAGAAATC
The DNA here is from genome assembly GCA_013396655.1 of Campylorhamphus procurvoides. Lineage (NCBI taxonomy): Eukaryota > Metazoa > Chordata > Aves > Passeriformes > Dendrocolaptidae > Campylorhamphus > Campylorhamphus procurvoides. Next base: position 3,220,002 of record WBMV01000503.1, on the reverse strand, counting down.
CTTGTTGAAAATTCAGAATGATTGCTTGCACTTTGGGAAATAATGGAAAGTCGGGATATAACAGCAAGAGTGCACACACAGAACAACACTTTCTTTGTAAATACCTTTTTTTTTTTGTACTGTCACTTTTCTACAGATGCAGAAAGGGATTTCTGGTAATTCTTGATCAAGGTTATGCCTTCTTGAGGTTTTTTTTCTTTATTCATGCTTTACAGGCAGTGAAGAGAGATTAAGACAAATGGGAAAACACTTACAGAAAGTGCATTTACACTACAAAGTGCAGCAGAATGCTCTTAGGCTCTTAGGGGTGGGTAGGAAGAGGCTCACTGCCCACCTTGTAGCAGTGAACCAGAGAAATAATAAAAACTATAACCATTGTGATTGTAGATTTTCAGCCAGTAAAAATGATACATGACTTTTTACTTCTGCTCTGCAAGAAATATAATTGAGGAATAAATCCTGTTAGTTTTCTGGATTCTACTCCTTTATTGTATCACTAGATTTCCTTATTTTTATTCTGAAGGCAGTAAATAAACAGCAGTAATGAGCAGAATATGAACTGTTTGGTAACAGCTCCTTGGGGAATGCTTAGGCTGATGTGCCTGACTCTGTTTACCACATGCATGGGGTACAAAGGCCTAATAAGAAACTATTTCATTAGTCAACAGATGGGAAAAACCACCCTGCACATCCTTTATTTAGCCTGTGTAATTAGATGGTCTTGAGCAGGTCTGTATCTGTTCATCTGATGGAAAACATGAGGCTACATATGAACTGAAGAACACTGAAATGTATCACCCTGACAAGAAATAAGGTTGCATGCTTCAGTGCTAATCCTTCAGCACTGCGCTCTGCAAGGACATAACAGAAAGTGCCAGACTGCACTCACTCAAGGGAGCAGAAAGTGTGGATTTGACTACCCCTTTTGAAGCTGCTGCTTACACGGGGCTCAGATTCAGAAGCTATGGGTAAGGCAGGGGGTCAAGGACAGAGCATTTTAGATAGACTCACTTAGCCTTTTTCCCCTAGGGGCTCCATGCAATAATGTAATTTACAGGTGGAGATGCTGGAAGAAGGTGCAAGGAAAATTACCCTAATTGGATCATAGGCTGTTGTTCCTTGTGGCTATCTCCAGCTCTCCCACTAGCTCGACCCTGCAAATTCCCCCAGATCAGCCATCATTAAGTCTGAATATCCAATATAACAATGAACCTAAACATCCTCTGGATAGGGTGTCAAAATCCTTGCAGGCACTGAAAGAAGATGTACAGCAGCCCAGCATGGACACCATACCAAAACAGACCAATCTCTGTATGGCTAAAGTGATAAAAGCTTGTATGTGACAACCATGTAGGGTGACCCTGGGACAATGGAAGTGGTCAATGCTTTCTTTCCTTGTGGACTTGTGATCCCATCACCTATATAGGGCAGGTAGGATGTCCATCCCTGGGGGTCTCCCCTATTAGTCGCAAAGAGGCAAGGGGTTCTCCAAACCCAGCAACAGGCCCAGCCTGGCTCCACTGCCCACCCTGTGGGGACAGGCATACGCTCCATATGCTGGCAGAGAGGGGGCTGTGGGAGAGCTGAGGGGATGCCTGCTGTCATCCATGGCTGAAAACAATTCAAGTTTTCAAAGCAGGAAGCTTCCCTCACTCGAAAGTGTTTCTGGGTTTTTCCTCTGGCAGAAAGTCAGGTCTAGCAGTCCCATTTGCTGAGGCTGATTTTGCCTTAAGCCAGAGTCTTGGGACTTGGGCACATTTCACTGTTCTCTACATTTTAAGTGTGAAACTTCACCAGCTAACTCTCTGCAACCTAGAAGAAAGTGTTAAAACAACAATGAAATCTTGCAAAATGTGCTATCAGGTTATTCTGGGTTATGTGAAACAGTAAAGCTAAGGGTTGGGGAGTGAGACCTAGAAGAAACCAAAATGTTTCTTAGAAGTTCCCTAAAAAAAGGTCTAAGTGAGAAGGTAGTTTATGTTCTTGGACTTGAGGACCTGCCTGCGACTCTATAATGCAGAAGCTCTGGGCCTCTGTCTAGGGTTGCACCTCCCCACTACTGCTACAGCTTTCAAACAACGCATCCTCTTTGACTGGAACTTGGCTCTCAAATGCAAAATGACAGACTGGATTACAAGACTGCTTCGCAAGGGAGATGACAGGAGAAGCAGGGGAGGGAGAAGGGGAGGCTTGCTGAGGCATAGAGTCAGCGGCATTGCCAGGGAGCTGTAAAATGTCCTGATTTGGCAACTACATACTGGAAATATTGCCAGTTAATGTTTCCTAGTCAGGGCAAAGTTTGAAATAAACTTGTGCCCCTCTTTGTGCCACACAGACTGCCCAGAGTGACCACACGATGATGATGGGACCTCGTTGTGGGGCATTCAGTGATATTTGGCATCCCTCAGGTATAAAGATCTCAAATTAGTAGTCAGGAAGAAGTTTGTTTGGTTCTGTTCCAATCCCCTATTGTTCTTAAAGAATATTTCCTATGTTATTTTTAGGATTTTATTTGTGAATTCAGACCTTGTTTTAGCCATATCATAAAGCCCAAAAATATGGGTGTGCATATGTGTATGTGTGTCTATGCAGTTGTCATGCTTTCACAAGGTATATGTGTTGAGAGGAAAGGATTCAGTAGTTAAACTAGACAGGTATCAGATAAACCAACCAGGCTAGAAGAGACTTACTATAATGAAATCTAGTCTTTTTGTTCTGTATCTAGTAACCTTCCTGTTATTCTACACACTGTTCAATAACTCCATATATCCAAGGTATGAAGTTCATTCATTGCCTTTGTTCATTCATTGTTTATGGCACTGAAAAATGCAATTGGGTAATTTTTTCTGGTTACTGATGGATGTATCAGGTTATTTGATTGTATGGAACTACACCTTTAAAAGAGCATTAAATGAAGAAAGATTTGCATTAGGAGAGAGGTGTTCAGTTTGCTTCACAGTGATTCATACAGCTATAATAAATAAAGTCTAAAAGGGCTCACAGAGAAAGGGGGAAGTCTTGCTTTTCTCTACTCATTTTTCAATTTCAGCAGAGGCTGCCTCATGTATGAAATTGCAATCTCTCTCTTCTCAGAATGCTCCTGAGCTGAGATTTGGGCTTTCAGGTTTCAAACACATACACATACACACGCACAGTTGGAAACAAAGAGAACACAGTGACTGAGATGAGCTGCTTACATATTGAGGGGGAGCTGGACCTTCGGTGGTGTTCCCTGATCTCCAATTATTGCACTTGTCCTGGGACCAGCCACTGTGGCTGTTCCAATCAAAGAGGAATCCTGGAAATACACAAAGAACACACAAGGATTTAAGATGAAACCCATCATTTCCTAAATTGCTATGGGGTGAAGACAAAAAAGAAAAACCCCACATGTTATAAATTCCCATATTCTCTAACTTCATGATACTGCATTAAAAAAGACATATTTTAACCTTACACATTCCAAAAATATATTTCTGACACAAAGGATATTAGGTTATTATCAGAATTTCCATGTACCTGTCAGAGAAATTTTAGTTGTATGTTGTGTGCAGATCTTAAAAGTTTTAGAACATTAAACTACTTGATTGCTTTGTAACTCAAAATGTGCATCTCAGCAATAGTACCTTCTCTGATAAAAGTAACCTTTTCCTTCAAAAACTTGTTTTTAAATTGGTACTCTTTCAGGTAATGATTAACGATCTATGGAAAAGAAGATACTATTCAATTTCCAAAATGCAGTCTTGTTTCTATATACTGTTTTTATCATCAGGAATTTTATTCTTCTTAAAGAAAGGTGACTACACCACTCAAAAGAGGAGTACCTCTGAATGGAGAAAGTAGGAGTTCACTCCACTGTTAGCCCAGAAAATAAATCTCCACTCTCGTACAGGCAGCTGGGCAGATCTTCTCCAGCTATTAATGTGAAAGGCAATTTTAAATGTAATCATTCATTTTTCAAAGCTTAATGCTCAGCCAAAGTATGTAGGGCAAACTCTTTTGAGATGTCTCACCAAAGTTCTCATTCATCTATGTCAAAAGTGAGTCCTGACTAAAAACTTCCCCTCAAGTAATGCCAAGGCCTGTAGCAACAAATCTTTGCTGCAGACAGGGCAGAGCTGGGCTGATGAGATTTGTAAAAGTTTAGTTGAGCAAAAAGCTTTTTTGGTTAAGTCTAATCAAATGCTGTATGCATATCTATATGCAGAATGGCTCTACAAAGTAGGGACCAAAGTTGACACACAGGTTGCCAGTTCAGGCAGAACGTGTCACACACAGCAAAGATTCTGAGCAGTTCACAGGCCTCCAGTGCAGCTTTTCTGTTTCCAAAGTCTATCTAACAAACAGTAAATAACTGATTTTTGGAACACAAACATAGGGACATTTTTTGCATTTATAAATGACACTGAACTAAACCAAGACACTGAGTTAAACCAAGGCACATTTCTACTTAATTACTGGATTTCAATGTTACCTCATTCTGAAGAAGTCCACGTAATTATCACGGTGTTCTGTCTTGGCAGTGCATTGTTACGCTATATTGCTTCACTGTATGTGTACATAGTATCATTAGGAAATCATGCAGCAAAACATGAAGACACTGCACTGCACTGTGATTCCATAGCTTTTGGCAAAAAACAGCAAGATGTTTCATCTTTCACCAGCATTTATGCTCAGTCATGAAGCTGTAGTGACAAGCTCCTTTTTCTCATTATTTCCCCTGACTTTCTCGCTGCTTGGCCAAAGAAAGAAGGACCCAGGCAGCTCTTGGCCCTGTGCATATAAGTAAGCGTTCTTTCCAGTTCTGTGACTAAGGCTGTGTTAATACTGCCTGCCACATCACTGAGATAATGTCAACTTACAGAAAAAACACATCAATCCACTAAAAAATTTAGGATAGCTGGAGAATGATCCCTCATTTGTTGTTTTGAGCTGGTTAATGGGGTTAGGGATTGTGGATAATGCTGGGCTGAGACACCTGGCAGCTGTCTCATCCAAAAGGTGAGAAACCAACTGGTTCAAGCTTCTTCATGTCGTGCCACCACTGTATGCCTCCTCTGAGCTAGAGAAACTGTCTCTAAGAAAACAGAAAATGCATCCGTCCCCACCCTTTCTCACTAGCAAAAAAAATTTTGGTTCTACCTCATGAAAGAAAGAGACTTGAATGAACAGTCTCAGGGTGCAACTGTATAGGCAGAGAAGATCACAGCAGGGTAGGATGGGACAGAATAGAATAGAACAGAACAGAACAGCACAGCATAGCATAACTTGTGTTGGAAACGACTTGCAACAATCATCTAGTTCAACTCAGTCCATTTGACCACTTCAGGGCTGACCAAAAGTTAAAACATATCATCATTAAGGGCACTGTACATGTGCCTCTTAAACACTGACAAGCTTGGGCATCAATCTCCTCTCTAGGAAGGCTGTTCTGTGGTTTGACCACCCTTTTGGTGAAGAAGTGCTTCCTAATGCCCAGTCTGAACCTCCCCTGGGGCAGCTTTGAACCATTACTATGCATCCTGTTACTGAACCCCAAGGAGACGAGCTCAACACCTCCCTCTCCACTTCCCCTCCTCAGGAAGCTGTAGGGAGCCATGAGGTTGCCCCTCAGTCTGCTCTTCTCCAAACTGTCCTCAGCTGCTCCTCATAGGACATTCCTTCCAGCGCTTCCACCAGCTTTGTATCCCTCCTCTGGGTGCATTCAGATACCTTCACATCCTTCTTAAATTGTGGGGCCCAGAACTGCATGCAGAATTCCAGGTGATGCTGCACCAGTACTGAATACCAGACTGACCAGAACATGTGGGCTCCTAAGCCCTTAAAAGCAGATTCTCAGGGCACTCTGCTAAACAGCTCTCTGAATAGTATAAAATTTGCTCTCATGAAGTCCAAGATAACAACTCTGTCACACTTTTTTGTCATTACAATGAAAAATTTAAAATCAACCATTTCATGATTACTGTGGCCCAGACAGCCATCTACTGTCACATCCTTCACAAATCCTTCTCTGTTCACAAACAGCAAGACCAGGAGGGCATCTTTCCTAGTTGGCTCACTGAGTACCCGTGGCAAGAAGTTATCTCCTACAAACTAAGAATTTCCAAGACTTATCACAGCAGTATGGTATTCCCAGTTGATGTCTGGGAAGTTGAAATCTCCCATAAGGCCAGGGGCTACTGATCCAGAGATTTCTCCTAATTGCCCATAGAATAACTCACTGGTACTTACATCCTGGCTGGGCAATCAGTAGTAAACACCCTCTACAATAACTATTTTCCATCACCCTAATCTTCACCCAGAGGCTCTCCACTATATGATCACTAACCATACGGGCTGTGCCATCAAACCTCTCCCTTACTTAAGAGTGCTACGCCTCCCCCTAACTTGCCCTGCCTACTCCTGAACAGCCTGCAGCCCTTCCTGCCAGCTCTCCAATCACAGAACTCATTCCACCAAGTCTCACTAGTACCAGTGACATTGCAGCTTTGGAGCTTTCAGCTCATCTTTTTTTCTAAGACACATGCTAACCCTTCCTTAGCTCCTATGATGCTCCCTCTGCACCTGGCAGCAAAGTTGGAGTTTGCAGAGGTGCAGCTACTCCAGACTGGAGTGGCTATTGCAGGTACCCTGGGCTAAGCCAGACTGATTCTGCAGAGAGGAGCTCGAGCCCAGAGAGCAGAGTAGCTTGTCAAAACATCATCTATTTTCCTCTGCATGGACAGTGGTGCCTTCTGTGTTGTCTGTATTACTGGAAGCATGATCTCTAGTGCTTTCTGTTGTGCTTGTACTAACATATAGTCCAAGCAATTAAGAAATCATGTAGCTGCTATTCAGTATTGCTAGATGACAATGTTGCTTTCTTCCTTTGAAAAATCCTAAAGATATTTCCATAGTCATGTATGCCATCTATCTACCTGACATTCAGTTTCTTGTCTATGTCCTGTTACTATAATATTACTGCATCTGGTGCCAGCTTGGACCCTATAAACCATTCATTTTTGCCACTTTGCTCAGTCTAGTATCCTAAGCATCCAACTCTAAATTAGTGTCTGCTCCCTGATTGTGCTCCAGTTTTTCTGTAGCTGCTCTCCCCTGCAGGCTTTGACTTGATGTACCTGTCAGTCTGTCTATGGTCCTGCTTTTCATAATCAGGTTTTACTCCACAGGACCTCCACGCATTGAATTCTGCTCCCCTGTTCACATCTTGGCATTTACTGTCACACAGGTATTCTGCTCTGCAGCTTCATCTGCCTCTGTGCTCCTTGCTGAACTCTCTCAGTGGCTGCCTGATTGTTACTATGCATCTGAATGTTCACCAGCTTTGCATTTAAACTATTGTCACTGACACATTTGGTGAAGGTTAAGCTGCCTCTTTCAAGGACCCATTCTCTCTAGTATGTATCACTAATTAGCTCATATTATAAGACATAATATTGCTAGATCATTTTGCATCATAGTATTTACAGTAAGATTTTGAAGAGACTGATTTTTGTAAAAGAATTATCTCCTATTTCTTCATACTTTTGATTACCTTATTGGAAGTTTACCTTTCCAGTTTCCATTCACACAATTTTATGTGCATCTCTTCAGATACCAGTAACACTAATAATCCTTCTGGAGAACATAGCAGGCCTTTCTCCATCACATCTGGTAGCAGGACTTAGTTTGTTTTCCTTCCTTATTTAACCCTGGAGCTAGGTTGTACTTCTGCAATTGTGATCTAAGGAACAAGGTACTAAACATGTCCTCCTTTCCTCTTCATCTGCTCAGGGGAATGGGAATCCAAGACAATGCTCTGATTCTTTTGTTCTCTGCTTTGATACCTTTTGGGAGGACTGTGTGCCACATCCTTGCTTTCTGATGGCACATTCCTACGTGATCCACTTTCTTTTGGCACCAAACACACAAATACAGCCACACACAGGCATTACACAGGGAGGGTTCAAACAGTGCAGCATTTGTGTCTTAATCCTTCTTCCACCTCTGTTACCCATCACTGCTAAAGCCTAATAGGGAGGAGATGTCTCTGACAGCCAGGTTCTTAGGAGGCACATGGGCACCTATTGATAAAAACATGCATCTTGCAGAGTTTTCTCAGGGAGGCATTAAGTACTTCACTGCCTGATTCCTATGGATTTTATTGCAATTTAAGTAATAAGAGTCACTTCTGAAAATACCATTTGGTGCCCCTCTCTATCCTTGTGAGCCTCTAATGCCTTTAAACATTTTGTCATTGAATTTCTGGATGTGACCTGCTGGGTAATCACATGTAACACACCTCCCGATTAGAAGGCCATTTACTCTAATGGTGGCATGCAGTTTTCTGATCTAGACACTGTCAACTCTGATCCCATTCACCTAGGCCACTGAACAGTCACATCTGACTTCTTCGTGCTCCCTCTTCAATCTGGCATTCTTCAAGCACCACTTACCACTGTTGATGTTTTCAGCTCAACAGCAAGAGCTTTTCTCTTCCACGGGACAATACAGACCCAGCTGCCAGCCAGCAGGGAAAAGCAGGGGAAAGGCATGCTGAAAACCACCTCTAGATCCCTCTGTACTAATTTCTGCTTCTTTGTGGCCATTGGTAGCACAGCAACTTCACCTGCACTGTGAAAGGCTAAATCTTCAGTAAAACGCCCAGACTATACACATAAAGATGCTGCATGACAGGTCTATCTCACTCCCAGCTCATGCTGTGCTGTCTGTTTTCATCACCAGCTGCTCTCAGGTAGTAGGTCATTACATACCCAGGGGCTGGATAGTAACATAAAAGAACTTTTTGCCTTTTTTCTCTAAATGAAACAGCTTCCTTATGACCACCTTATGAAACACAAATTCCTTCAAAATATTACTGACAAGCCCAGAGAGACCAGGAAATTAAAAGTAATAACCACTTATCTGGGCTGAAACTTCATCTCAAATTCATTCCCTTTCTCTCTTCCCCTCCACACCTCTATGAAAGCATAAGAATTACTAGTCTGGACTTCTAGCATAAATTATCTTTTCCTTTGCCTTGTAGATTTACTTTAAATTTTCACCAGTACTTTAAGGCCACATTTGTGGTTTAATTTGAAAAGACATGGTGCTCATAGGGATTAGTGAAGTACCTTGAAAAAGCAAGGGACTCAGTCTCAGAGGGGACTAAAAGTCAGAAGTACAATGATATTGCAAGTTGCTGCAGCCTTCAGTGAAAAATAATTGTTGCTGCTATCAGACAAAAGTTCTTATCACCTAAAAATCACCAACTAGAAATCTCAGTTTTGACTTCAAAGAAAATCCAGCACTGTCTCACCACAGGGCACTTACAACATTCATTAGTTCACAGGAAAAATTCTTTTAATGTCTTGAATGCATATTTACAGCTTACTTTAAATTTCTCTTTAATATTACTTTAAAATAAGAGAAAAACACCCATTCAATTCACATAAGTTGACATACCATCCTCTGAAAATACTATAAAGAATAGGCTAATGGTCTTTAAGATTCCTGTGACCCGTTCCTCTAATTTGCTGACTCCATAAAACAATGACTGTGGCAATCACTCCGGGCTTTAATGTTCCTAGAAATAATGTACTAGCACTTAATGCATAGTAGTGCCACCAAGTATTGATGCAAAGTGCTACATGCAAGATCAAGTAGCCTCATCAAATGCTAATTGTCAAAGTGGGGGCTGAAACAGACTTAGCAATTCTAGAGGAAGACCTTTTTTTTTCCATAATGGTGTGTGTGTAAAAAAATCTAACAAATGTGCAGAATAACAGCTGCAGCTGCATAAATAGCTGCATAAATACCCAGTTCCTTCCTGCAAAAACTGGAGCTAAATTTATATGATTTAGTATTTACTGAGGGGTTTGTACAACCTGTAAGTGTCTGTGTCTGTGCAGGAAGGTGAGGCAGCATATTATGTCAGCCTGTTCTAGCACCATGTTGGCCCTGATTATTTTTGGCTAACAGGCCAAAAACTCTAGATCGTATCTTCCCTGAGTAGCTCCTAGAGTTATGCAGATACCTGGAGAAGTCAAATAAATTTATTTCCTGAACTTCCATGTTCACTATCCTGCAATCTAAGGATCCCTGCAAGTTGGAAGGAAAAAAAAAACAAAACCAAATATTTTTTGTCATTTTCTTCCAAAGATTTATCTGACATTACCATCCATAAAAGCACTGATTATTCTGGTTTGCAGCTTCTCAGCTCCCCTAAATGAGGACTAATTAAGCATCATGTGGAGGAGCATCATGAGAATTGTATTTTATTCAGCCTTGTTTCTCTCTCAGGCTTAACCCCTTCAGCACTGAGCACCAGTATATAGCTTACCACCACAGGGTTTTAAATGGGTTTATGGTAAATATTTTCTTGCAATTCTGTGATCAAAGAACATGAAAAATCAAACACAAAGACACAGGAAAGCTTAAAGCGAAAGCCTGACCAGTACAAGATGTTAATTTAATCCCACATTCATTATTATCCTTTTGATAACGGCACAACAAACTCATGAGGATCCTGTGCAATGCCTCCTGTAGGATGTCCCCCTCCAGGGAGAAAATAGTGGTAAACGAATAAACAAAACGCCCAAGGCAACAAAAGGGAAAAATACACACTTTAGTAATTTCTGTTCAAATGTCATGCATTTTCACATAGTACATGCCAGATAGACATTATTTTGTGGTATAGTGTAAATAGCAAGACAGTGTCTCACTAGTTCTTGAGACTTCCAAACCAGTAGTTGGCTGGCAGGTAGCATAAAGCCTCAGGATTAGCTGTGTGCAAAAATTATTTCAGTGGCAAAATGTTTTTGGGTTACTACCCTGAGGAGCATCTGGAAAAAAATATCTTGTTTTTCTGTTACAGGCAATAGGATTTCATGCACAGTTGAGTAACCCATCAAAAGCACAACCTTCTCTTCCTAGATCCTTAAAAAAATTAGGTTTTGTGGTTCTTGAAAAATCTTTCAAAATGTATTTGTGATGAGGCATATTACAGGATAAAGAGAAGACACTGTCTCTAAACTGGTAGTTTACAAAAAGTCATTTTGCTTTGACCTGGATTCCTGGTAGCTTATGTAATCAGTCTGTAGATTGAGTCAGTTCATGTGTTTCACTTGCAACAGTTTTGAAAAATAACATAATATATCCCAATATGCACAGAGTGTGTTCAGAGACCTACTGGTAGTCCGAAAAAAAAAAGAAAAAAATGCAGCTTACATTCCTGCCTAAAACTTTCTGTTCAAAAAAAGTTAATTCCTTCCCCCCCACCCCAGAATAAAATAAAGTTATTAAAATAGGCAATGTCTGGAACCAATTATAAATAACTTTTAGTAGAATTTGGAATGTACAAAGACAATGAATTAGTTTAGGTTAGACTTTACCAATGTCTCTTATGCATTTTGATCTAAATGACAGAAGGACAGCTTGGACCAATATTACTTCTCTTGTGCCATTTTGACTGCTGCAGCTTCCTGAAATAGCTGCCCTTGGTTTCACCTGTCTCACTCTAATAGATGTCCTGTCAGCTGTCATTCACAGCCAGCAGCAGAGCAGGTTGGACAGAATTTGGACTCCAAGTGAAAGCTGAAAAATACCTGAATTTGTCTTATTTTCCCAGAGCCTGTCATGCACTTGAAAATTCAAGGTTCATTTTTAGCCTCTGGATTTTAGGTATAATATGTATGCTTCTCATAGTCAGCACATTTAGGTTATCGGCCAAACCTCAACCAGAGTTCTGCTATTACATTTTCTCAGCTAAAATTCAGCACTTCTAAATAACTGATAAGGACACACTTCCAAATGATTTATATAGCAAGACACTTCCAGGAACATTTTTCATTTCAAATACTGTCACTCTTTGGGACTGGGAGCGTGCAAGACATTGTTCTCAGCTTCTCCTGAACATGTGTCCTCTGGTTAGGAGCTTGTACTAATACTTGCAGATACAAACTGTCTTCTTGTGCATGGTGATGAGTTGTTCAAAACACACACAGAAATTCCTTCTGGGGGGAGGACCCTTTCTTCCTCACTCAGCTGTTACCCTGGTGTGCACAAAGCCATGCTTCATTATTCATGAGACACATTTTCTGTCTCCAGTCCAATTTCTCCAATCCAGGGGATTTGGAGCAGTACCGACCTATGACCTTTTCAACTAGCAGGGACGAATAATTCATGAGGGGTGAAAATGGAGGCAAGACAAGCCATCTGAGGCCTAGGCACGATTACTTTCCAGGGGGACCTTCCCCGCTCCCTGGGGAGTCTCAGTTGTGAACTGCTCCTCTGCACCCGTAACCTAATTCAGCTTCAGCTCCATCACAGGCTTGCAGCACCACTTACATCTTCAATAAAAATCCATTTTGCCAGTATGATAGGACATTCTGCATGATGGACAGACACTATTACCTTTCAGATGGAGATCTTACATTTAATGAGCGATGCTCAGCATGCAGCAAAACGCATACAAGCAAATTTTGTTGCAGAAAAAATTAGGATTTCAGCATTGCCTCTTTGAAATTAAATGCTTTCTATCCTGGCTGTTGTGGAATTCCAGTCTCTGTTTTATCCAGCTGAGGTGACTTGAAGTTGACTCTTCTACCTTTTGAGCATCCCTAAGTTTGCAGTCAGTGAAGATGTTAAGACCATAATTTATTTCAAAACGCATCTTCGCTTTTGGGAAACAGCTGAGTTGGTTCTGCTTAAAGAACAATGAACATATTATGGAAGGCCCATAGTCTTCAATTATTAAATAAATGATATGCAAAAGTGCTTTCAAAACATGTGATTTCATAGTCTGGTCTGCATGTCAGTGCTCAATATATAGAAATCTGTGCCCTCCTGGAGAAGTAGGAGGCTTATAGCACTCTAGCAACTCATAAAAACAAAAAACATGTCAGCTCGGCATGGAAGTCTGGTTTCAATTCACAAAAATTGACAAAAGCCACAGGAATAAAGTGCTATGCATGAAATCACTTCTAAAGGGTGGAATCTATGCCACATTTACTGAAACATGTAAAATTTGCACCTCGATTTTAAGTTCCTGCAGTAAAAAGCCCTAGATGTCTGTTTTACTCATGTCAGCAGAACAAAAGTAGGTGCTCTAGATGTAGGTGCCTCAGGTCTACAAGGAAAAATGCTGCTTGTTTTGAGAAGACTGTTTCGCTGGGCACCAGCAGGTTGCCATGAGGTAGGGGACTGGAGGCTATTCAAGAACGCCTGCAATTGAATTCTGCTTGTTCAAAGGACAGGTTATAGGAAAACTGTGTTGAACTTTTTCAGGATGTAGAATCTCCCTGCAAGCTAAATACCAATCCTAATATGTTCCAGAGAAATTCATACCTACTAAACTGAACAAAATTCCTTTATTTATTTTTATTAAGAGATCTATTAAATAAACAATGAAAAAGTGCCTGGAAATTTCAAGGACATGATATAAAGACACAATAAACTAAATTTGCATTCTAATTTCAAAAGGAAAGGCATAAATTTGCTACATAGTCTTTACTGAAACTGTAAAGTTGTTGTTACTCCTGTAAGAAATAAGCTTTGGTTGAATTTGCTGTTGCAAATTAGCATGTGCCTGAGATGGTTGCAGAGAGAACCATTCAACGGCTGTGCCAATGACTTCCAGGGCAGAGATGGTCCTCCTCAAGTGAGGAAAGAAAAGGTGAGGCATCTTCCTGCAGCAGAGCTCACTGTTGAGCTTGGCAGCTACATGCACAGCATTCCTACCAACCTGCCCATGCTTTCAGCAATGCCCCTGAGCACTTCCAAAACAGCAGCAGAATCAGTTTGCAAATTTGTCAAGACATCAAACCCTGAACAACATGTAAAGGGCATTTACCTTAAAGATGCCAAATGCATTTTAGAGCTAAACGATCTGAAGACAACATTCTCACTGCTCTGAATGCCTTGATGTAAGAGCTCATGGGGCTCATTGTTTATGCTACTTTGGCTGGCGCTCAGCCATGTGAATAAAAGAAAAGTGCTGAACTGATTTTCTGTCTAAGGCTGCAGCATCATTAATTGCTTCAGAGCCATGTCAGGTCTTAGCAGATGGCCAAGAAGGGACTGAATTTCTGCCATTTTTAATTAAAATGTAACCTTTACTATTATGGGATTAATAGTTATATAAATATAGCTGAAAAATTTTAATGTACATTTGGTAAGAGGCAAATTCTGTGCTCTTTGCAGACCTGACTAAGAAGGCTTAAAATCAGGTGAATTCATGTTAGTAGCTCTTGTGTCCTACAGGGTGAAGCCTTTTTCTGAAGGCTGCTCCTACAGTCATAGTGAAAATTTCAACCCCACTTTTTTCCCCTATAGATGGACATTCATAGCAAAGTTTGCAAAGGAAAATGTTTAAATCACTCAAAATGGAAAGCCAATAGTAAGGTTCCCAAAAGCAGAGATACGTATTTATATGTGTAAATGCCATTCTTGGCGTGAAAGGGTCCTTGGAGCTGCAATAACACTTTTTGACAGAGGGAAATCTCTTTTCACTAAGGTTGATCTGAAACACCAAAGCTCTTTCTTCCCCTCCCTGGATTTTGGCCAGGACAGTTTTGGCCAGCAGTGATAGAGGCACGTGCTCAGCTGCCTTGTCTGCAAACTGGCTCTACGCCCGAGGCAGAACCACTCCCCAAACTTGTTCCCAACCATGGGCACACGAGTGACTTCATTATACCCCAGTCTTCACTGAGCGTCTGACCATGACACCAATTACATGTCTTCCCATCTGCTGCAATGGACCCAACCAACATTCCTGCAGGCTGGATTTCAATAATCATAACTTGTTACTGGGAACATGAGGCCCTTCTTGTCCTCTACCACTTGTGTGCAAATGCTACAATGGTTTGAGAAAGGAGTGGGGTTTCATAAAACAGTTGTTCCGTTAAACCAGGGGAGAATAATCAAGTCACTCATTGTTTCATGATCTAATTTTTGTGGTTTAGTAGCTCAGAATGAGTCTTCACGTGACTCTAGCAAAGGGTGTGCATAGTGTTTCTCTTGACTAGCACAAGAACACAAAAACCACTGTCTGTCACATCTCCGTAAAGTCCAAATGTGTCACTCTGAGTGCCAAAAACCTGCATGTCATTTACTTGACAAGTTTGGGACCCTCACTCGTGTCTAGTGCTTGTGCTGCTTCACAGATGTCCCAGTACATCTTGGCACACTTGCTGCTTTGTGTGGGGGCCATATCCTCACCTGCTGAGGGCTGAAAGGAGGGGAAAGACCTTACAGTACAGAAACCCTGCCTGGAAAAGGCATGTGGAAGAAAATGAGTGAAATTACAGTTGGACTGAGCTGTGTCCCTGGCTCCTACATGTTGATGGGCTGTTGAGGGAAGTGAGCAGCTGAGGCAGGATCAGAGGGTACTGCTCCACTGTGGCAGTGTCCTCTCAGTATGCTATATTGCCTGGCCCTGTGGCACACATTGGCATGCATGCAGACACCCTGCCTTTCCTGATGCCCTTGAAAGCCTGCAGTGCCGGGGCCTGGGAGATTCATGTCACAGGTCGCAGAAGGGCACAGCCATCTAGAGTAACCTCACAGACTGGTGCACCTCACCAGACTCACAGGGGAGACCCACCAGCACTGCAGATGAACATGAACAGGCATTTCTGCCCCAGACAGTCCCTACGGTTTGCTGCTTGTCCCTCTTCCACTGTCTACACGTATACCACATGGGCAGTGCCTGGAACATGGATCTCTTCCTGCTCCAGGCCACTACAGGGATGGCAAGTGATCCATGTTTGTCCCCATATGGGGATGTGGATGTGAGGGGCCAGAAGGCACAGCCAGGGAGAGGAAAAGGGCAAGGATGGCTTTTTTCGGCAGACAAATGATGGGTTAGGTTATTGTGGCACTAACAAGCAGCGCAGACCATGGGGAGCTGGTCTGTAGGGTGAACCTGTGTCTGCTAATCTGAACAAGTGTGTAGATGACTGAGCAGGCAGGTTACAGCAGAAGAGCTTTGGGACTGTGATTATTCTCCCTTCTCTCCTATACCTTCAAACTGCAAATTTGCACTTGGATTCCCTTATCCACAGAAATGGTGGTAAATTGCAAGGGGTTTCAGTGCACCTCAGTTAGTTTGGCTCCTGTTTCTGCCAGTCCCCAAAAGCTCCTTTTGGGACCTATGAGGATGTCCAGGAGGATGCTCCTCTCCACTCTCCTTTGAGAGGAGGAAGGATGGAGAGTGCTGTACTCTCAGCATGTGTGATGAACTCCTTAGGTGTTTCTGAACAGCAGCTTCTTGCTGGGTGCAACACTTGTCAAAGTACAGCACATTTGCTCATCCTCCAGTGATCTGTATGGAAATAATTATTCCAAAAATCTTTTTTATGCCCAAGGTGTGAATTTCATACCAACATTGCTACCCTGCAGGGTAACAGATGCATTCAGGGTAATGGGATCATTCAAAATTACTCCTTTCTACAATAGAAATCGATGCAACATAAGCTGCATTACTTCCAACAAACTATATGATTCCTTTTTGTTTTAAAAAGTGTTCCATTATCGTGAATCCCATTTGGCTTTATCCTCCAACTCCTGACTGCCTTAAATTTGGCTTTGTCCTTCAGCTCCTGGTTGCCTCCAGCCTGTTCACAGATTAACACAAGGATCGGAATGGCAGAAGCCAAGTACTGTCACACCAGGGTGACAGCACTGTGTGACTGTTTTATGCAAGGGCCATTTCAAAAGGGGCGATGCAGTGGTGTGCCATCTGCTAAGGATGCCCCAAGCCCACCTCCACCCCTGCCTTACCTGGGCCGGGGCGCTGGAGGAGAGGTGGGTCAGGTCCCCAATCCTGGCCGCTGCCCGTGGGTCGCTGGAGCTGATGAGGACTGGGGCGCTGATCTCCATGGAGTGACGGTTGCTGGCGGCCTGGGAGGACTTGTGTGTCATGCTGAGGGCGGTGAAGGAGTGGCGTTTCTTGGCATTCTTCTTGCCTTCCACCTGCCTCTGGGCCGCCCCGGCCACCCCAGCGCTGGCCAGCGTGGAGCACGGTGCCAGCCCCACCGCTGCTGCCGCTGCCACTGCCGCCGTCTCTGTCACCAGGGGCATGTCACAGCCAGAGGCAGCAGCCGAGCACGTCTTGTCCATCTCGATGAGCTGCTTGGCCGATTCATTCAGCTGCGTGGGGAAGAAAAGGGAAAGGTGAAAAAGGAGTTGTAGAAAGTGATAAGGTCCCTCCATTGGAGAAAAGGAGGCTCAGGAGGGACCTTATTGCTCCCTACAACTACTTGAAAGGAGATTGCAATGAGGTGGGAGTTGGTTTCTTCTCCCAGGTGACAACAGAAAGGACAAGAAGAAACGGCCTCAAGTTGCACCAGGGGAGGTTTAGATTGGTGATTAGAAGACATCTCTTCACTTAAAGGGTTGTCAAGCAATGGAACAGGCTGCCCAGGGAAGTGATGGAATCACTCTCCCTAGAATCACTGTCCCTAGAATCACCAAAGACAAGGCACTTCAGGGCCATGTGTTAGTGGTGGACTTTGCAGTGCTGGACTAACAGTTGGACTGGATGGCCTTGGAGATCTTTTCCAACACAAATGATTTTACAAATTTATTTAATTTTATGAAGTCACATGAATTACTTCCATCCACTTTTTAATGGTGCGAAAATCAAAGAGGCAGAATAAGCATCCAGGAGAGTTAGGCTAGAACCATGCACCATAAAATGGTCCACATCAAGCTATGACATTTAATAAAACAGCATTCCCCAAAATAGCTTGTCCCAAGCTGGTAAGTCTGGGGAAGAGGAGCCTGGGGAAGAAGGCAGAAAGAAGCCTCTTCATCAATGTTTCACTATTCTCAGCTCCATCATAGGCCTATGTTCAGTGTTTGCCACATGTGGCTTTGATCCAGGGGTACAGCTTCCAAATCCCTCTGGTTTCATCTCTCTGCCTCCCTCCTAACACATGTTATCCAAATGCAGATGCAACTGAAGACATTTTTCCCAGGTGTATGATTTTAAGCTGTGGAAGACCATGATGGCCACTGGAAGACTTGCTCAGGGTACACCTTGAAAATTGGTCTCATCTGTCCTCTTGAAGGGTTCCAAACTTGACCTACAGCCCAGGTAGACCACAGAGCACCAGGACACTCAGGCCAGTTTGCAGCCCACTGCTCCTCATCCAATCCACATTCACGGATAACCTCGTGCCTATAAATGCAAGAGGCATACTGGGTGGCACAACCCCGTCACTGAAGCCTCTTACTTTATGGGCTCCATAACTCATACAGAATAGCTACACCTTACATAGCTGGAGAGTTTTGAGGCTCACAGGGGTGCTACAGTCACTGATGACACGTGAAGTGCACTCTGAAGTCAGCAGTGCTATCTGCACAGCACTCATTGCTAATACATCTTCCCTCAAGGAGTGTTAACAGATGAGGGAAAATGCCACGTTTTGCCAACTGGTCTTTATATTAAATTAGGATACACCACAATATGTTTGCATTTAATGAATAAAAACACCAGATGAAAAAGGGAGACACAGCTAATGCACATGTCCTTTTGCATTCACTGCTGTTCTGACATCCACAAAACCCAGAGGTGTATGTAATACTATTCTGGACCAAAACCAGGCTATTTTTCTATAACCACTTCTATGAATTATGGCAGCATCCAAGAAACTCAGTCAAGGACAAGGGCTCTAAATAAAGAAAAAAAAAAGAATCGTTCCTGCTCCAAGGCAATTTAGAAACCTAACACCAGTGAAAATAAAAGGGAAAAAGAGAGAGATGGGAAAGATAACAATAGAAATGTGTAGTTAAACAAATATGTAATTGAGTAGCTTTTATAACTCCAAACTACTGTCATCATTTCAAGAAAAAAAATAGATATTGATAAATTTAAGCCAGTCTCCTAAGTTTAAAAGCACTTCTGACTCCACGAGGACTCATTCTCTGTAACAGGCAAAAACTGTACTAACATCTAGAAAATAAACATCAACTTGCAGGATCCTTCAGTCTGTGACAGCTTCCACCAAGTCAACCAAGAGCCTCCAATTAGTGATGCTCCACTACTGTCAGAGCTGCTGGGAGTCCTGCAACCATTCAATTAGCAAGTCATTTTCCCAGCTGCACTCTTCAACTTGAGACCATGCTTACAGCCAGCGTAGTGCACTGCACCTGCCAATTTTTGCCAATAACAGCTGATCCTATTTCAGATTCTTCAAAAATGTCCATTATTTCCCACTTCATCATGCTCTAAATTGGTACAACCTAATATTTGCCAGCAGGCAAGGAAACCAGATGGCTCTCCTCCCTTAAGTAGGTGTTACAGCTCCACTTACCCCATTGATGGAGATAGTCTAGCTGAATTACTTGAAATATTAAGCAGAAAAAGAGAAAGACATCAAATATACATGATTCTTCCACAGTAGAGGGTGAAGTAAATAGTTTGCTAATCAACAATAAGATGAAAAAGAACGTATTTTAACTCTTTGACATAAGAAAAAAAAAAGTTAAAAGAAAAAAAAGGAATTTAGGACTTCTGATTTTACAACATGCTCCATACGGACAATGAAGTGCTCTTGATATGAAACTCTCTTGTAAGAATTATATTATAAATCCCACTGTCTGGAATCCAATTTAACACTGAAGCTGTTTTTTTTAAAACAACAAAGTCCATTACTTTTTTGTTCAAAGCAGCACCTAGTTAAAATGTCAATAAGAGAGTCCTGTATTGATATAAACAAAAGTCATTCTCAGTATCAGTAGGAGATTAAAGACACAAAGAAAACCCTTGCCCAAACAGTCAAGCTAATGAATTTTTTGTGAATGTCAGAGTCTTCCTGAAATACTGGGAAAAAAACATTTTGGTCTGCCAAGATGAAAAATGCTTTATAGCTTTACAACTTTATTTTTGTAGACAACTGTTTTTAAACAGCTTTGCCCACAGATGCTGGAAAGTACTTCCCAAATAGGCTACGAATACCAGAGAAAAGTCTGCTTACTACTTTGTAAAAGCAAACAGTGCTGCCCTCTTCACAGGAAAACTTTCAGAAACCCTTTTTTAAACATAAACATGATTGCAAATTTTCTTATTTTAAACTCTGAGTATGTAAACAGGCATTGCTTTCTGGTGTTTTTCATCTGATCTTCAGGCCAATTTGCTTCCAGATGAGATGCTTAATGGAAAGTTCTGACCCACAGTCAGTGTCAGGAATTTGACATTTTTGGAAGTCTGTAGCTCTTATGACAACCTCTAATACCAGAACTTAACTTTAGTGCTCAATTTTGATCCCTTCTCTAGAAAGACTCTATATTTGAGACTCTGGTCCTGCTAAGCCCAAATTGTAAAATGCCCTTGAGACTGCAAGTAGACTGTTTTTACCCCAAATCCATTCTTTACAAAGGGGATGTCCTAGAAAACTTGGCATAAGATTTAGAGCGATAAGGCTTGGATTTGAATGCCAAACCAGTCAAACATTCCCAGCAGCCCTGCAGTCCTGTCTAGGAGTGCAAAATCTTGCAAGGGCAAGCCTTAAAATATCTGAGGGACCCTGCCACGCAAGAGAGGCAATGAAACAGTGCAGTAAAACTGTTCACAGGGTCTCAGTGGCTCTTGATTGTGAATCCTGTATGCTGAGATAAGGATGCACCAGTCTCAGTTCATAGAGATACCATGCCTGTTTCACAGGAAGTCCTTTCCCCGCTGTGAGGAATGGTAGTGGAGACATCTCCAACTCATCCGGTTTTGAGAGTGAAAAAGGGTGCAAGTGGAATACTCTGTGCAAAGAACCTTCAGCCTCCAAATACCCTTTTCCCACAAAGGGACCAGTAATCATGTGCATTTGATTAGAAATTTGCTGACCTTGATGAGGAAGCCACACTGCCCTCCCTGTCACAATGAAAGCTGTCATGACTTTAGCATCCAACCAGACAACCTGTACAATATGAACTAAATGAGAGGGTTTTTTTCTTCTTCTGTATTTTAGATACAGCAATTGTAGATACTGTACTTGAGAGTTCACCACATAGGTGACAACGGTACAAATATTAATCTACGTCACTGAGGACCTCTCCACTACCAAAATTATTTTTTATTAGTCTCTAGATAAACCTCATTTTTCCTGCAGAACGCATTATGGTGACTTTCTCTCGGTCTCTGTTGCAGAAGCTTGCACACACAGATACACACACCACAATTCACCCCATTTTCTGATATATGTGAGTTCAAAAGGGACCACCTGTAAAGGTTTTCAACATATTTCTCTGTTAAGGATGAGAGGGTACAGGAGAGAAACTGTCACCTTCACTGACTATCCCTGCATAGGACCAAATATGCCCTTTATATTCCAACGTGATTTAATGAACTATAATGCCAATGGGCAGCATTATACACCAACTTACATATCCCAGCTGGGATAAAGACTAAGAAAAATCCACTTCTTGTCCAGTGTGGGTGATAATTAATTCTAGATTTAGAACAAATAACAAAAAGTTGCTTTGGAATTTATTGTTATTATTATGGTACAAGATAGAAGAATGGGAAATTTAGGTCAGATTTAAATAATTAACCTTTACTGCATCTCCCTTGACAAATATGCCAGTACATTCAGTAATCCATGTTAGTGGCAAAATTATTCTACCTCAGTTTAAACTCCTGAGGGACATTTTGATACACTGATCACCACAGCAGCTCCTGAGTTGTTGCATGTAAATGACAGTCCTGTCTTCTGTGAGATGGAGGACAGTAAGTCTTATTCTGGTATTGAACACTCTTAGTTTTCTAGTCAGTTAGGTCTGGGTAAGGGATTAATTTCTGACTGGCATCTGACCTACCAAAGAGAGGACCTAACTCTGTTGCTTTGCAGCATACTTCAGCACATACTTGATACTGTGCAGACCAAAGTGTTACCAATGGAATTAAAATGTCACTTTTCTGAATAAGGAGGGGTAGACTGAATTCTCAGTTTTACACACATGCTTCAGTACTTTTATAAACTGGAGCCAATCTGAACCAGAAAATACAGTTTATTAAGGCTTTCAGGCAAACAATGCGTCATTTGCTACATAAGCTTTTTTTTTTTTCCCCTGTCTTTATGAAAACTATTAGCTAAAGAATGGTGCTGTTGAAATAGAGGTACAAGATCAGAAATGTGTTACTTCAGATCTCTTTTGAAAGTGAGAAGTTACAAAACCTCACAAATTAATACATGCCTAATACAAAAAAGTAAACTGGTAAGAAAAAATATCATAGCCAAGTTTCCGGAAAGGAACCGCTGAGCAGAGCAGAAGCGAAAATTAAAATTATTAATAAAACATCTTAACAATGTCCTGAAAGACTGAAAATATTTTCACCTAGGGACTGCTGATTTTTACACTTTGCAGTTCATAAATATTGAGAAGATCATGTACATCTCTATTTTATGCCTTGTGGAAACTCTGGCAACTTGGAATTCCATATCTGATTTTGTGATTAAAATAAACAGTCTGAATTTATTACTGCACTTTAACTTATGAGTAGTTACTTTAAGGAAATATTATGTTCTTATGCCCTCATTAAACTAATTCTGCTAGTATTATAATTTATGTTCTGAAATACAGGGACATTATGAAGTAAGTAAGAGTATAACTGCACAAGATTCTCCCATCTCTGCTGGGTCCCTGAGAGGACTGCATCTGTAAAAGCATTTTCATACCCAAAAAGCAGCATTTCAGAAAGTTAAAAAAGCTTCTCCTTGATGTTATCCCTACTGGCAAATGCAGGATACAACCTTTCTTCTGTAGCCAAGTAGCAAAACAGCCTTTGACTCAAATGGACAGTGGGAGAAAGTACATAATACTTTACATAATAGTTTAGATGTTCATCAGTAAGTTAGTACAGTGGATGCACAGCACTTCCAAGAGCTTACTCATGGGATATTAGCAAATGAAGTTGTGCTAAAGGCTCTTTGACCAAGTCATATTGAATGCATCTATTGTTTTCATCTTTCATATGTTTTATTAATTGAGATTTAAAAGTGTTTAGAGAAAACTCCAAAGTTTTCCATGGACAGTTTAAATTCATTTGGCAAAACCTACAAAATCCTTTCTCAAATTTTCATTTAGGCACCATCTTCTAATGAAGAATAACTAGTAAGGCACAGTTTAAGAGAAAATATTATAGCTAAAACAAAGCATTATTTAATGGCTGTGTGTTAATCTCTACAAATCCGCTATTGCCTTTTCTAATTTATTGCCAGGGAGGAACAAGCAAATGTGGAACAGATTTTCTGCAAGTGGTTTATCCATCATGGAAGATAGATTTCTGAAACTCCACACTGTGATTGAGAGCAGAGTTATTCCATGCACCCAAAAAATACAAGAAGCACAGTACACGTGCTTGCTTGAACACATTCACATGAAACAATAGCTGTAGAAATCCTTTGGTAGGACACATCTCAAACTTCAAGTGTTCTGCTCCTCCAGTCATAGGCTGAGGTGTATGTCTTATTCTCTTTTTCAAAAGCCTGCTAAATATGTCAGCTTGTTCTCAAGGAAGGAAGCCCCTAAAACTATACAGCAGATAGCCTTCCTACTCAGGAAGGCTACACAACTCTGTATAGTCCAGAAAAGCAAGCCAATCATTTTTGTCTACAACATGGTTCTTTGAAAAGCAGCAGTACTTAGCAATCTATTTCCCTGTCCTACAAGATCTTTCTCATTTAGCAGCAATGTCACTTCTAACACACTGAGAGGCTGAAGGAATGTAGCATATTAGAACAGCATGTGCTTGGATGAGCGTGTCATCATGATCTTGCAGAATGAAAATAAATGATGCGTGCAGAAGAAGTAAACATTAAGCCCTGGGTGGTGAACTGGGAATTTTTCTCTTTCTCCTTTTTTTCCAAACAGTTTTAAGAAGGAAAATGGTTTGCAGTGGTAGAGAACAAGACTGGTGAATCCCAGAAAAATGTGTGGTCTGCTGCAAAGTCTGCTCAGGACTAAAGCACAGCAAGTAACCTGATGCAAACTAATGTCTAAATTACTGAAAAGAAAGAAAATAAAACTAAAGGCAATATCATTAAAATAAATGAACTCGCCAAAAAGAAGTATGCTTTCTAGAGCCCTCTCCACTTCCTGAAACAATGCTAGCTATCTAGCCCTTAGCTCCAAGTATGAAGACTACCTTGCTCTGATCTGTCATCTCTGAATCTCTGATCTGCTGTGTATCTTCATTGTGCCTGAGGATTTCCTTTATCTTCCTATCTGTCCCCTACGGACACCGTTTTTTGTAATGAGATGCTCATGACTGGACTAAAGCTCCTTTGAAAGCAAGAAATGTAACCAAATACAGCTTTACCCGACATCAGAAAGAGTGAGAGAGAATCCATCCTATTTTTACTTATAAATTATTCAGAAAGCTAAATAAAAAGTGCAGTCATGAATTCATGGCTTGATCCTAATTCCTTTGAAGTCAGTGGCAAAACTCCAGCTGCCTTCAATGGTGGAAGGACTGGTGCCCATCTGGCACCAATTTCAGTACCAGAAGAGTCCCTGTTGAAGCTTGTGCCGATTTGACTGACAAACTATTTTTTCATCAAAAAAATGAAACTCATTGGAATTTAAGTACTTCCTAGGAACTTGTTTGTTTTGACAGGACACCCATCACAAAACTGTTTCTCAGATGATGTTTCTCAGCTAAGACAAGAAATGGCCAAGGCTACATTGGTTTGGGAGTTCATTGGGGTACTTGGGCTCCTGGCTCAAAGTTCCTATATGAAGAAACAGGGAGACTTAAAACAACACTGCCACTTTCCAAAGAGAAAGTAACCAGCTTTCTGGCTATGCTGAGTCTCCTTCGCTCTTGTTCTTGTAAAATGGAAAATCTTTGTGACTCTCCCCCTGAGTCCAAGTGCCCATCTGCACCATGACAGAAAATGGTGGTGCTGGCAGGAGAAGTGTGAGCAGCCTTACACTGGGCAGCAACTGGGACAGGGGACCAAGATGGACTCAGGCGGCTTTCAGAAGCAATTCAGATGATGTCCTCATGCCCCACTGACACCTGGCAGCTGTATGAGCCCTGTATTGTTACAGCCATTTACTACTGCAAGAAAGGGAAGCCCTCTAAAGCAGCTCTGTGCTGAATCTAGAAACCCCTTCACTTGGGAAAGCTTTCACTTCCAGCCAGCTGTACCTAAAAACTTCACCATGGGCTAGGAAAGATACTGTAGATCCTGGAGCAGAGCTGTGTGGATCACAAGAGAACTCTAAGCAATATCTGCAGAGCCTGTGTGCCTTAGAAAGAGCTAATTCTTATTTTCGGTGTTTTCAGACAACTTTCTACCGCCTTCCTTAGTGTTCCACAAGGCTGATAGTACTACTGCTTATTCAAGAGATCAACAATATCCATAAAATTTTAAATTAGTTGAAAAATTACATGTTAAATACCACCACTTAAGGCAGAGGATCTCTTCAGAGTTAATGCATATGCTAAGCATTGGAGTCTTAAAGCGAATGGCTTCCACTTCCAAATTATGGTGTGCAACTTCAAGTAATTATAATTAGGATTATGAACCAGGTGAAACTGTTCTGGTGGGCAATGAGAAAAAAGTCTCCATGCACCTCACACTATCAATGTTACTTGCAGAAAGCATGAAGTTGGATAAATCTGGGAAGCTCTTGGAAACTCTTGGAATTACAGCACAAGGAGCATGTGGGAAAGCCAAAGTAATTTTTTAAGTACTGCAAGGTTTTGCCTATGCTCAGCAAGCAAGGAGTCTTTGTTGCTGTGATTTACAACTTAGTGTAGAATAAGAGATCTTGTGCAATTGGGGAAAATTAAGTTTTATGTGCTGCAACTGAAGATCACCTGTGGGGAATCACATTCAAATAAATGTACTGTTCTCTCTATCTCTGATAAAGCAGTGAAATGAAGAATGAAAGCAAATGCCAAGAAAATGTTTTGGTTTCAATTGCTTGTAAAAGGAACCAAGGTATACACACTTCAAGCAGACTTTAGCACTAAAGGGTTGTGATAAACAGCCTTTGCCCAGTGTGTACTATATTTAGGAAAGAGACATTTTTTATTATATAGTGTTCTGGCTGCTGCTTTCCAAATACAAGACAAAAAAGGACTGCTGGATGTGGTACAGGGTATTTGCAATAGCATAAGGTCCCATGGTGCTGTGTAGTTAAATACTGTATGCATGGAGCTCCTGCTACAGCTGGCTACAAAGCAGATTACTAGCTGTGGTGGAGAGTTGCTGCACCAGCTCCAGGGTCACACTGCCTGTTTCACTGAAAGCAGCCAACACCAATGGATGTCAGCCACTTGTCACAAAAGCTGCTGTGTCATCGGAGAGCTGTGTCCAGGCTTTGGGTTTACCATTTGCCAGCTGGGGTGAAAATACGAGCGAGGACATGATGTGCTGATGTTTCACCCAACCATCTGACAACTCCCTAGAGGGACAGTTCTGAGATGTTTCTCTGAAATGGGAGATGAACTATGTGTGTTTGAGATGGGCAGCAGCACCAGAATACACAAATTGTCCACATGACAGGGAAATGCACACAGATGAAAAAAAAGGAGTTGTTCTGAGAAAGACATGACTTGACAGCCTGAGGTTTTTGCCTTGGAGTTGCCCTATCCAGCAGTTATTATGGTGCAAACTCTGCTTGGAATTGCCTGCACATTTCTTCCTGCATGGATGTGCTGATGCCTGGTACAGCAGCATAGCTCTTTTTCCTCAGTGGAAGTATTAATTTGCATCTCTTTTTACTCTATGCAGTGACCAGTTATTTTAAAACAATTTTACATGACTTGTCTTACCTTGGAGACCTTTATATTTGTGTCGTACTGTTAAAAGGTGGACAGTGGCATGGGATGGCATTATGGGGCAGTGGCTGTTGCACATGGCATATTGCACATTGCACAACATGCACATCTCAGTTTTGTAGGAAGCATGACCAGTAACTGAAGGCTCCAAAAGTCAGTCTGTAAGATATGAAAATGTGTTTTCTGTGCTATATGATGACATAATTGAGTTCACAACCCTCGCCCCTGATCTCATGGAAGAAAAATCTGAAAAGGCTGAACTGTGACGAATTCCCTCAAGTCTGCAAATTCTTGACTGAAAATGGCAGCATTCAGCCTCTCACTTATGTCATGACTGACTGCCCCTCACCTCAAGGAACCATTTGTAGCCTTCTTTGGAGAATCCAAGATGTTAAAATATGATTGGGAACAAGGCTGAGGTCAGAGCCAGAGGTCTCTCCACTGATTTGCTGACAGCTGCAGTCAAAGAGTACATTGAACTTTCTGGCTGTCAAACTAGAAAATGTTATTTGTTCACCTTTCTGAGTTTAATTTCTGGTTTAGGGTAAAGGACACGTACCCAGCGCTGTGGAGTCATGCAGTGAAGCAGCTAGTACCCTTGCCTCTTGTATGCTCATCTAAAGCTGGATCGATGTTCTGGTTTCTGTCCAAGCCTGCTCTGCCACGGGTGTCACTGCTAGATAAGAGGTGTGCCATTTCTTCAGCGCCAGTGAGCTTGGAGCAGATCTTTTAGGATGCTCAGGCACATTTGTCACATTACTGCAATAAAGTATGATGATTGCCAGCATTAGTCACTTTTATGACATCCATATGCAAATGCTGTTTATATTAGTATGCTACAACTGGAAGGAATTTAGAAAGCCACTGCTCTAGGCCATGCTGTTTGAGCTCTGAGATGGCAAAATTAATGGGCTAGCAAAAAATCTGCACAGTAGGAAATCTTCCTGAAAGTACAGAGTACTGGTTTTTTTTTTCCTGCTTGTGGAATTACTCATGCTCAAATATTTTCCTAACACATTCCTTTCTGAAAATGGACTCCCCGCATTGCACCTACATTCCGTAGACGGAGAGACAAGTTGTCCCAAGGAAACTGAATTTTTGCAAACTGGGGCCATACTAAGTGATGCAGTCACACAGAAACATTTGTTAAAACTTTTAGTATTTTTGCCATTAAATGCCGAAGGACTCCCATCATACATCAGAACTCCATTCTGAGAAACATTACATAAACATAGAGCAACAAGACAGCTCTTGGCCTAAAGAAAGTATTTCTTATATTTAAGATGAGGACAAGAGACAATATATAAATACAGACAAAATATACAATGCAACAGCCTTATCAGCAAGATGGACAGAGAATTTTGTACACCATAAATCTTTTGTAGCCATCACAGCCAAGAACAATTTTAGAGAGGAGTCTGGAGGAGCAATGCTGATGTGGATATTTGAGGCATTCATCACAGCAGTGCAGAACAGAGCACTGTGAAAGAAAGCCAGGATTTAAAAACCTGAAAAAGTGATCAGCATCACTGGCATTCAGTAGTAAATAAAACACAATAGGGAGGGACAGTAATGAGTAATCAAAGGTCTGCAAGTATGGGCAAGTGGTATGTGCTCTACAGAAAGGGGCTTCAGAGAGAAAGAAAGAAGTAGCAGCAGATGAGCAAACTGGACTGTCATGAATGAGGCAGGTCTGCACTTGCTAAGGCTGCAAAAAGGCTGTAGTCGTAATAAGGGTATGACATGATGAGAGTTTGATCTTTGTGAGCGCTCAGCAATCAGGCTGGATAAAGACTAGGTAGGATTGCCAGTCACATCGATGAATGGAACCAGGCATGAGGATGTGATTCCCACTGGCAATGTGTTTATTACTTGACGTGAAAGTACATTGATTCCTCTAACTAGTGACCAAACAGAAAGACCAAACACACTTAACTGTGTACTGTGTACTGCGCTGAAAACTCAAGTATGTGTTGAGTGAGGGTTGCTCTGTGCAAAGGCAGACATATGTGTCACTGGAGTGGTGTGGAGTTGCCTTTGCTTGAACCTTAAACTCAGGTCTCAGGAGCATTTCTGTGCCCTCAAGGACCCCCATATGACAAAACCTTGTGCTTGAGACAGAGCATGACCCTAAGCAGTAACAGGCCATGGTTAAACTGCTGTAGGGCAGAGAAGCTCAGTGCCAGCACCAAGAGCTCCCAGACCTCATCCGGCCTGGGAGACTGCCAGGAATGCAGTATCAGTCATCTCTGTAGCCCTTCTTTCACTCCCACAGTTCACATATTGAAGGAGAGGAAAACCATGCACTCACCAAATCAATACAATCACACTTCTCTTTCCTGAGCAATGCACATATGGAGGTGAAAGGCTTTGTCTGGGAGCAGGCAAGCCTCTCTAAGCACTAGACTGGGGCAAGGAGAGAATCACAGAATATGCTGAGCTGGAAGGGATCCACAAGGATCACTGAGTCTAATTCCTGGCTCTGCACAGAATAGCCCCAAGAGTCACACCATGTGCCTGAGAGTATCATACAAACACTTCCTGAATTCTGTCAGACTTGGTGCTGTGACCACTGTCCTGGGGAGCCTGTTCCAGTGCCCAGCCATACTCTGGGTGAAGAACTTTTTTCTAGTATCTAACCTAATGCTCCCCAATAACATCAGAAGATGCTGAGGACATTATTTCTCAAAGGTAAGACTAACAGTCCTTCCTCCTGGGCTAGGAAAGAGACGAAAAATTAAATGATAGGAAGTCATGCCTATAAATTCCTTACTCTGTTATCGAGGCTGAAGCAGATCAGACAAAAGGGATCAAGGAGATGACCATCAGGGAATGGTCTACCTCCTTCTGCAGTGTTCCTTTCTTCCCAAGAAACAGGAACACCAGACAGGGTTGTCTCTTCCCTCAGTGCTCTCCCTTTAGTCACATGATGAGAGGAGAATATCTCCAGCATGAGTCCACCACTGCCCAAATGTTCTGGCACCTCTCCTGCTTTGTTCCAAGGTTTCCAGAAGAATTCTGTTATGAAAAAATTCTATTATAGAAACCTCTCTCATGAAATTTCCTGTCAATTTGATTCAGTTGTGTCTGAATAGATTGGAAGACTTCAAAGTCAGATTTAGAGCAGGACACTGCCTCCAGCCTCACTTAAACAAGACCTAATATTATTATCCTGGTTTATGGAGTTCTAATGCTGCTTTGCCATAAATTATTACTTAATAAAATAATTAGATAAATCGTGGGACAAGCAGGAGATAGAGGAGATTGCTTGCAAGAGGAGATTGTTTGCACAAAGTCCCACTTTCTTCACCTCACCATTTTAGTGTGAGGGCTTAGAGCACTGTACAGTGGCAGCAATCACCTGCAGAATACCTGTGGGTGGGGGTTTCTGCCCCTCATGGACATGTTTTTCTGTAGTGTGAGATGTCACATGGCCTCACCAACTTAAAGGAATAAACAGGGTGACTTCCCTGATCCATCTCAGCACACAGATATGTCTGGAAGTTGTGGAACACAGAAGGCAGAAGGAAAGAATTGTCACACACAGAGCAAAAGCAGGACAATCCCTTTGTCAGATTAAAATAATATCAGTATCACACCTGAAAATGGTGCAGGAGGATATAAAATGAGCAATGGCTGTTCTATTTTGTAAAAGAATAAAGCAAAACCAAGGACCCCTTATGCAATTTCTTCTACAGGATAGACTAAACACAAAGGGCTGAGCCTTCAAGAATCCTGTATGTTCTAGAGAAAATATGGAAAAGATGGAGACTCCCAAATTAATTCCAACTAACTTCCCCTCTTTCTGATTTTTGTTTTTAATTCGCGGATTCCTCCTCTAGTCTTTTGAATTTGGTTTTCTCAATGTTCAGCTCTAACACCTAACAGAATCTCAGAGGATTTCAGACTAAAACATCTGGGTTTGGCACAGCTAAGGACATTTTTAGGGTAAAAATCAACTTCATCTGTTATTTCTGTTATTTGAAGCATGCATTCAGCACACACATGCACTCCTGGACCTCTCTGTGCCTAGAATAAAAACAGTTTGACCATTCCAGGATCTGCAACAATAAGAAATAAAGAAAGAGGTAAAACCAATTAATAGCTACATTCAATCAGAACTATTATTCTTGAAACTACTCTTCTTTAAAAGTTCAAAATGTCAAGCTCAGCCACATTTTGTGACTTATTCACCATGGTGGAATACTCATAGAACCACAGAATGGTTTGTGTTGGAAAGGACCTTAAAGATTATCTAGTTCCAGCTCCCCTGCCAGCGGAGAGGTGCTCCAGCCCTCTGATCATCTTAGTGGCCTCCTCTGGGCTTGTTCCAATAGGTCCGCATCTTTCTTGTGTTTGGGGCCCCAGATCTGGATGCAGTACTCCAGGTGGGGTCTCACAAGAGCAGAGAAGAGGGGAAGAATTACCCCCCTCAGCCTGCTGGTCACTCTGATTTTGATGCAATTGGATTTCTGCATTGCAAGCATGCACTGCCAAGCCATATGGAGCTTCTCACCCACCAACCCCTCCAACACTTCCTTTTCAGGGCTGCTCTCAATCCATTCTCCACATAGTCTGTACTTCTGCTTGGGATTGCCCTGATCCAGGTGCAGGATCTTGTGTTTGGCCTTGTTGAACTTCATGAGGTTCGCACGGTCTCACCTTTCAAACCTGTCCAGGTGCCTCTGGATGACATTTGTTTCCTTCATCTTGGTGCCACACAGCTTGGTATCACTGGCAACCTTGCTGAGGGTGCACTCAGCATTCATATCACCACAAAGGTGTTAAACAACACCAGTCCCAATACTACCCCTGAGGAATGCCACTTGTCACTGCTCTCCCCTTGGACATCAAGATGTTGACAGCAACTCTTTGAACGTGACCATCTAGACCATTCCTTATCCACTGAGTGGTCCATCTGTCAAATCCATCTCTCTCCATAATACTTAAGTAACATGCTGTCTTCTGAAAATAGAAATCATAGCGGGTCTAACAGGCACTTCCTGCCAAATCCTTTATAGTTTCACTGTCATCAGCATTCCCTCCTGTCCCTCTGATGAAAGTCATCTCATGTACCACTAGCACAGCAAAGGATAATGTGTGCTTCCACCTCTTCTAGATCCTTTCACAGTCTGGGATTTTAATATCGGGCTCCCTTTTCTTTGTCATTCCCAGCAACAGTGCCATGGGAGGCACATGGAAACATTTTGCTCTCTGTTCACAGGGCTGTGGCCACCAGCACAGGAGCAGAGAAGACAGTCAGTTTGCCAGGGTCATCTCCCAAAACCCTCGTACCCACCCTCTGTGCCTATATTTGGATTGAAGATCTCCACTCAGGGTTTTAAGGCACCAGGAAAGCTCCATAAGAAGGAAGCTAATTAAGATGTGCAACATGTGCTAACAAGGACACTAGGAAACAAAAAGAAGAATGCCTCTGTGAGAAATAATGAAATCCTCTAGGATTTTATTTTTAATTAACTGCTCAACAAATCACGTATCTGTTGACATATGGCTTCTTAATATACATTCATGCATTAACTCTAGGTAAGTGAGACTGAAACTTTCTTTTTAAAAGGAAAAAGATCCCATGAATTCATCAGTGCTGAAACAATCTTTAGAAGCTGTCGGAGGTGATCAATGGCTGGAAAAGACATAAGACCTCTTCTTGCGCCTCCTCTAGAGAGCGTGGACAACTGACAATGTGCTCTAGAGCCCGCCCAGAGCCCTGGGACAGCAGGTATACTCAGTGGGGAATGCTAATTTCTAGTGCTTGGAAATCTGCACCATTGCTGAAATATTTCACTGCCATGGTTGTGCTATGAGGCTGCTGAGCACTGATGGGAAGCCCAAAGCGTTTGTTGCACAGGCACAAGCTACCCTTAGGTAATCTGTATCTATTTACTTGGTCCTTCTGAGGGAATACAAAGCCAAACGGACTGATGCTTTGTCTGAGGGTTTTTTTTCACTTGAAACATTGCAGGACTGCATGCAGATGTACTTTCTTGTGTGTGGTAGAGACTTACTCAACACCCATGGCAGGCTTCTGCTATCTCAGGAGAAGAATGAGGAAGGAATGGCTAGTAAAGAGTGCACCTAAGCATCCCCAATATTTGCTGAACATGGATCTAAGTGTTGCCAAAAGTTTACCATTCAGGGAATCTCCTTCCTTTTAAAAGACACAGAAGTTTTAAGATCCCTTAGCAAAATCAGAATGAATATTGACAGGTATATGACTGATGGGTACTTTTGGACATTGATAAATATTGCCTATAGCATCAAAGATCTGTCTTGAACACAGATACTCTTTGCTGGTGAAATGGCAGGTTTTATGTGCAATGAGCACTGTGGGCCCTTTCCTCTCACAGTCTGAGCAACCACAACAGGTGGAAGTAGTTCCCCCTCCCCTAGGCCAGAGCTGGCAGCCTTACCTTTCCATCCTAATGGATGAAGAGAAACAGCCTCTTCTACAAGTAGGCTCACCTGACAGGTTTAGCTGTCTCCATTAAGCAGCAATGCCTTTTTCTCTCCCT
Source organism: Campylorhamphus procurvoides (assembly GCA_013396655.1). Classification (NCBI taxonomy): domain Eukaryota; kingdom Metazoa; phylum Chordata; class Aves; order Passeriformes; family Dendrocolaptidae; genus Campylorhamphus; species Campylorhamphus procurvoides. The sequence continues at coordinate 3,186,702 of WBMV01000503.1, read as the reverse complement.
ACAAGCACCTGCTTATCTCTCTCGAGGGTAAAAGGGAATACAGACAATTAGCTCATATGCAGAGAACTATCTGCTTTTGGTCAGATGAACTGTACCTAGAGATCTGCAAGGTCTTGCAAAGGATTTGGAAGCATATTTCTCAATTCAAAAGTGCTACTGGGGGCAGAACTGCTGTCCTGTTGCTGATGCTGCTTCTTGACGTGAGCTGCCAGTATGACTGAACTTCAGGAGTTCTACCTTCACTTACCATCCAGCTGAACAGAGAGTAGAATACAGGATGAAAGGACAGTAAGAGAAAGAAAAGAATAAAATGGATGAAATTATCAAGCATGATGCAACAATTTGTGAAAACATTTTGTCCTCTTCATTCAGGGACATTGGGGAATCATCATTAGTGCTTGTTTGTAACACAAGCAGTCCTGCAACCATAACAGGAGAACATAAACTTTGAGGCAGAAACCAAAACTAAGTGTAAAAATAACAGCAATGAGGCAGAATTGCACCCAGGACCAGAAAACATGTATTCAAACACAAACATACACAGTTCAAGGGATCTGAATGTGAAGGGAAGGGCTGATGTGCTGATAGCATGGGGAAGTGGAAGCAGATGCAAAACACAGGTCAAATCCCAGTCAGTTTACACTGGGAAGGATGGGAAACAGGATTTTGCATGGGAAATGCTGGAAGTCCTTCAGTGGACTGTGACTAGAGACCGAAGTCTTGTTATCAGATCGAGAGGAAAAGTCAGTACATCTTACTTAGATACCTATGGACCTAATTTTTGGCACCTAGAAAGCAGTACTTCAAAAATGACTTGTACAGATATAAAATTGGTATATATGACTTTGAAATACTCAGGAAATGGGCTTATTTGTGAAGGTTGTGTGCTTAAGTTGGCTGGCTGGAAACCTTTTTTTTTTCCCCCTATAAATTACCCTAGAGAGTTATTTTTACGAAATAAAGTCTAGGAAATTCAGATGTTACTCATAATGAGGGGAGGTGGGTGGGAAAGATATTTCTGGATGTGACAGCTGGCAAATCTCTGGTTTAACAGTTCCTGAAACAATAAGAGGTGATAACAACTTGGATCTGCTCTTGATTAGCAAAAATATTGGTCATAAGATATAAGTTCAAATAATTTAATTATGAGTTCATTCAAGTGAAAGTAGGCAGGAGTATAAGCAAGAGAAGACCTGTAACTAAAACTGTCAATTCTCAAAAGGCAAATTGTCACAGCCTACAGCTATGTCTAAATTTACATGCTGACTCTCACCAAGGCTCACCACAGATCTCATAATTGTCTGGGCTGGAGAATGACTCAAATGTGACAGTACTTCCACCTATCTCTGTGTGCAGGCTTCCCCTCTGTGGCACCCACCTGAGATGAACTTCAGTGTAAAGTGGTGTTCCCTGATGAAAAAAAACAGAAAGCAATCTTGCATTGACTTGTCCAGGCATATCCTGAGGGGAGTGAGTGACTAGAAAAGGTCTAAAGAGCTGAGGAGCTCAGCTAATCCGGGGAAAACCTGACATTTAAGTCAAAAGGTGACAATGCAGTTCAGTTTTGTATCCTGGAGATGGAAGAAAGTGTTACAGAATCTGTATGAGCGATCACCTTGTGAAGGATGCTAGAAATTAAAACTTAAAAGAAATCACTCAAAATTGAAACAAAAACTTTTCTGCTCAAAGTCATACTAATTTACATTTACATAGGAAATTAAATCAAAGAGCAAAAGGTTCTTTATTTATAGAAGCAGAAGGGAACATCAGAAATTAAGCTGTTATGCCGAAAAGATGGGTCACAGATTAAAAATAACAAAATATACATATATATATAATTATGTGTTATAATATGTTGTATATTTAATCTTCTCCTCACCTCTGACTGCTAATACTCTTAGTTTTCCTGACTAACAGAGGTTGCTATTTGAAGTTCTATAAATTATTTTACTTTGTATGTGCATAACAGTACTTAAAATCAATACATTTTATTCATGGATTGATGTGAAAGCAGTAGTAGGTGTGCAGGCTCTTACCGAGGTTCCTCTTGCGGCCTACAACATAATTCTGCACTGTTGAGTTTGAAATATGAAACATGGGAATTGTATTTTGTACTCCTTTCATATAGAAATGTGATACCAAAAAGTATCTTGGAATATTCTACAATATTCTATGCAGGGTGAAAACACGTAGGACCAACTTTTTAGAAGCTTCAAAAGCGCAGGAATTAAGTTCTTAAAACAATTATACACAAAAGTTGAAAATGCATATCAATAAATCTTTTCAACAGAGAAAGCTGAACATCTCTCAGAGCTTACATTATTGTCAGCTTTACAAGGTTCTTATTCCATTTTTATCTGACATACAAAAGGAGAGAGAACAGAATAAATCAATTGTGATGTTAATGGGTATAATTCTTACCTCATTAGTGTAACACCTACTTACTACTGGGATGAATTTGTTCCTCTGAGATTTAGTAAGCCAGCTTTTCTAAAATCATCTACATTAGTTTCCATCTACCCACCTTTCAAAAGCATCCATTTTTATTCACATTAAATGATACTAGCAAGGCTAAAATGGACCATTTTTACAGTCCTTAAAAAACAGAGACTGCATGTTCTTTCTGAGAAGGGCACCAAACAAATGTTACTATTTAATGAATGTCTAATGCTCCATTTTTTTTGAAGGCTTTCATAAAAGATACTCTAAAAAAGATTCAGAATGTGCTGTCACTGAGACCACACATACATAAACGACGGGTCAGACATGAAGGTTGAATTCATTATAGGAGTCCCATAGGGACCCATCTGTCCTGCAGCTGAAGGGAGAAACCAAACAGACTGAGGAGAGAGAAAACATAGGCAAGCAGCAGACAGGGCAACAATTATTTGTTGAAAATGGCCAAAATATCTATTAGAGCTAGAAATACACACGTAAAGAAATCAAGACTATAACGCCGATGACTGCCACTGGGGACACCAGCATACTGAGAAATGGCTAAGATGGCAATCCACACATAGAGAAAAAAAGGAAAAAATCTGCCACCCAGACTGAAAGTCTAAACCATCTACATTCATCTGCTGGCTAACTAAAGGATACTCCCAGCAAAATACACAGTTATACAGTTAGCGGGAAATTCTGCTGGGAAGATGGGTCTCCATGACACTATTCAGCAACCACAGCTGGGATCCTGCTAAATGTGCTCGGGTTCCCCTGTATGGGTTAAGCTGTTTTAGGATGACTGCTAGATCCTGTGGTATAGCACAAACCCATTAAATGGGATGGTCTGCTCTGCAAAGCTAATTTTGGAATGAAAAATCATTGTTTTCCTTAAGAAATGCATTTAGTTTTGGATTTTTTTTTCAGCACTTCTGGCTGAACTCTTTTTAAACACTGACTTGCAGGAATTCTTTTCCCTGAGGAGTCTTCTGGACCTATGCTGCAGGGCACTGAAATCATTGGTTCTGCCCATTCTCCTCCTCTCTCTTTCTGCTAAACCTCCTTTCCAACTTTTTCTTTTTTTTTTTGACTATGAAGAACAGGAGAAGATCCCCATTACCCTGCTTCACTGCTCTGTAAAAAGAATTTTAAAACTACTAATATTACTTAATCACAGCTTTCAGTGCTCCTGCTGCCATAAAACATTATAACAATGGGCTGGCACTTCATCAATTGTAATTTGCAGATATTACAGTCACAGTAGCGCTCGACATAATTGCCTTGCTCTACCACTGACTCATAAGGCTTCTTGATCTCGGTCAATACTTCCTTGCTCTGGGGGCTGCAGACAGAAATTCTGCTCTAACAGTTCAGCTTTTTGAATTTCCAGTTCCTGCCCATCTGAACAGGATGCATCCCTCCAAATACTCATCACAGCACTGCCCTCAAATTTCATTCCCACGCAATTAAATCTATTAGGACACACTTTATTCTTCATTATTCTCAATTTTACACATAGCAGAAGAAGACAATTTTCAAACAGAGATAATAACAGCAGTTATTCAGAATAAAGAAGCTAGCTTGAAGACAGTAAAATAAAAGACATTTTCTTAGGACTTTCAATTCCTTGCAGGTCCAAAACTCCTCCCAGCAAGAATATGACTTCAAATCATAGAGATTATTAATTAGATGTTTATTTCAGGACAGAAGGCACCTTGAGAATCAATTTGATTACGCTCTGTTTTTTTCTGTAGACAAATTAAAACATAAATTATCAGCCCAAATTACTTCTACTGAAGACAAAGGACAGCAACAAAATAAGAAAAAACAATAGTGCAAACTCCCCCTGACAGAACATACTGTGTGTGACTCATGCTGTAAAAGTCATCATTGTGAGCTGTGAATATTTATTCCTTATCTGACTGTAGCTTCTCTGAGGTTGGGACAGAGGCAGGAAAAAGCCTCTCAGCAGGCATGCAAGCGCTCTTGCAGAACACTTGTAGGGAATAAAGTATAAGATCCATGCCACGTTACACTCCTATGGCTACACAGACAACCAAACAATGCTGAGATAGATAGAGGCTTCCTAACACACTGCAGGGACCAGATGTATTTTGATGTCCTTGGCTGTATTTTGTGCCTCTGCTTTCTGACACCATAGTCTGGCTCTAAAAGCTGCCCTCCCAGGCTCCCTTACAGAAGCAGACCACTCTCATTCAGTAAGCAAAGAGTGGGAAGAAGATGGAGCCTAGGGAGGCACTGCAGGCTTTTACATGGGCCAGCTGGCAAGTCCAAGCGTTGGGAGGCCAGCAGGATCCTGGGGAGGAATGTGCTGACCATCCCTCCTCACCACCCTGCTGTGTCTTATGTGTGCAAAGATTTGTAAGCACCTGCAAAAGCCTTTTGTGCAAGTTCCCATTTGAGGGGTATGGCAGCACATTGCCAGGACAAAGTGTTAGCACAGGGAGCCAGAAGAAGAATTACACCTACTGCTTGTAGCCCTGGCATGCTCATCCCTAAGATCATCGAAGTGACCAGCTTGTTTTCTAATGCTCTGGCTGCTGTAGCAAGGGAAGAGCTCTTGTCTGGGTCATGGGAGCAACTGGGGATATGAGAGCCTGCCAAGCTGGAATTCACTCTATCCAGAGTGCAGGGCTTAGGATGCCATGTGAAATCCCACACACTTTGACCAATCGGCTCACACAAGTGGAAGGCTACTGTAAGAGTTAAGCTTTGCTTATTCTGCACATTTTGCCAAGATTTTGAAAACCACTTAATGGACTTGGACAGACTCGAGGGGTGTTTTTAGATTCAAGCATACTTGTTTAATGGATTTATTTTATAAACATCAGCATTAAGATTTTCAAAATATCTTTGGGATTTGACCTGATTCCTTTTAATTTTTAATGTAAGTAACATCTGAAGCTGGCAACAGCAACATAATTGTATAACTCCAACGCTTGCATAAGCTCATCTCATATTCAGAACAAGGCCTCCATCCACCAGGATGTAGATGAAATAGGTGGCTGATATTGCTGTCTGGAGGATTGTTTCCCATTAGATTTACAAACCACTGCACAAATATTATGCCCATGGCACCCAAATATCTATTTTGAAAAGGCCTTTCAAGTCATCAGATTCAAATGTATACAGATAAAATATACGCGTGTGTGTATACACACAAATATATGTGTAAGTGTATACAGTTATATTTATTTTACCTATATGTGTGTCTGCGTATGAATGTATATGCACACAGACATTCCTACATGGGTTCTTCTCCCCTGGTGCTGGTTTGCATCTGTGGTGTTTTCACCTCTTTAGAAACTTCCAGCATTGCTGTTCTGACTCTGCACAGTGCTACCTCCTGCTCCTCCATGGCCACTCAGGACGTGCCAGTGCTTGCAGGACTTAGGAGACACATTGCATGTGCTCCCAACAGGCTGTTCTTGTGACGTTATGAGCCCTTCACCCTGTGAGAGCAATAATTAAGGAGAGCAGACACCTAGGAGTGAGAGAGGGATCAGGATGCCGTACGGTGCCAGGCTGCAGATGAAACAAGAGCTGGGGAAAGGTGGTGGGGTGCAATGGTGGCTGGCTGGGCAGAGGTCCCCAGTTCACTCTTTCTGCTGCAAAATTCAGGACAGTAACACCACACTTCCCAGGACAAGAAAAACAAGGGGAAAAGAATGAAATTTGGGAGAAACCCAGCTTTCTCATGGAATCACAACAAACTGAAAATGTCATACATGTTCAGAATAGATGAAAACTAGTCATTAACTTATGAGAGGCAGCTGGTTTGCCAATAATGGCTCCTACGCATTCTGGTTTTAATATTATTGTTCTTCTCAACTGTGGGAATGCAATGTATATTAATAATGGTTTATTCCAAATTGGTCATTGTCAGAGTTAATAATTAGTTAGCCAGGCACTAATTATCTCTATTTTGTCTCAAATCATTAACTAAGAAATCTGGAGAAGTAATTTCAGAGGCAGGCACCAGAGCCACACACACAGGCTCTGCTGTGGGCACAAGAGATGCTTCACTCCAGAGAGCAGCACCAGGCAATGTGTGGGAGCAGGGTCAGGGGGATACTGCTCCGAGTACTGGGGCAGAGTGGCAGCATCTCGGAAAAATCCAAATGCATGTGGTGCTCATCTGTTCTTTGCACCCCTGGTTCACACATGAAGAAGAAAAGCTCCTTGGAGACATCAGCTGGCACCTTGACAACAGAGCTGCATCATTAGGGCTGCCACGGGCCACCACTGCTGGCTGCAGTCCTGCTGCCAGGCAGCATCTAGTTGGAAGGGCACCACCAGCAGGAGGGGACAACAGGAGGATGAGGTGGCACAACAGGTCTGCTCAGAGAAAGCGAAGTCTCAGCGTTTACTCTGAAATAAGATTCCCATGGAAATTACCACAGGAAAGAGCTCAAGACCAAACTGGGCCTGGCACACGTGGAATGAGAGATGTTGGGCACAGGGGTGGAGCTGCCTGAGCTCCAGCTGGGGTCAGGGACATCGAAAGCACAGACCTTTGAAGGTCTGTGCTTTCAGACCACAGCTGAACATGCACTGCTGCTCCCCACCAGCAAGCAACACCCACCTCTCCTCAGATGTGTGCAAGGGACCCCAACTACAATCACCCTCTCCTATTTTCCCTATGTATTGTGAAGATTACAACAGAAATACTACATGGGAAGCCTTTTGAGTAGTTCAGTGAACGTATTTTGCTGGCCACTTTGAATCACATGTAGCCTCCCAGTGACTTAGCAGGCAGGAACAAAAAAAATCCCTTTTCAGTTATTCTGTTGTAATTTATCATTCTCATCTAAGAATTTTTGAGGTTATCCTGCTCTTGTAGGCACAGAAACCCCACAAGACATCAAGACCAGCATCAACCACCACGTTATGAACTTACCTCAACATAAAGGATAGGGAAAATGCCAATCTTGTCCCCTAGCATTCCTTCTGCCCAGTTGTCATCCACCCTCCTGATGACCGTCAAAATTTCGTCCTAAAATCAGAGATACACAGAATACATAATCAAATTTTTTCAGAAGAAAGATGCCAGTTTTTAGTTACCCACATGACAGCTTAGATTGAGAATACACAGAGGAGGGAATTCATAAGCCAGGTAAAAATATTCCTTGAATCCTGGACCAGAAGCATTTCTGGCCCCACATCTTACCGCAGGCATTCAAAGTGCATTTAAGCACTCCGCAGAGCAGTGCAGCTCATGCTGGCTGTCAGCAGCTCCAAGGGTCTGGGCACAGCAGGTGGGAACAGATAACTCCTGGCTTCACTGCAGGAAGAGAAGAATGTTTGACCCAGGAGGTCACCTCTAACCCAAAGGTGAAAACTCCCTAGCATGAAATTGCCCCCATGCATCCAAGGGTCTCTGTTGTGATGCTTGGCTGCTCCAGAAGACAATTTAAAGGGAAGCACAAATGTAGCACAGGTAGTCCTGGAAATACGTCCAACAAGAAGCATAAGGTATAGTATGAGGTGCTCAGCAACTAGCCTACACTGCTCACACACTGAATGTCGGTTTTCTTTTTAAAAAAAAATAAATATTTGAAGGTAAAACTGCAAAGCAGAAAGAAAGCCAAGGATAAAGTAAAAAACAAATTGCATTCAACTGTTTGATCAGCTTGCTAAAACTAATGGCATTTTAGTATTATATTTATTCTAGGGGACCTAACGAGAATTTCAGCTGCTGATGAAATTTTTTTCTGGTTATAAAACAGGAGGTAAAGCAGGGCAAATCAGATTCATGCTGCTCAAACTTTTTCTTGGTATAGTTAAAACCTAGAAGATACTAGTCCTTAGAAAAGCTCAAGTGACTAGAACCAAACATTGAATTTTCTCAGTTTGAGCTACTCAGCTTGTCAATGGATTTCTGCTACCACCTCTGTCTGCTGGGGTCGTCATGCCAAACCCAGGTTTGAGCCAGCATTGCTTGCTACAGCAGCTGTGGAAGGCAGCCCTCTCTGTGGGGGAATGCCTGGGTAGACAGGTTTCCTAGGAGAAAGAAAAGGAGTGGGCTGACAGAAGCTGGGAAGCCAGCTTCGTTCTGTCATGGCATGCGATCTTCCTCTGTTCCTGTGCAGGAATTTACAAAAATGAAGGAAATCTCTTCCTCCAGAAAGCTGAGACAGAGTTCCCCGCTGATCTCACTTTATTTCCACTACTCACTCTGTGAAGATAAGAGCTACATATGGTCTACCACCCTACATATAACATGATGCTGATGTTAAGCGGTCAGACAAGGGCAGTTGTTTTTTTTTTTTGCAGATACTTCTCATGTAGGGAAAAAAACCAGCATAAATTCCTGATCCAGAATGTTCAGACTGTGGATCTGCATTGATAGAAAAATGACCAGAACAGGGATGTGATGCGATGTACTTTGTAGTTTTTGAACATGTGCATTTTGAACATGTGCACTCTGAAATAGTTTAAATGTTTCCTTTGAATTATTCAGCTGAATGATCAATTAGGGGAAAGCTCAGAGGAATGGCCACAGATTGAGTCCTTCACCTATTTATTACAGCTGGAAGAATGCAAAAGAATTTGTGCATTTAATTTCCTGAAGAAACAGATAGCATTCCCTTCCAAAGCCCTGTCTGCACAAACCATTTTTGATCTGTGTAAAGAACTGACAGTAATCTGCAAAGCTTCCACATGCTCTTACTAAAGACCGATTATGATAAATGTAGAATCTAGGTAAAGGGGGTAAGTGAGGAAAAGAAATGACTGCATCACTTCAAGAATCTGCTGTGAGTGTTCCTACTTTCTGTATTTATTCAGCTATTTCCTTAAAAGAGTTTTTAAAACCCCAAAATGTGATGGCTCTACACTATATGTTTACATGTACATACATAATATGATGTGTGTAAGTACATACATATGCCTATGAATGGAATCATAGACTGTTCAGGTTGGAAAACCCTTTCAGATCATTGAATCCAACCATTAACTTACAATTGTGTATAGATATATATGTGTATATATGTATTTGCATATATACACACACATAAGAAATTCGGAAAAATAAATTAAACTGTAAAACCCCAGAAATATTTGATTAGATTTTCTTAGAGGCCCTGTGCAATCCCATGCCTGGAGCAGGCTGTAGAGACACCTGGCAGGAAAGGTTTATCCTGCATTGACTCTACTCAAGAATGGGGTGCAGAATGGGTGAACTTTGAAGATCCCTTTCAACTTTATCTTCTATGGATCTACGAAATCTGGAAGCGTTTCCACACACTGATCTTAGTCTGAGTCTGCCAAGTCTGGATGCTGAATGTGGTCATATATGAGAAAAGTATCCTGAGATATGCTAACATTCAAAATGTGTATCTTTGTGGGAGAGCAAAGTGCAAATCCTTGAGATTTCCATTTCATAATTAGTTTTGAGAAGGGTGTTGAAAATCTCCAGGAATTATAGCAAATCCCCCCAAAATCTTTTAAAATTCTTTATTAATAGAAAGTTTCTTTGAATTTGCAGCCAACAACATCATTCTATACAGTGGGCTGGTGAAAGCCTCAACGTGAACTTTTTTAGTACCTTGTATTAGTTGGATAGCTGTGCTACTCATAAATTCCTAGAAAGATTCCCAAAAGGATCATGAATAGTAAAAAATCCACAGATCTCTTGGCATACCACTTCAACTTTCTGAACTTCGCATTGACTAAATTGATTTCCAGGCAGCATAAAGGAATCTAAGCCCCAAATCTCATTTCAAAAGCCAATGGTATCCACTGTAGTTTGGATAAAGATATGTTGTACTCTTTTTATGCCTGTTGCTAAAGTCTTTAATTATTTGCTCTTTCCTACTTGCTCGAGTTTCTCTCTATTCATCAGGGCTGGGTCAGCCTTACAACAGGCATGTGGGACCTGCAGTTTCACTTTATAATCATTATCAGAAAAGAAGTCAAAGATGAATCACTTAAAAAGCAATTCGACTGACAGAGGAATGAATCCTTTTGCTGAGAAAACAGCATAAAAATGTGTCCAATAACAGTCCTGATTCACAGCCTGATTTTTACTCCAGTCATTGATGGCCATTAACGAAGCAATACAGAGCAGATGTGCCTGCTATTCTGCAGAGATAACTACTCCATCTAGAGCACTGGGGAGATCTCAGCGATGGCAGGATGGCACCACGCCATGCTCGGTGAGTCCAGCAACAGTGCTTGCCAGCTGGCACGAGAATCTCTATCGCCAGCTATTGCTGGGATGGTCCCTCTGTGAATGGCAAATGCTGCTGGAACTGAGTGCTAAGGGGCTGGGATGCAGCTCCACAGCCAGGAACCAGTATTGGATGCGATGGTCCTAAGATTGGCACAGCATTTGTTAAACACCACTGTGGCCTGGGAACAGAAGTGTTGGAAAATGAAGGAAATAGTTGATATTATTAAAAATGTGATGATATGCAATTATACATGGTGAGCAGTTGATGCTACCTTGACAGGTTTCAGACTTATTTGCCACATGAACTCATACGTGCAAAGGGTGGCCAAGCACCAAAACAAACCTGCGGGCTGAAACTGGACTCAGTTTAAGGGTGGAGTAACTACACAAACAAACAACAATGCAATTATTACATATTTGCACTGCTATACCTGAAAGCAGAATACTCTTGCACATGGTTTGTACCAGAGTGTGCACAGCCCAAAGGAGAACAGATTATTTTTTAAAGCAGAGGCAACAGGAGCCCAAGCCCATACTGTAGTAGCAAGTAAGGTGAGAGTAGTCCATAAATATATCCCAAGAGCATGTGATTAGGCTCTGTAGGCCACCGGCTGATTGCAGCTACACTGGGGAATGTCAGGAGTAAAACTTCTGAAGCTACTGGTGCAAAGCAGACACAAGGTTGGAAAGAGTTGACAGGGAGAAAAAGTAACTGCTAAGTGCCTGGTTTGACTGATCACTGCCTAACACTGAGGGAAAATATGTTAAGTAGCAAATCTGAGGTATTCAATCATCTTATAGCCACTGCAGAGAGGGAGCCTATACCTGCATGTATGGTTTATTTGGGAGGAGGAGTTGAGAGAGCAGTGCAGCTGGTGTAAGAGAACGACAGGTGTGAGCTTTGTTTGTTGCACTGGATACTCAAGACAGATTTTTCTCTGCTCCTTCTGGTTTTATTCTTACACATACAAAATTATTATATTTGGTTTATCTTTGACTTTTTGTCTGGAGAGTGTTGTGTTTACATGAAAGGAAAATGGATAAATGGCAGAAGCCCTCTGCAGCACTGCTCATGAAGATCTGTAAGCAGACTTCACTACCTTGCAATTAGCCTCTAGAGCAACAGAACATTTTAATTTCAAAAACGAAACAAAACAAAGCAAAACAAATTAATAAGAGGAAACACCAAATATCCTTCCTTTGTTTTCTTTTACTGCACCAATAGGTACTCTGAGTGCACAGTAACAAAGAGGATGGGAAAAAGTGAAGCCCAGGAAAAGAGCAACAAAACATAATGATACAGAAGATCCCTAAGTTTGAGTTTCCTTCTTACAGTTTTTCTTTAGAGGAAAACTCCTCTTTATTACATGTTTATAAATAAAATCCAATTACAAGTGTTTGATAACAAATCGATTATATTGGTTTGTATAAATGGCCGACCTAACCCCTCTACTAGAGGAAGGAACAAATAGCTTCAGTGAAATTGAGATTGGGCCCAGCATCTCCAGATGCAAACTGAGACATTCAAATGATGCATATTGCTTGAAGTGACAAATCACATCTATGGCACTGCAGTACTCAGGACTCTATGCAGAGGAACTGACTGCATCAGCAGATGATCTATAATCTGGGCTAAACAGGAACCTTCATCAGCACAGGTGACAGCTGAAATTAGCATTGAGAAAACTGATGAAAACATGATAGTAAAGTCCCAAGATGAAAAATAGATTATTCACTGTCAGGGAGAACAATAGGCAGGACATAAAAACAGTTAGAAGGTGACAGTTGTGTGCAGTGGAAGGAGCTAAAGAAGAAAATAGCAGTAGTAGAGAAATGTAACCCCCTTGGGAAAAACACAGTCATCAGGGATAAAAGGATGCAGACAGTAACAAGGGGTGAAAACAAGGAAAATTGAGAGTTTGTGAGTAGAGCTATCCAGCAGAAAGAAATGCTCCTTGTGAGAATGACATTGGACAGCTGAGAAAATGAGAACTATCGCTATACAAAGGCAGTTATTGTAAAGGAGGTATACTAATACACAACACCAAATATATCAAACACAAAAGTGTCCAGGAAAGGGCCTGCTCTCACCAAAAAAGACCACAACTGCCTGCTGTACCTATTAAATTTCTTAGCTTGAACAAGCAAGGAATACTTTAAGCAGGCAAGGAAGATTGCATCTTAGAGAGGTCTCCAGTGTACCTCTGGGCAGGCAGCAAGGAAAACAGCACACCAGCAAATTTATATTTACTGATAGGATCTAAAAGGTAACTTCTGGGTAACTTTCTGTTAGTGCAGGCTGTTACTTCTCACTAAGCAGCCCATTTTCTCACAGAGATTCACAGCTCCAGGGAGGCTGGCGAGTCGCAGGGTTTGCAGTGTTTGCAATCAAACACTTCACTTGCTATGGAGCAAAAGTGCTTACAAATCTTTTGTTAAATAAATATGAGAAAGTATACAGTCTAGGAAATTGCATTCTACTGAGAAACGTTGCGTGAGTGAAAAAAAGGTTACATTCGGTGAGAAAATTATATGCTGCAAATGATTCATTCAGCTATAATAAGTAGCCTCAAAAGAGGAGGTCAGTAAAATCCCGGTGAAGGATATTTTTATCATCTATTTCATATTCATTTTCAGCATAACTGTTATTACTTTATGTGATACTATTACAGCCACAGACAGCTGAAATAGAAAATGACAATGAACAGGTTCTCCATGGCATTCCGTGCCATAAATTAACAATAGAGGATATGCTTTATTTTATTGTGTGTTTCTTGATATCCATGAAACCCATCTAAGGTCAACACAAATTGCTAGGGAGAGGAGGGGAGGGCAAAAAGCAGGTGGGGAGATGGGGGTGAAAGGGAAAACGTGACATTTTAAATCCAAAAGATCCAACCCATGTGCAGGGCTCTCTCATTCCAACGAAAATTTATTAAGTATTTTAGTTTTAAAAAAACCAAGGACTGCTTTTTAAATGTCTGCTTTTTACTGTTTTTATGGTCTTAAAATAAGAAATACTATATTACGATGATCACGTATTTCAACTGCTAATTGGTCTATGGTATGATGCAATATACATTTTGAAGCTGAATGTAATTTTAAAACACTGGAACATCTGATTCAATAAGAAACATTAAGAGACACATTTCCATTAGATTTTCTCTGAAATTTGAGTTGTTCCTGGGGAACATTTCAATGTAGATGAAATGTATGCTTTTCAGACAGAAAAAATGTTCTCAGAAAGCGTGTAGCCAGTTCTGCTTGTTTAGTGTCACTAGCTTTATACCAGCCTTGCTATACATGGCACAAACCATCTCAGTGGCTTCTCCTTTAGACATAATGGGAATCATTTCCCAATGATGCTTATACAGGGCTGACCCTGATGGGAAGTCTTTGCGCCTACCCAGTCCAGCAGCGTAGCTGGTGCATGGGACACTGCAGGGACACTGAGCAGGCTCTGCCTCCAGAGGGACAATGTGCTGGTTTTGGCTGGGGTAGTTAATTTTCTTCACAGTGGCTGGTATGGGACTGTGTTTTGGATCGGTGCTGAACACAGGGTTGATAATATAGAGATGCTGTTATTGCTGAGCATTGCTTACACAGAGCCAAGGCCTCTTGTACTTCCATGCTGGCAAGGAGGCTGGAGGTGCATGGGATGTTGGGAGGAGACATAGCCAGGGCAGGTGACCCAAACTGACCAAGGGGATTTTCCGTACTATATGACATCATGCTCACTGTTAAGCATGATAGCGCCCTGCTCTCCTGAGCATGCTGAACATCTGACTGCCCGTGGGAACAAATGAATGAATTCCTTGTTTTGCTCTGCTTGTGTGCATGTCTTTTACTTTCCCTATTAGACTATCTTTATTTGAACCCATGAGTTTTCCAGCTTTTACCCTTTCAATTCTCTCCCTGATCCTGTTGTAGGGAGAGTGGGTTGTGTGGGGCTTGGTTGCTGGCTGAGGTTAAACCATGACAGAGGAGGATTTACAAGTTGGAAAAAGTCAGTGTCCTCAGTTACACGAGGAGATGTCCCACTTCATGGAGAAAATTTAGCTCCATCATCCTGTCTCCAATACGCTGCCCGAGATTGAGGACTTTCATTTTCTCATAAGAGAAACCAGTTGAAAGAAACAGAGTGTAGGGTGTCCCTGGGCTCCAGGGAAGCCAGGAAGGTGTCCCACCAGTCCCAGGACCACCGTGCTCCTGACTCAGCTGCTAGCACCTCATGTACTTCATCACTCCCTACAGAAGCAGCTTTCTGAATTTTTTTTTAAGAACCTATTCCCCTACCTTGGTGAAGGTCAGGCAATCCTTGTCTTGATCTTTATCCTTTATCTCAAAGTCGTAAAGTGCTTTGCCCTGAGGTGGAGCTTGTGGGAGTGGCTTGATACACTGGATGTAGCTGGCGGGGAAGAAGCCGTGGTTCCCATTGAGCTCCCCGTGGTACCAGTTCTCATCCACCTTCCGCCGCAGTATGATGATGTCCCCCTTGTTAAACTTGAGGTCACCAGGCTCTTTTCCCTCATATGTGTAGAGGGCTTTGCCATAGGGAAGCTGAGAAACATTCTGGGGAGACAAAATAAACAGCACCTTTAAGCAAACACCAGCACCAATATCCTTCTTAGAGTCATTTTTAGCTAGAGGCAAACTGATCAGCCATGACCAAATTACTCCAATGACTGCAGATGGCTGCTACATAACACTATATCCTGGATCTCAGAAAAACTAGGATGTATGGGATAGTAAGCCTGAGAAGGTACGTGTGTTATAGCAGAGCAGGCACTGTCCATCTCCTGAAACTCGTCTGAAACCGGCAGTACTTCTTACATCACCAGTTAATTTGCAAAATATCCATGTAAGCAGAACAATGTGTTTAAACAAGTAAACCTAGACATGTGTAAAGGTAACATTGAGACATTTTGACCTTCAGGATTGCTTTGGTTTCTGAAGCTCAGAAGAGAAACAAAACAAAACAAGCTTGAAGATTCACACAGTTCTAAAAGTTGGCAAGTTGATAATTTTTCATTGCATTTGTTTGAGCAACTCCAAACATTTTTGAAATTGAAGCTATCCACTTAGCTTTTGATTTTGTAACCAAACGTTCTTACTTCTTTCAAAATCCCCAAATCTCACGCTGCTCACTGAGGGCTACTGTAAACAGTTATAATATTCTTTGTTGCTTATGAATTAATGTCCCTGTGGAAAAGCGGAATAGGCAGAATGCCTCAAATCTTTCTTTTACAACTAAAAAGAGCTTTGAGGCTTTCACCCTCATTAAAAGAATGAAACAAACTTACTAAAAATCACAGCACAAGAAAAAAACATCCCTAAAAAGTGAATAGTTTGGTATGATAGAAAAGAGAAACTTATTTCATGGAAGCCACTTGATTTTGAAGAATTCTTTCCAGAGTTCACTTTGTCTTGGTGTGAGATTATCTCACCCAGAGTGCAACTGCATGGACAACTTTTTGGTGGAAATACTGGTTTATACAGCCCTTGCCCTCCTGGGTACTTGGTCCCCTTCTTGCTGAATCCCACAGAGTAGTGGGTAACTGTGTTGGACACAGCTGCCTACTGCTTTAGTCCTATAGTAGCTCTTTAACCCATACTGGGATAGAAAAGGTATATCACTCTATTATCCTATGTAATTTTGCATTTTATTTCGCCTGAACTAAGAGTCAGCTTTCAAGCCTCAATGCAAATATGTAGCAGCAGATACCACAGGGGATGTTAGAAGGGTCCTGTAAAGTTAACCTTCCCTAAAAGTCTTTTTTTTCAGAGAGATATTTGCAAAAATGACACAGTTTTCTGTTGCATATAGATGCCTATAAGCAGCCTGTTTCTTGCTGTGCGTTCTGGTTGTCAATGGGGTGTCCTACAGGGACAATGAAAAATAAAGCTATATTTAATAAAACACCCTGGTATTCCCCCAGGTGTTTCTTATGCCTGTACTTCTGGATAACATTGCTGTGCCTAAAATAACATTGGGATGCTTTCTGCAGGGGGAAGGTGGAGTGGCCCAACAGAAACACTGCATTTCCCTACCAGAGCCAGAAAATGAGATGCTGGGATGCCTTTTCACAGTATTTGTTAAAACCATAAGCAGAGGCATTTTTCAGTCCCGATGGGTACATTAAATGGACCTGCTCTGGTAGGGAAGGTTTTATGCTCTTACACCTGCATCTTTAGGCAGGAGGAGGAGAAGCACCAGCCTGCACTGCCTGCCAGTGCTGCCATCCCCGCCTGCTTCTGGGCTCCAGATGGCCACTGCAGCAGGCAGACACCACGCTGATCAAAAAGTAAGTTTCTTCAGTGCACCTTCACACACAGGCGTTAACTTACTCATTTTTGTTAGGAAAGTAGCTGTGCAGGTCTTGGAAAGCCTGTGCAACAGATCTTTTCGCCTACAGCACACGGGCAAACAGGCACAGCTCTTCAGAGCACTATCCATGTTGTCTGGAGGGAGATCTAATTTCATTCACGTGTCCCCAGTTCTAACTTTTCTCATTAGCAATTTACAATTCCTGTTTTTGCTGTGTATTCTTCTGGATTTTGCTGTATCTGAATGAAGGTACACAGTTAAAACCCAGTATTTTGGAAGCACCTTCAAACATAAAAAAACCCCCATAAAATCAACAGCCAGCTAACAAAGCAACAAACAGTATCTGCCAAATCAGTGGCAGCATCCTACTGGTATTTTTCTCTCTGCCAGCATGGTTATTTCCCTTAACAGCAAAGCTTTGCCCCTCTCCCCAGCATTTTAAAGATTAAGCATACAATACCACCAAACTCCCTAGGTAAGGCATAGATTGCATTACTTGTTTTAAACTAGAAAAAAACTCACATTAAGCTGAAAGACTACAGAGCCCTGTAGTAATTTAGAAATAAAAGATTAATTACTTTAATTCATGCTGGGAGAAGACAATTTATCAAAGTAAGAACGAGACTTCTGCCAGGTGTGCACTGAACCACTGCTGATCCAGGCACATGCCTGGCAAGCATGCCCTGTATCACTTACCCTAGATGGGGCCTTACTATTCCCAAGATCTTTGTAGCAATTCAAGGTCGGATAATTCTCTTTACTTTTTAACTACTTTCTCTTTCCAAGCTTCATTTTACAGTGTAAAAAGGCAAAAGCCTCCAGTGATACAGAAAAAAGAACCAGATTTTACTTGATCGCAGACATCCTCAATGAAATTCTTATGCAACACATGTTAGGGTTTTATTGCTAATTAATTGAGCTGGCTAGAAGATGATTCAGGTGCCTGTTTTCACCTTCCCTTGATGCAAAGGCAGACTTTTAAGTAAAGCAGACTAACTCAGCAAGACATAAGTTTTCATTTGAAATCTGGCACTATTTTATTTGGAGACCTTGAGAATTTACAGTTTAGGTGCGTGGGTTCCTCTTCTCTTTCATGGGCTTAGCTATGGACCATGTCATCTAGGAACAGTCCTACACAGAGAAGATCTGCACATAAGATACTTAAAGTACAATTGCCAGTGAGAAGGTGCTTCCAAAACACAACGTTCCAATTATCAACTACTGCTTTTCTAATTCTGAGCCACAGCTTTTCAACTAAACACTCTGTAGAGGGTTTTTTTGTTTTGGTTTGGTTTTTTGTTGTTGTTTTTTGTTTTTTTTCAAATGAACGTGTTTTTTACTGGAAAAGATACCCTCCTATTGAAATGTTACTGCAATTGACACTTTTCCCAGCCTTTCCATAAGGCCAGAAATACCCATTTTTATCTGAGCATCCCAGATAAACTTTGCATTTACTGTAGCCCAGTGGTAAAGAAATACCAGAGTCTTCTACACTTTTTCAAATAAAGCTACTTTTCCTGTTCTAAAGCTTTAAATGTCTGCTCAAATTGACCAAAGAGAGAAATTCATTATCACAACAGAGAACTAAAACCAAAACAACCAAACAACCCCCAAAACAACCAAATGCACAGAAAAACCCCTAACCAGCCAACCAACCAAAAAAAAAAAAACCCAACCAAAAAAAGCTTCTGAAGCTTCATTGGTGATATTTTCTGGCCAAAAAGATCTAGCTTTCAGTGGACTTTTCATGGTCAGATTATATTAATGGTCCCTAAGAAGCATATTTTTTGAAGTTTCCCCCTATTGTTCCTACTTTTGGTTAATCCACAAGTGAGAAGCACATCAGATTCAGAAAGCTCCTTTGAACCACAGCTGTAAGAAGGGAGTATTAAGCATCTTTCAGAAACAGAAGAAAAGCAATCACTGATGCTGTTTGCTAGTTGTAATATCACTCTTTGTCAACAGTTAGGTGGTTCTTACATATCTTCCTATGATCCTATGATTATCTCCCTATTTGCCAAATCTTTGTGCAGGCAATTTTAGCCTAACCACTCCCCACTTGACTTCCCCAATTCAAAGGGAAAGCGGTTGTCCAGTATTGATATTTGACTGACATGCAATCTTCCCAAGCCCTGCCAGTGAGCATGTCCTTCCCAATTTACGTTCAAAATCTCTGCCCCATGCCCTGTCCTATTTCCCTTCAGATATTTCTTTCATGTAACAGCATTTCAGTCAGACATCATCACCTTCAGCATGCCCAGGTGGTCCTCCCTACAAAATCTTCTAATCTAAAACAGATTGCAGTGTGTCATCTAAGAGATCAGACTAAGAAAAACAGAGGCAGGCAATGGTCTTGATGACGCAAAGCACACAGAGATGTTTCTCCAGCAACTGCAGGAGGACTTACACCTTCCTCTTTCTCCCTGCTTCAGCAGAGCGAACCCTCATTACTCTTCCTATGCCCATCCCATGCATGGGCACCGCCACAGCAACAGCTGGTGAACCACACTGAGCCACCACACTACACCTCTGCCATGCACTTCATGCCCTGCTTTGCAGCCTAAGTCCCTGCTCATCCATGGGGCCCCGTCTTGGCATTCTCCACATCACTCTGTCCAGGGAAGGAAACTCACTTTTCCAGCCTGGCCCCAGCAGTATCACGCTGCTCCTCACCCCACAGCATCCAGCTCCACAATGGCACTCCGGCACCCAGGGACCGATCTCTGACAGTCTGGCTGTCCTGTGAGGACCTTGGCAGCGACCACCACCCCAGTCCCTTCCTCCCAGTCAGCTCTTGACCTGTGCTGCCACTCTGAGGGATGCCTGCCATCACCCCTCTCCCCAGCTGCCATGAAACCTCGTTGGGCATAATGCAGGTGGCTGCAAAATTAAACAGCCTTGACATCTGAATGTGTCAAGTAATTGATTTGCTGTGTTGATTTATTGTGATGCTAACTGGCATTTGGCTATGATGCGTATTAAATTTCAAAACTCTGTGTGGGTGTGTATAGAAATAAAGAATGTAAGAAAGGAAGGAAGAAAGGGATGAAGTCATAGTCAATGGCAACTGCCAGTTTCTTTTTCCTGCCAGCAAATCCATGCTGGCACAATGCTGAATACTGCCAAAGATTTCTCTTCAATTTCAGCAATCAATACTGACGTAAAAGCCTGAAGCGTTAATATGCTGAAAATCCCCCTTGCAGAAGACTCAATGATATGTTGGCAACTCAATCATTCTGCATTTGTGTTTCAGCAATGTCAAATGGCAGCAGTTACGCAGAAACCTGCTGGCAAATTGACAAACAACAGCCATGAAGCAATTAAGTGGCAAAGCTGGAGAATTCTTCATTATGTATGCTGAAGAACAAAAGGAATGGGAAAAAAACCAAACATGCTTGCTTCCAAAAAATTCTCCCAGCAGAAAGCTTAGTGGAATGTGAGCTGCACAGATAGAGTAGGTGTTAAGTTTTCAAAATTTACAGAAAGTAAACATTTTCCCATTGTGCTCAAAAGCAACGAAAGCTCCAACATGGGTCAAAGCCTGTCAACTTCTGTGTGCAGTACTTGATGGAGGAGGTCACTCTTAAAAAAAGGTCTGATGCTTGCCTGAAGTACAGTGCGTGCACCTACAAAACAAGAAATCAAAAATAAAATAAACAGCGGCAAGGCCTCCAGCTACTAAACCCAGACAGAAATGCTATGACCCAACTCTTTTCTCAAACCAAATTTATGTTCAGATCCCTGAAACCCAAGAAACTTCTTGAGGCTCCAGCTACAACTCCTTCCTGCAACACCAGAGAAGAAGATGGTTTTACCACAGTGTGAAAGTCATGTTTATGCTGAGGGGTAATTTCTCTCTCCCAAGCTATTGCCTTGTGCAGCTCAAGCTGTGCAAAGAAGGGAAACCTCAACTTCTTTGCTTCAAAGGCTTCCCTTGCACACAGGGATCCCCTACAAGAGGCACGTGCGATGTTGCCTGACCCATGGGGCAGCACAGTCATCTGACCCCTGTTTCAGGGGGATGAAAGGATTAAAGAGCTGGGGAAATGCAAAAGGTCAAAAGGTGGAGAAACGTTTAGCTCCTCCTTCCCTTTGCTTCATGGGTCTTGTTCATAGTCAGAGCTAGAGGTAAGGCAGAAATGGACAAAGCTAAACAGCCTCAGAATATGTTGCTGGAACAACCTGATAAGAACACTGCTAGGGACAGGGTTGTGTTTTTGTTTTTAAGCCTGTACTTAAGTCACTTTAGCAAAATACACTGGCATGCTGCCTGTTGCAGTTCTTGAAAATTTTCCAACATCTATCTTCATATCCCCCATCCTCCAAATACATTTCTGAAGAGTCTGTTCCTCTGAATGAATGTATTTACATTTATCTCCTTCATGAAGTACTATCAAGTGTAAACATTCAGAGTAAATTAAAAATTGACAAAGAAGAAAAGATGCAGAAAGGAAAAAGTAATGAAAAATAATGAAAAGCATGCATATCTCAGTGGTAAGATACAATTAAACACAACTTATTGCTATAGAGTATAAATAATAACTAAAACACATACTGCTAATTTTTTGCTTCATTACTTTGAAGCATCCCACATTACTCTGAATCTCCCAGTCAATGCAAGGAAAGATTCAGTGACAACGAATGGGACTGAATTTACATTTTCCAACTGGTAGGAAACTCCCCACTGCAGTCTGAGTGGCACTTCAGCATATGGTTTCCTGCCATCCGTAAGAACCTTGCAGAAACTGCAGCAGCTGTGCTGGAGAGGGCAGGGGTTGTGCGATGGAGCATCCACCAGCAGGACTGCTGAGCAGGAGATGGGCTGCTCCCTGTTACTAGCACCCAGATCTTGGCATGGAAAACACCCACTGAAACCAGCTGAGAGCAGTTCAAATCGTGAGCATGAAATGCTTGCTAGGATCCCTTTGGGACAGAAAAGTGGGAGGCAGTTTGGCACAAGCGCCTTGATTGTGGTAGCAATGACAGCCATGTCTGATGTCTGCTGGATGTGGCAAGGGCCACAGGGGCTGAGAACTGGTGCACTGCCCTCTTGCTCTTCACCATCCTGCCCACTACAGTTGCTCCTGGCTTAACATCTTTCCAAAGCAACACCGTTCACTTAAATGACCTGCAGTGCTTAGAACACATCATTGAGTCAGCCCTAGGAAACAAGGGACAGCAGCTGTACATGCAACAAGCTGAAGAAACAAGAGGCTTAGGGCAAACTTGAGACAGTGCAGTTAATAATAAATGCATACTACTAGCAGAGCTGTGACCTGCAGAGTTTTTAGTGGCTTCTGTCCTCAAGAGTAACTTTCAGGGTGACAGGTCATAAATCATCAGCATATCTCACAGCAAAAACTCTTAAAAGTGGTTTGTCTTCTGTGTAAGATGGTTTGTCTTATGCACAGCCATTCAGAAGCACAATCAACCCCCAGGTCACCTGTCCAACAAGTTTTGACAGTGACACTGTAGCGTTTGCTTTCACAGACAGCTAATGACAGAAAATTAATCAAAAAGAATCTAATTCTGCACAAAGTAGCAAAGACAAAAACAAGTTACGTGCTATTAGTCAGCTCTGCCCGAACAATCAGTAAAAGTCTGAAAAATCACACTTTGCAGGTACAAACTTCTTGAAATCAACTTTGAGAATAAAAATAGTTGAGATGACAATAAAAACAGCACCGTGAAAATGAAAACAGAACACAATGATTTATATACCCTGGAAAGTGGCATGCTTATTGATAGTGCCATATAAGTAGCAATTAATCACAATAAAAATAAAACTTCTTAACTAAAGCTCTACTGTTTTATCTGACCAAATGGCTTAACTAATTGTCAGGCCCTGATCCTGCCTGATGATGCTGTGATACCTGAAACTAAATGCAGACAACATGCACTTGCGCTGCACATAGCTCCTACCTGGGGTAGGAGGTAAAATGCTTTTCCAGAACTGTTTTGAGGTGCTAGAAGGTCTTGGAAACATCTCTACACATTCCCAAAAGGTGGTCTTTACACAGAAGGGACTTATGCAATTAGCATGAAGATACTCAACAGATGGAGCACAAAGGCAGGCAGGTACACCACCATTCTAGAGCATCGGCATTGCTCTCCAAAGGGCAGGAAACAATGACGGTCACCACTCCAGAACAGTAAAGGATGGTGTTAATCTTCTTCAGCAATGGATGAATGGAGCACAAACTGCTCTTCAAAGAGAACAGCGGCTCCCGAGGTTACTTTGTAGTTTATCCAGCAAACTGGCCCAACTTGCATTTTACCTTATAAGGTCCATCTTTGTACACAGCAAGATTAAAGAAGGTTCAAAGCTTCCCTTGGCAAAAGCAGTTGATGTGTGCAGCACAACCGAGGAAAAACCAGCAGGCTTTCCACTGCACAGCTTGTCACAAAGGTGTGCTTGGGTTTCCCCACTTTAACAAAATAAGGGCTGAATTTTACAGTCCAACATCATTTCTCTTAGGAAGATTCAAAACCTGAATGCAAGAGCTCATTCAATCTCATAATTGCTGCTAAATAGCTTCACATCCTCCGCACATCTCACATTGCTTCAGCCCCTCACTCTGTATCTATCAACATTTACACATTCAAAGGTCTCTTTTTCCTAGTAACATATTAAGTGAAGTCTTCTCAAACTACATGCACTCGTATTAAACAACATGCAATGTTCAGGGTCAGGGTGGATTTCTAGCAGTGAATTCACAGCTATTGCTACCCAGAGAATCAGTGGGTACCACC
Organism: Campylorhamphus procurvoides; assembly: GCA_013396655.1. Lineage (NCBI taxonomy): Eukaryota > Metazoa > Chordata > Aves > Passeriformes > Dendrocolaptidae > Campylorhamphus > Campylorhamphus procurvoides. The sequence goes on along the minus strand of WBMV01000503.1, from coordinate 3,162,985 downwards.
AGCCAGCTGTTCAATTGTGTCAGTGCAAAGTTCCTCACATTCTGCAAAACCCGAATGCTTCCAGACTCTCTGCTCTTTAATAAGTGGCACTGTCAACACACTGCTGGCATTGTAGGTCAAATTCTGGTTTCAGTAAAACCACTTTAATCCAGTTAATCCTGATGAAGCAGTGTGGATGCAGAGAAAATTCCTACCCAGCATAGAGATTTATCTTACAAGTAATCTTCTCTGAAACAAAGCTGAATGGCTGGCAGCTTCTACCAAGGAAAATATTTAGTGATGTCTTGTGCTGGCCATAGCTTTTACAAAGCCTAGGTATGCTTTGAGAATCTGTCCTTCACCTTTTAGGCAGAAAACATTCACTAGATCCTAAGGGCCAAATTTTACCCTTATAATCCTGTCTACAAAATATCCCAGTCAATAGCCGAGACAACCTCTAACCCAAGTACTCAATGTGACTTCTTGAGAAACCATCAGACAAGATACACCTCGGCTGACTGCCTCGCAAAGGCAAGGGCCACCAAACGCTTCCTAAGCCAGGGCTTCAGGAACTGGTGGCAGGTTAACACAATAAAAATACCCACAAGTAACAGAATAAAACATCTGCCACTGCAACTATCAGGGGCAGTCTGATAGCAATGTGCTACCTGAGTAGTTCAAGGAGGAAACACAGCACAGCTGGCTACTTTTAGCCTGCCAGAACCACCAATAGAGACAGGCTACAAACCAAATAGGAGTTCCCTTGAGGCTGCAGAGAAGCACAAAACAAAACCTTATATTCAAAGCACTACAGCAGTTATATATTTAAGATTGCCCTGTGTTCTCAATTGAAAGTGTGTCTCAAATCCTATAAATAAACATGAAATCTCTCAGTGATTACTCCCCAGACAACACTTCTTCAGTAAGAATCATAACCTAGTTTTCCCAGCCACCTGACAGAACCCAGTTGCTTACTTGTTTTTTAGCAAAAGAGATGTCAGTTCACTGTGGAATTTGGAGAGCCTTAAGTTTGTTCATGCTCCTTCACGTCCACAATGACAGCATTTACAGCCCTGGAATTTTACACAATTCTTTATGCTGTAGGTCATGGCAAGAAAGAAAAAAAACATTTTGGAGAAAATACTAAACAGTACTGCATAAAAGCTTGCAAGGTAAATCTCTGCTGTAACTGCTTCATTTGATCTTTCCTGGTGGAAGCTGACGAAGCACGGGATAGCTTACATTTTCCAGTGGTGCTTTTGTAACTCTGCTATTCAGCCCAATACCTCTGGTTTACTTTCCAGCCTTTCCAAATCTTCCTTTTTGGCTCCTTGCCTTGTGACTCAAGCATTTCCTTAGCAGAAACCTTCTCCACCTCCACCACAGAAAGGACTTTATGATCCTGTCCTGCTACAACTCCTAAGAGCTGGGGCTCGTCCGGACAGAGACCAGGCAAGTCACAGCTCAGAGGTCCTGCTCCCAGACCCTGCTTTGCCTGGACTTTTCCACGGCAATTTTTTCTCTCTCAGGTGTACCACAGGGAGTGGAAAGGGGTAAGAAAGGGCCTGGGGATGAAGATGCCCCAAAAATGGAGCAGGCAGCTGTATTTACCATCTGGCAAAGCTCCCAGAGCTCAACAGAGGGAGCCCCACTCCGGCGAATCTTGCTGGGATTGCTACCAGTAGAGAAGATATTTCTTTTTTTTTTTTTTTGACATAAATAAATGCACACCAGGAAAATCTTTCCCCTCTCTTTCTCCCTCTCTTCACACAAATGTTAGCTTAAAGAGTACACAAAAGCCTCTCCCATCATTTCAATCACCAAGCATCAAGAAAATCAGTGCCTGAAACAACACAAGGCACTCTGGCAGCCTCAGCTCACAGGCTGCAACACCCAAAGAAAACAACCCAGAAAAATTTAAAAATGAAGGTTTTTTTAAAAAAATAAATCTTTCTGAGGTGACAAAAGGTTGTTCAAGCTACATTTGGAATCATTCCTCCATACTGAAACCTGCATTAGCTGAGGAACTGAGGAGTCTCTGAGGCTGAGTATTGCAAAAATCTGAAAGGTGAAACAGGGATGGTTTTATAGGTGAGTGGGCAGGGCTGCTGCCATAGTTTCCAAGGAGTATGGGACAGGCACTATAAGACAAATGACCATGAAGACATGGGATGTGGGAATGGGATGAAAAAGTGCCAATCCAAAGAGCCTGCTTGTGGTGTCAGAGTGGCCTGTAAATTGAAATGGTTGAATAGATGAAGGATGAGAAGGCAGCCTTAATTCTTATTTCTGGTGAATGGGAGGATCTGAAATTCCTATTTAAACCCTGATGCTTCTGCAAAAGATAGCATTAAATTTGCTTACACAGCTTTTTCTGTATGCTTTATGATAAATAAATGTGGTTCTTAGAAAGCACCTCTTTCTGTTGTGTCTTCTTCACTGCATGTGACCACAGAGCAGACTGCCATGCTATAAGACTGAAAATATATCCTCTGCTTTCCACTTGCAAAATTTTCATAAGACAGATTTAAAAAATGTACTGTAAGAGAACTTTCTGAGGTGGTATTCACAGTTTCATAAATACAGTACTACCTAGGCTGTGCCTTCCCTGAACTGACAGGGTGTTTGATAAATGCACCATGGACTGTATACACAGTGGAGCTAAAGAACATGTTTCCTTGGTTGCTCAGTTGTAAACTTCAATAGGTGGATAAATTCCCATGTCACTAGAGAATATTTACAACTGAACCTTATTTATCAGCAGCATGCCCTTACCAAAAGCCCACACAAATCCTGTTACACAAAAACAGCTGTGGCTCTTTTCTCATAGTTACATGAAAATCACAGAGGTTTCTTTTGCACCAGGACAGGCTTTATAGCCAGGGAGATGAAACTGCATTAAGAGATGCTAATGTTGAAATATTCTTGGCTCAAAATGTCAGTGTGAGAGGAGTTAGCTCATCCACATCTGCGTTGTGTGAGCAGCCTCCCCATCCCTTCACTGTCAGAGACCTTCTCAAGTGAGAGCACATCGGGGGTCTCCATGCTCACAGTCTGAAGAATGTGCATGATGACCTACTTGTCATGAATTTAGAGATTACTTTTCCTCTGTTTGTTGTGATTAGCGATATTAAAATATCTTGTATCAATTACAAATGAAAAATACATGCTTTTTAAATCGCAGTGGCATTTCCCCCCAATAAAGGACCTTATTTTTCAGGATCCCTACCCACTGCTTGCCGGGGCTGCAAGCTCCCTGCTTTCCAGCACCCTGCCTCCACTTTGTCCTCCCATCCAGGTTCCCTGCCCTGAAATAACTCATTACCTGCAATTTACTGACACGTGGTTTCTTCACAAAGATGATTAGGAATCACTTTCCAGCCTCAGTCCCGCTGACAGGACAGGGTGGCTCCTTCCCTCACGTTAGCCAGCTGACTGCCAGAAGGGTTTTAATCAGCTCTGGCTTTGACATGTGCTGGGCAGTCAGAGCAGAGGGCTGCACTGAACAGGTCAGAGAGTATCTCACAATCCAGTGCTGCAAGTCCTCATCTTTGCGGTAGGAAAGGTCCCCTCCACTGTAGTGTCAGGCGCCCATTAGGAGCAGTTCAGCTTCTTCCCTGGCTGGAGCAAACCTTCATGCATTTTGATGTTAGGAAGCAACAGTAGTTGGAGCAGACAAGGAAAACATCAAGGAAGATACAAGGCTTCATAATGCAAATCATGCTTTTATGTCATTCTCCTGAATCCCCTTTGGGGACAGGAAAGTTGATTATCTACAGAATATGGGTCAAATTTATGCCTTAAGGATCTTTCAGTGCTTTGGCTGCTTGCTGACATTCTACAGGGCTCCTTGGTGCCTTTTCAGGTTAATGCTTTCAAAGTGCTGTCCCTGGGCATCATCATCATCATCATCAACTTAATAGTATTACTAAAAAAAATTCATTTCCTGCACCCACTCCCAGGAGTTTCTCTCATGCTTAACTTAATTGATGCTTCCTCCTTCACTCTGAGGAATGATTAAAATGAACACTGCACATGTTTGGAAGCACCTTGGATTTCAAACTCTGCATGGTTTCTAATTAAAGAGACACACACAGGATGCTTGTGCTACATTTCACTTCTCTCTGAGGCTATTATTATTACATACATTTCAGCAGTAGTCAAAAGAATCTTCTCTACTTCACATAATAGGATCCTGATTTAGACTGGATAATCACCAGTGGTTGATCTGGGTGAAAAACGTCTTTAGGAAAGGGAAAAAGAAAAGGCTTAAGATGTAACTGGCCCTCTGGCAGAGGCATTGATATTAATGACCTAAGTGTTTGAATTTGTGGCTAACCAGGAGTATGTAGTACCCAATGGCAAGCACTAGTGCTAATGAAGTACAAAAAAAAAAAAAAGAAAACCCCAACAGATAGAAAACCCCCAGCATAATCTGCAGGGACATATGTGAGTGATGAAGCAGCAGCTCTACTGTCTGGTTGTCAAGGGCTCTGCTGGTAGTCAGCTCACTTTTTTTGAGGAGTGACTCTTCTCCAAGGTGAAGAGCATCAAAGGACTTGTTATGCTCTCAATCATATCCTGATGTATTATTGACATATTTGATATATGCTTCTCTCATCTGTGAATGTGTTTCTACAGAGCACAGTCAAAGCCGTAGAGGTGCTCAGCTCGAGTTTTTGAGAGCCAAGTCCTGCCATAGGATATGGCCTGGGCACTCACTGACCTGCTGGCATGGGTCAGACAGGGCATATGGGAGCAGCTTGGCATGCTCAGTGCTGCTTGCATGTCTTCCCTTCCCCTTGTGGTCCAGGCATAGCCAGACATGGCTTCATGCGGGGGTGTCTGATGCTCAGAGATTTTGGAGGAAAAGGCACAGGTACACAAATGTCAGCACTGGTCCCCCACTTCCCTACACACCATCTCTCTCCCAGCTTTCTGGTAGCTCTGTGTCTTGGTGGTAAATACTTGATTTCTGGACAAAACTGCCCCGACTTCAGGTACAATTTTTGGGATGTTGTTCAGCTTAACTGCCTCAGGAAATCTCAGGACCCAAATAGTCAGGAGCTGAACAACCAGCACTGAAATCTCACCCCAGTTAGTTAGACATCTGCAACATCAGCACCTGCATCAACAAAGCTGAACAACAAAGCTAATACCCCTGCTTTTCTCTCAGGAAATATGGGGCTGTAAATTCGGAGGGGAAAATATTTCATATATATGTGCTATTAATACAAATCTGGCTCATAAACCCTATCTTGCCAAGCTGTGCAGTCATTTTGAAAACTGCAGCTACACCTTGCTAGATGCAATGACCTTACTGTTTTTCAAGGCCAACTTCTGACTTTGCTTACATGAATGTAAATAAATCAAGCGCTCCCCCACTGACCATAATGACAGTATTCCTGATTGTCACAGTTGTGGCAGCAGTCAAGTTCCATGGCAAATGAACCAGGAGAAATGCTATGATAGCAATGCTACACTGCACTGCATGCATCTTTTACCACCAAGTAATATTTAAAATATGGGATATATTTGCTTTTCCAATGTCTTGTAAAATGCTACAGGTTATAAATAATTCACACCAATAATAATGGGATGTCTGGGCATTTCTTTTTCATGTTTAAGAAGGTAACTGTCTAACTTGGTGAAATAAACTGCTTTTTCTGAAATAGTTTGCACTGCTGATAAAGAAATGGTTTTCAATTAGATACGCTGCATATTAGCAATAGAAAAAACTTGACAACAAAGCAAAATAGTGCTGGTCTATGTATTTTTATTGTTTATCTGTCTCTGCATGGTTTCAAATCCCTTCAGAACACAAGTGAACTCCTGTGCCTCTACCTTGGGCTAATGCTATAATCACTGGGATATTGTATGAAACAGGCTTCTTCTCTGGCCATGCTGTAAAATTGAAGAGTATTTTGCTTTCCAAAGACAGATTTTAGACACAACTCCAGGAAAGGATTAGAGTACATCTCTCTAAAGGAAAAAGAAACTTCGGCCCCTGAGAGGGGCAGAAGTAAGACATACTGCAATACTCAACACTTCCTAGCAGCTAAATCAGCACTCCAGCTTTACCTCTCCCCTCCTTCATTAGACTAAGATCTCAGGCTCCCAGCCTGCCCTAACTCTTCTCACTGGGATTAGATTCCTATTTCAGGACAGTGGATTCTGGTATGGCAGCAAGATATCTGCAAAACACAGGTGAAATATGGAGTTGAGAGTTGATCGGAAAAGATAAAAACACACTCTGAAAAAGACATCTTGTATATCCATGATATCCAAACCAATTAAGCTTTCTTTATCTGTTCATTATGCCTAATTATTCAATCATACCTCCTCCAAAAAGGTATTCATAGTTACGTGTGTCGTGTGACCTCAGCGCACCTAAAGACTAAAGGTCTGCAAGTACATTTTGCAAATTAGCAGCGATTGTTCTGTGGTCAAGTGGTCTCTTTCTGAGACACTTCCCTTTGTGGAGTTGCTTGGGAAAGCTGCAACCCCCTTAACCCTATCAGCAGTTGGACCTGGAAGAAAGATCTGGATATGATATGGGTGAACCCATCTTCAGTCAATCTTTGCTTCTTCATGTGCCTGTAAGTTTAGCTCCCCAAGCTGTCTCCTCAGGCTGAGAGATGAGGATAATGTTCTGCACAGGGAAGGCAATGGGACCACACACTTAATGGGAGGGCTCAGATGGGATCCAGAACCTCCTTTTGGGGCAGCAGCCCCCACATGGGCTGCATAGGTTCACCCCTACTCTAAACCCATGGTTTCGGGATGACAGTGAGTGATAGGTCCAAGTCTGAGAAAGAGCACTGGATCCTTCACTTGAGCAGATGGGAATTACTGTGCTGTGTTTCAAATGAAGAGAATTTAATCTCTATATCATGCCAGTGCTTTCTTTTCACCACCTCAGCCACTTGCCTGCCAGAATCTCAACAAATGAACTGTCCATATCTTCATTTGAATGTTTCTATGGATTTAGAATTTGAACAACTGTCTGTGCTCAGAAATTATGCATAAGTCCATTACAGCACAACAATAACGCAGCTGTAATTGCCCAGCAGTTCAAGCTGGAACAAAGGAAGTATGAACAAATCCAGAATCCGAGCAAGTATGAGAAAAGTCAAGAAATGACAGACAGACACCCACCCCTTTGAGACCTCTAGACCTCACATGGCCTCTGAGTCTAGTTCTCTGCAATCAACAAGAACTGCTGCAATAGACACATTTCTCAGGTTCTCAGCCATTTATGATACATGCTCCACTTCACCACAGGCAACAAAGCACCTTCCAAATCCCTCTCATAAACTTAATACCAAGTAGTAATGACCAGAAGCTGCAACTCTCACATGGCGAATGAAGACAACAGGAGAGAGCAGAAGCAATGCGAAAGTCCTGCTCCTGATGAAGGAAGGGAGCTCAGCAAAATTTGGTAAGAGGGCTTGCTCACCACATCAGATGATAGATACCAAGAAAAATTCAAAACCACATCACCAAAGTACCTTACAACCTGAGTGGAAGAGGAAACTCCTTTCTGACCACAGATCTAAAGATTGATAAGGGCCTGGGCAGACATTTGGTAAAACTGAGCCTCAGTGCACCCTGTCCTGTGTCCTGGCTCCAGATGTGGCCAATATCCAAATCCTTGCAAGAATGCCAACCCCAGTTAAGCTTTTTCACTGAACCTGCAAAAGTCGTGCAGCACAAGATGAAGGCAATGTAAGCATGATACAGTGTGACAGTAGCTTTAATATCCCTTTGGGCATATCGGTGTAGCAAATACCTAATGATTCATATTCCTAGGGTATTAAATGTGCCATTATCCCTACAAGAACCCGATAACTGTAAAAATCCTCAGACAGGAGGACTGTTCAGCTCGTGAGATCCTGTAGTTACTAGATCAATGTCTTCTCACACAGCTAGGAAATGAGAAATTATGTGTTCGATAGTTGAAAACCACAAATTTCTGCATAGAACAAAAAGGGGAAAAATCAAACCCAGTTCCAAAACACTGCACTGAAGAAGGTGTCATCCCCTCAATTTGGTCTCCATTATAACAGTTGTTGGCTATTTGAACAAAAAAAATTGCATGAAACTTTGCAAACTTGCTTTTTAGACAAGGTTATTTCAATAGAAGTTGAAAAGTGCTGATGACAGTGGAAAGATCCTGTAGACTGAACTCTAGAAAACAATTAATCTGTGCTAACAATGTCCAGCAGAAGTGACAGAAGATGCTGCTTAAGGGAGATCACACCCATTTTGCCCTTGAGTAGATGCTGCATGAAAGGGCAACAGCAGCTCAAGATTTTCCCTTCCATGTTTGCCAGTATTGACCTTGCTCAGGCAAATTATCAATCTGCATCTCCTCTAAACTTCCATCATTATGAGTGCACACACACCCTCAATGTCTGATGTGCATACATTATCTACATGAATTAAACCAATTTGCATTTGTACACCGAGCAGCTGGTCTGAAATTTACTCCAGAATAAAATTTTTTAAAAAAGTCCAAAAACCATATATGCAGCTGGGATTGCTTATGAGTGAAAAAATGTGGTATCTTTATAGCCAACAGCATATGTATTCAGTACGCACATCTACAAATATTGGATTCACTGCCAAAATCATTGTTAAGCAAACTGGCTGACTATCTGCATTTTCCTGATGAACCAGAAGGAACCTGCTGAAGAGAGGGGAGACAGAGTATTTTGCAAAAGTTTCAGGTCATGGATTTATGGTGTGCACAGTGCAGTGCCACCCATCTAGTCCCAGAGGAGCTGGTATGTCCCTGCAGCACACACATTTCTGACTGGGATATGAGCTTGGATCCTGGGGACACGTCAGCACCATTGTGATGAGCCTCAATAGTGTGGCCATACTGTGGCAAACCAGCCCGTCAGGAGCAAGGTCCGATACATCTCCACATCGCTGAGGTGAGTGCTGTAGACCCACCTAATAGAATCCACAAGTGACACAGTCCCAAGATCTTGTTTTCAAAGGGATTTAGTGGCCTCTTGAGGTGCAGAAGATGGTACGTGCAACAACCTCTTCCTTTGCAACACTTAACCAGGACAGCTATACTGCTTAGTTTGAAAAAATAAAAAATTTTAAAAGAAATCAGTCTTCATTTATGACTCTCTTCAGAACATTAACAGATGCTATATTCCCCCCTATTCATTTAAGATAATGGAATCTACGTAATGAGAATCATTTTTAATAGACCTTCTCTGTGTTTCTAATGTGGGCATATTTTTACCCACTGCATGGAGCTGACTTTGCATATATTCATTCTGCTATTTTAGCAGTAGGAGGCTAGGTTAACACACCAGTCATTCACTCCTGGAGATCTGGATTCAGTTCCTGGCCTACATGACAAGTGATAATGAGTTTGGTTATTGAATCTCCAGGGGATATTTGTTCGCATTACTAAGCAACCGCATAATTTGGCAAGATGTGTTAAGTATGTGCTAAGGATAAGACCAGGGGCCAATTGCTCAAATGACTGACACAATGCAGCCTCCCTCAGATCACTGCACCAAACCCCTCCTTTGTGCAGTTCTGCTGGGGGTCAAGAGAACCGTGCAGGTTTTTCAGCCTGTCCATTTTACTGTCTGTATCGACACAGCTCAGAGCACAGCTGTGCAGGTACGATCTGAACTGCAAATACATAAAGAAACAGGACCTATTATGCACCTCAGCACATAAATCAAGGTTACTTTAATCAGCTATGCATACTTGTTCAGCACTCACTGCATCCAAGCAATAATAAAACACCAAAAAAAGGGTTTAAAAAATAATTCCGTAATAGTAATTTTTGTTTGCCTATTGACACTGACCTCTTCAGGGTTTGCATCGTTTGAGTTTTTTGTGCAAACACAATGCTTACAAAGTTTCCTTTAAACAAAATGAGAACTGAAACTTGCATGATCACAAAACTCCATTAAAAAAGTGTTTTGCCCATTGCAAGTACCCAGTAACACTGTTATGTCACATTGGCTAAGCCTCAGTTTCCTTGCAATGGGCAGATTGCTCCTACAACCAACATGGCAGAAGTAATCACTGATCCTAAGGCTACCTCCAGGTGATTTTTGACCCTAGGCTAGCTGACTGTGCCTGAGATTCAACAGGAGGCACGTGCAAACCTTTATAGATGTCCTCTAGACTGGTGGCACAGTGACCCGGAGAGCAGATTGGGTCTCTTATGATGTCTGAACACATCTGTGGACTAGGTCCATCTCAAGATTTGGGAAGAGAAAATCAGATGTTATCTGGTCTCTTCATTATAATGGCACATGTGTGGGTGCTATGTATGTGGAGCCCAGGCTAACAGGATTGTCTGTGTGCTCTTGCACCTGTAGACCTTGGAAACTTTGGGTCCAAACACTGAGGTGCATGAGGAGACTTAGATACTTAAGGGACAAAGGTGTTCTTCATCACTTTTTGAGACTTTGGTGTCTACATTGTTTAGGCAAGGGATAGAAAGCATTTTGGATCCTTTCCTTGACATACTGGAGCAGGAATAAACCTAATTCATGGGCCATAGTCATCTGCTACAGATTAAGGTACAAAAGGGGTTAACACTTCCAGAATATAGGAGACCAGATGTCATATCACTGCCCAGTTCTATGACAAAAATCAGAATTCTTTGATATCTTTTGCAAGAATTAAGGTTCAACACCTGGCAGGCTTAAACCTGTAACAGAGAAGAAAGAAAAAAAAACACAATAGGAGTAAGTCTGCTGCCATTCCAACAGGAATGATGCTCATCGTGGGGGTGGCTGGTAGCTGAGTAAATTTGGAACGGCTGCAAATCAGGAAATTACTTCTCAGCCAGCTCCAAGTCTTTTTTTGGCACTATCCTCCTCTTAGGGAGGATAGTGGCAGGAATGAGGCATTTATGTGCGATCATTTGGGAATTTTATGAATAAGAAAATAAAGTTCACTTGCTGTGAATCACAGAAAACCAGAAAATTCTCCCTGCCATGACCAAGAAAGTGTATGAATAAAACCCTATTGAAGAGAAGCCATGGTAAAGTGTGATGTTACTCATAAACAAACACCAGTCAGCTTGTGTTCACCATGCTCTGGATATGCAGCCAACAACTAAAGAGCTTCCATTTACATTGGAAATAATGTAATGGCACTGTTCCAGCTTTCAGTGAAGGTCTGAACAGTGACAACATCTAAGCCATCAAGGGAAGGTGAACCTGAGCGTGCTGTTTCATTTCACGCCTGTCAGGACATGGGGGTCCCCCCACGCTGCCCTTGCCTTCTGGCAGTGCCATGCCTCTCAATCACGGGCAACCACTGCACTAGCAGTAACTTCAAGTGCAGCATTGTGGGTGAGAAAGATGGTTACAGCCTACCTGATTTGCCAGCCCATCTATGGAAACATTGAGTCGTGTCAGAAACGACAGATAAAACATTTGCTTTGATTTAGAGTGCCTGCCTTCTATTTAGGGGGTGCCAGGAACTCCAAGAGTGTGAACAAGCAGCAAAGTGAGGAAGGCATCTAATCTAGTGCCTGAATTTATTTTATATGTATTATTCTATCTTCACTCATAGCACTCCACCTTCCAAAGATTTCCTTTAAATCAAGTTCTGCTCCAGTCTGATGCAGCTCTTCGTAGTTGTATAAACCTGTCTGCTCAAATGTTCCACCTGCAGAAAAGCTGTGCCAGCTTTAACTTCATCAAACCCACCATAAATCCCGTATGTGCCAGAAAATGCAGCTGAAATGCCAAAGTAAGCCATGCTTTTCAGGTCTCCTGCAGGGAAAATGAAAAGCCTTGAATCCCAAATGTAAAAATCAAGGAAAACTACAATTGCTTTTTGCTAATTGGAAGACCATTAATATAAACACAACTTTCATCATGTATAAAGCTGTCCTCCCAGATTTTAAGGACAGTATCTCATTTATTAAAGCATTATGATGCATTCATCTCCTGTTAAAAAGCTCAACTAGATAATAACGGGAGAAATATGAACATGCATCTGAGATGGAGGGGCTGGGAGGCCACACTGGCCAGCATCTTCTTCTGAGCACTGGGAATAAGTGCACCCTTCAGCCGTGCCAGTGCCTCAGGCAAGTGTCCCCAGAAAAGGCAAGGTGGTCACTACAGTGTCCACCACAGACACTTTACCATGAACAGAGTTGGCAACTGTATCTGAAAATAAGTGCACTGAAATCACCAGGTAGATGGGTCTCATTATCCCCTGACAGTGCTGTATATCAAGGTTAAGCCACTGCTGAAAAGGCAGCTCAGAGGAAATGAATGTCGTGAGCCATTTTACTTTTGGCACATAAGATACTGAGAAATTCAGGAATATGTTAACAAAGGGCCTCTTGACTGAAAAATCTGTCTGTGTCATGCAAATGAAACATGAGCCATGGCAAATTGAGATAATTATGGCCTAATCTTATTTATGGCGTGATTTGGTGTAATGCTAGTGGTGTCACTAGAGCCAGGGCAACTAACACCAGCAGAGAAAGTGGCCCTATATGTTCAATAAACCATGTCTGGACATCTCTGACTCCTGGAAACTGCTGCAGGTAGGTCAGCTTTCAGCTGGAGAGATTAAGCATCTCAGGAGCTTGGTAATGGGATAGGGGCATTTCCATCCCAATTCCTGGCTGCAGTTCAGCCCAGGTTTACACTGATCTTCGTGAATGAATGGCTGTGCCAAGAGGGGGACCCAACCAATGTGCTCTCCTTGTGCTGCTGGCAGACGCACTTTTGCACTATGAAAGTAAAGCCCAGTGCAGTTTGGTTATCTTACCAGGGAGCAACTGCTGGGAATGCAGTTAAATAGTCTCATCTGTCCCTCAGGATGAGGTCAAGGCATACTGGTGGGACAGGGAGGGGATCCCTCTATTTAGGTGAGACTGCAGAAGTTATTTATGGATATTATTAATTCAAAGGACTCCATCCAAATGAAAGCTGGCATTTTCAAGCAACTCCTGGGAAACAAATCTTCAGAAACGCTCTATTAAGACAGCAAAGTAAAATTAATTTTGTTGAAACAACTAGTTCTTCTAAACCACAGATTTCAAAGGTAAAAACTCATTTATACTGTCTCAATGTCAAAACCTACCTGGTTAATCCAACAGAAAAAGGAACTTCCTAATTTTCCCTCCAAAATCAAGAAAAACTTAGCAGGAAAAAACCACCAAATATTAGGGATCAGCAGACTGCTTTGGGTACAGCAATGGTGTGGGAGAGCATTCAGGTTGTCTCACTGCATCAGCAGTGCCAGCTTAAAGGATCCAGGTTCCTCCTGCACCCTCTGAGAGGCAAGGACGAGTCATGCCCTTATGGCTCCCCTTCCCTTTGGGACTTTCACAGATGCCAAAGGGCGGCTGTAGCCACCCCCCTGATCCTGGTTTTGCTGTGAGAGGGAAGAACAGCCCCCTCTCGCCCCTTGGGCTGTGCAGGCTCTCAGGGAGGGCAGCTGGAGCCTCCCAGGGCAGCTGGCAGAGACCCTTTGCAGCTGCAGGAGCAGGACTTGCCCCAACAGGGTGAGGTAATGACACAGTTGTGGTCTGTTGAGTTGTATAGCTGGAACAGGAATTTCTCTGGAATCACTTGCTGCTTATAAATATAAAAACGTAGTGTGCTTTTACAATGCCGAGACTGAAGGCTTGAGCAGTGGGACAGATAATATAATACTCCTTCTGTGGCAGTGTCATTAAATAGAACTTTGCATAGAAGCCAAAGCACAGCACTACAAATCTCTCCCTGGCAAAATCCTCACTGCCTGCATTTTTCTGTATTGCTCATTACCACCAGGAGAATGATTTATTTTGAAATAGGAGGGAAAGGAGACACTTGGCACTGCAGCTTTGAAGAGTTCCAGTCTTCTGTTCTGCAAACAGTATTCCAGCAAAAATACCATTGAAAAAAAATAAAAAGAAAGAAAAAAAGATTGCACATTGAAAGGAAGAAGAATAAAAGATTTTGTACACTGCGAATTCCTAGATGATTCACTTCCTTTTTGCCCTTCCTTAACATACATCCTTACATGAGTGTGACATCTTGTGCAAAGAGTCTTTCTTTGATGGGGAAATTCTCCAAGGAAGGTCAGCACAATGTTTATGCAAAACGAAAGCTCCCCCCCACCCCGGTTAATAGTGCTAATGGGAATGACTGGCAAAATGAGGCAGCAAAAAACAATGGCCTATCACCTGATTAAAGCATGAAGGCACTCAATGAGATGGCAAATGCTGACATAAATTCCAAGTACATGACACATATGACATCTGCAGAGGGGAGGGCACGAGACAAATGGATACTCTGTTTGAGAAATGAGAAACTCTGATTAATTAAGCTGTAGTGACCCTTTGGCATGGTAGAAAATATTCTACCTTCTTGCAATGTCTTGTGTCTATTTTAATGCAGTTCCCTGAGGGGTTTTTAAGCACATGGGGCACCTATCAGTTCCCCAGTCTCTTTTCAAAGAGATTCAAAAGAAGTAAAATTGTTTGCCTGGCCCAACACAGCAATGATTTTTTCCCCCCTGAAAAAATAAAAACACAGTGATATTAAAGCTCCTCTCTGCATTTAATTTTAATTTTTTGTGAATTCCTCCAGGGTGAGAGGAAATGGCTTCAAATTGTGCCAGGAGATGCTCAGATTAGACATTAGGAAAAATTTCTTCACTGAAAGGGTGGTCAAACTTTGGAATTGGTTGCCCACAGAAATCTGGAATCACCACACCTCTAAGTGTTTAAAAGCAAATGGATGTGGCACTTGGGGGTGTGAATTAGTGGTGAACAGGGTGGGGCTAGATAACAACTGGACTTGATGATCTTAGAGGTCTTTTCCAATCTGAATGATTCTGTGATTCTGTCAGCATCTAGTCATATGCCAGAAGGGCCTTTGATACCAAACTCCCTAAAAACGCAGTAACTCAGGGTAACCTGCTGCAGATTTCTGATGGCTACCAAATTATTCCCAACCTCTATAGTTACAGCTACACCTTCCCTCTTTCTTAAATGTCCAAGGAAGCCAAGGCTGGAAGATGACTGAAAAGTACCCTGGAAATGCCAAAGACGAGCAGGTTTTTGTTCTTGTTCTTTACAGTGTGGTCACCAACGCCCAGTTATGCAGGAGGTCTTGGCTGTTTCTTGGACTACCTGATCAACCCCTCATCTCAACTGCAGGATTTTGCCTACCCCTCCTAGACAGCGTTTCTACCATCATTAGCCACACAGGTTTTCATTGATATTTCCCCACCACTATCTGTGTGACGGGCAGTTGTCACTTAGCTGCTGCACCTTCTCTGGCTAAGAAGCCCCCTGAGGCAGCTGAGTTGGGTAAGGTGGATAGCAAGGTGATGTTGACCGATTTGTCAGGAATCAATCACAAGGTGCACAGTTCATCGTTTATTAAAAAGATGCCATCCTTTGATCATGCACATGCAGGACTACCAGTTAAATCAGATTGACAACCCATTGCCAGCTCAGTACAAAGGAAAATACCAGTGCTGACAATATGACAGCTTTCCAGCGAGGCACCTGTGGGAACAGGACGATGTGACAGTGAGCAGGCTATTAAAGCATGCCATGTCACAGCCCCAGAAAATCCCAGTGCACAGCAGTTTAACTACTACAAACTGGTTACATACTTGTCTCCTTTCATTAGATCTTGTCTAATCTCATTACGCTAACAACCTAGCCAATGGTAATAGACCCCTCCCTCAACAAACACTGTGTAGCTCTAATTGCCATTAATAGGAGATACCCCCTGGCCCCTCTGTGTGTCAGAAAGGTGCCATTCTCCAGCACTGTCTCCCCTGCAGGAGACAGCACTGCCTATACCTGCTACCCTTGAGGACTGGTAGTTCCCACCTCCCCCAGGAGCAAAGCCAGAGTGACATGCATTTGTGCAAACAGCAGCCCTTCCATAGGGTTGGGAAAGGGAATAGGTACAATGTTCCTATCCCCTGCTAATCCTGAGTGGTAATAAGATTTGCCAGAAGTAGCGTGTAGACCACTGCATGCCCTGTGGGACTCCACCTTGAGGACTGGTACTGTCAAAGATGCTCCTACAACCAGGAGAGCTGACACTGGCCCTTTTGTACAGAGTTTTTATGTTCTTTAAATATTGCACAAGATTATATTTCCACATCCAAGTAGGATAAAAACTTGCAACATGCAGCAGATTTACTCACTCAGATTTATTCTTGTACCAACAGCAGTGAAAATCTGACCCCATGCTTTACTCTATGAAGCTCCATTTGTGGAATTATTCATTAGCACTTCATTTATAAATCAAACTTCAAAAGAATTATTGACAGTATCTCCCTCTTTCAAATTCCAAACTTTAATAAAAATAGATTTCCTTTTCAGAGTTCTGTGTATTCAGTATCTAGCAATATTTTTTTAATAACATTTGCAAAATTTGGTCATATATCTTTACCACTGTCTTTTGTTTATGCCATGAGTGTGCCGTTGAACTCAAGTTGTATTTGAAAGGGAAGATGCACACAGGACGACTCCTTTTAGTCCCTCAAAATTTCCCTAAATTGTCACCCCAAGGAAGAAGGACTATCTTCCTTCACCTTTCATAACTGGTTAGACACCAACTTTCTGACTTGCTTCAGAAAATTTGCTGCTCTCAGCTCCTTGAGGTACAGCCACAGACAGGACTGGACTGAGTGCAGCTGGGGGTTGGTGCTGAAGAGCTCATGGGGGCTGGCAAAGCTGCTCTGGTCCTCCCTGCCTGCTCCCAGCCCACCCAGTCCTGGGGTTAAGGCATCATCTGACACCTCAAGAAAGGGCAATATCTTGCTGAGATGATGTGATTTGAACACATGCCAAGCTCCCATGCATCCTTATCCACTTAGAAACAGATTAGCACAGCGTGCATTTTGCTCAGAAACATCTGAAAAGATTAATAAATGAGGAGATTGATAGGGCAAACTATTACTCAGATGAATGCTACCCTCCTCCAGCTAGTGCCAAGTCTCATAAATCCATCAAGAGTCTCCAGGTTTTCAACTTTTATAAAAGGTTTAGCTCTTGGAGGCCAGCAGAGCCTTCTGGTCCTGCTCTGGTGAAGAGGAAAATCCACTGGAGACTCTCATGCAGGTGTCCATCAGCCACTTCTTCTCCACAGGGACAAGCAGAAGCCAGTGGCAAATGCCCCCTTTAAACATGTTTGGTGTTGCAAATGTATTTTTTTACATATAAATGTATTTTTACAAATCAGGAAGGTCTGAACTCACACCTTCAGGGATATGAGTACATAAGGCTTGTCTACATAAAACTTTAGTGGTGAAACCCCACCAGGTGGTTTTCCTGTCTAAAAAGGAGAAGGTAGATTTTGCTGAAAAACCAATTATCTTGCAGTGCCTGTATTCAATGTAAAAATGTATTCATTTAACAGAAAAAGTTAAAAACCACAGATACTCATATTCTAATCAAGAAAATACAATTGTCTGAGAGATAAATACTCCTGTTTATTATTTATAAGTGTTAATAAGCCTCATCCCATGAAGTAAACAATTTTCATTTCCAGTCCAAAAGATTCTCTTTGTTGAAAGAAAAAAGCACAATCTGCCTTTTGAAAACACACCAAACCCAGACAGAATTAGTGAGGCAAGTACTTAGTTAAAGAATTTCCTTATCACATGGTAATCCCCATCATTTCTCAGCCTATATGACACTCCTGCATATTTTAATTTACATGGCACATTTGCTCCAACAATTTATTAAATTAAATGGCAAAAGTGCGTGGGGGAAAAGAGGCCTTATGTGGGAAGAGAGGTTTAGAATAGATCCAAAAGAAAGCACATTGCAAGACAAAAGATAATCATAATCGGGGCACTTCTGTAATTTGTTTTTGAAGTAACATGAATTTAAAATCCAGATATTTTTTACCCTTTGATCTAAATAGCCTGTGGTGGCTTGTGGGTTGGTTTTGGTTGCCTTTTTTTTTTTTCTTTTTTTTTTGGGGGGGACGGGGTGTGGTGGTTACAATCTGGTGGATGGAAGGTGCACTTGATACCAGGGCTTCAGCGTTTCACAGAGGAAACACTGAGGGCAAGGTCTGTGGTTTACAGATCAACACGTCCTGTCAGTGGTGCTTTTCAGGGAGCCTCTTCATGCTGTAAAAATGGTCTAAAATTATCAAGTTTGGGTCTGCATTTCCTTGAAAGTAAAAGGAGATTTTGTACCAAATGAAGAAATGTTATCCAAATACTGCTTCCATGTACAAAAGCGCCCCATTTTACTATTCATCTGTGGTTGTTTTACCACCAGGAAGGTGAAAAGGAAAAATGCACAAATTCAAAAATCTCTCTGTACCTGGAATGGAGTCATGTACCTATTACATTACAGACTCTGTCGTCTGCTGTGATAACAAATAATGTATGCAAGCAAGAAACCCAAGAAACCCTGCAGACCCCCGAGCAGATTGCCCTGCGCATGCAATATGATCAGGCTATTGTTTAAGACCTGGTTTAGGGGATGAAAATATTTCTCTGTCAATGCTGTGAAGGTAAAACCAGCTCAAATTATCTGCTGTGTAAGCACCATTCACATGAATGAAATATGCCCAGGGACTATGAATCTTGTGACAGACTTTTCCTAGCTGTATTATCCATAGCACACTCCACATTTTCAGATAGGAAACACATTTCTTTACTCCTTTATGTTTGTTTACCTTGGTCCTCTCATTTCTACTTCACATTACTCATATCTGCAAGGCAGCTGTCTCTGTTGGGATGATAAAACTGACAATTTCAGAGCCACATGTACTTGCTCTGAAAAGAAACAGTTTGCCTGTACCGCTCACGAGAAATTCAAGTGTGGAGGCTCACCCATGAGCATGGTCAAACCCCTTTCTGGGAAGTACTAAGGACACACATTGTCAGTTTCAAGTTGGAAATGGCCATTGCAAGGACTCTCAGAATCGTTCACATGAGGGGATGTGGTGATGCCCAGCCAGGGGCTTGTGAGATGCCACAGGTGACTACATGGAGAGGTTGTGGCGCTTTTCAACAACACTAGCAACAACGCTGAGCTATCTGTAGTGCACATCACCACTTCTTCCTAAAGACAAGGCCAGCAGCAGCGACAGAAAGGAAGAGAGATGAGATACAAGCAGGAACAATTTAAGACTTCACTATGCAGACAGAGTGGAGAACAACACCATGAAACCGAATTAACCACTTTAGAAACCCCAAACTACAACAAACTGCCTGAAAAACAGTTAAGATGACTACATCAAACAATACCCTCATTAAAATTCTTTCAATTTAAAATTGAAAGAATTTTACAATTCCAATTTATCCAGTCTTTTTCCATTTCTAAAATTAATTTTGATATTTAACCTGATGCATTGAAGGCATTTATAAATAAAGCAGCCATCAATAAGTACTTTTCACTGCTACTTCTTTATGGAGATTTGGTGGGTCACCTTTGCCATTGCTACACACAAGCTGAAATGGCAGGATCAGCCCAAGGTGGACAAGAAGCTTCTGCTTTGGCTGCAGCAGGCTCTCCTTGATCCTGCCAGTCCTGCACTGCCATGGGCACAGCACATCCCATGAGCAGCAGCGAGAAAAAAAAATCACAGATGTACAAAGGCAGCAGAAAAAAATGCAAATAATAACTGAACAAAGGAGCACTCTGCAAACAAGGGGAAAAAAAATGAAATTACTTGTTCCTTTCCTAGAAATATTGTTTGTACCAGTCTAAGATGATAGCAAAGAAGGGACATTTTCCCAGGGAATAAAATTATCATGTTTTTCTTAAGATAACATTTGGAGTCTGAAATAAAAAGGGTATGGAGTTATTGCATCCATTCAAAAAAATTTAATCTACTGACTACAGTTGTGCACAAAACCACCACAATCATATGAAATCAACTTCTCTTTATCCATATGACTTGTTCCTATGAATCATAGTAAAAAATAACACATTTTTTTGGATTCAAAATCAGAAAAATTTCAAGATATCTCAAAGCAGGAACTTTTGAATGGTTCAAAAACACATAACAAACCAAGGCTACCTCCTTTTATTCCAATTTAACATCAAATTCCAAACTCTCCTGGCAGATCCTACATTGCAGATCTTTGCCCTGCTAAGTCTCATTCCTGCTAATCATCTGCTGAAAACTGAATATATATGCTTTCAGGGTAGTCAATGTGCTTTGAGAGCTTTGGCTGTCTGTTGATACAAAAGGTCCAAATTTTCCTTATTCCTGATTCTTTTGGTTGTTGTTGTAGTTTTGAGAAAGATTACGTTAATAACTGGAAAGCAATCCAAGCTTTCTTTTTACTTGGGTAATTATTTTCACATCATTCAGTGCTTCCAGCTTTGAAAATATTTCCTGGGTTCCTCCTGGTGGTCGCCATAATGTAAAAAGCATAAGCATGCCACATTTGTTTTTCAGTAACTGGAAGGCATGAAGCTGCTGTGGAATAAAATTATTCTGAAGACAGCCTTGGCTCTGTTTCAGTTTCAAAGTTACTACTTACTTCCACACAGCATTAATTTGGGAATACAGCAAACACATTTGTCCTAATTTTGAAATCTGACTCTAGGGTTTTAAATGTTGTTTTCATTCACATTGCAAAATATCTCTACTTTAAGGAAATATCTGCTATGTATTTTCAACCAATTTGAGGTTTAACCTCATTAAAATCTCCTTAAGGTGATGAACTTCTCACTGATCCATTTCCACCCAAACTGAATTTAAAACACTTCTTTGAGAGTACACTCTACTTAATTTTCCTTCTGAATAAGGCTTGGTTTAGAAAGCCAGTGTTTTGGATGGGATGGATTTCCAACCCAAGTTTTGACCCATACCACAGAGGTTAGAGAGAGGTAGGGAAAATCAAAACAGTAAATAGATCCTCAGAGAGCTGGGCATCCCCTGGCAAAGAGGAATAGCTGGCGACCTGCTCATCACAGCAGAGTTGACTTGGCTGTCCTTGTTCATGGAGGTCGGCCAATGCATTTGCAGGGAGCTTTACCAAGGAAGTGAGGTGAAGCTCAGCATGAATGAGGGTGACAAGAATTAGCTCATCGTCTGGTCAAAAAAGTCAATCCTTCTTGCTCAGCCATCCCCTAAAAGCTGTGCCTTAACCCATACAACCACAATGGGGTGTTTTTTGAATTTCCACTTGGAAGTCAGGAGAGCCTCCCCCTAACTCCTGAAAGAGTGAGCTCGGGCTCTGCGATGCTTTAATTGGTTCACTTGGGAGCCACCCAGATTTGAATTCCTGATTTGTGTTAATCACAGGCTGAAAATTCTCTTTCTGCCAGAGATATCCTTCTTATTCCGCCCTCACTTAACGTCATAGTGGGAAAACATACATGAATGCAATTAACATTTATGTTCTTGACTTGATTTGGACAGAAAAAAAATAATCTCTGTCAGCTGGTGTAAAATTTACCACTTCTATTTTTATTTTAAGAAGAATTAAATAACTTAGGCTTTTGAAAAGTAACAGACAAAGGCTATGTTCCCATCACTTCTACTTTGTAGTCTCAAATGCTACATGCATATATTTGGGGATTAAAAAAAAAATCAGTAAAAAAAACCCCAGAAGGTTTTTAAAAATGCCGATCAACTTCCCTGTTTCTGGGTTTATCATTCCCTGACTCTTCAAGAAGCTGGAAAGGACTAATTTTCATGCTGTGGAAAACCAAGTCTCGGCCAACTCCCATTGCATGCTTCAAAAGTTCACGGGGACACTTTGGAAGAGAAAGCGTCTGCCTACATCAGCACAGGGCTTGGAGTCACAGAAGTGGATTGTCAGAGTGGCAGAAGTGGTGCTAAGGACCTAAAGACCACACCATAGGTGCTTTGGGAGCTTTATCTAACACAAGACTCCACTCTGAAGCAATGAATTAAGCATTCATTACCAGCTAGGGTGCATGATGTGTGCTGGACTGCATCTTGCCACTCAGTTTCCTTAGCAAAGAATCAAATTTGTGTGCTCCCAGATCATCCCGTGATAGAGCCAAAGCACAGTTGAGTAGGATGCTTGGATGAAACACTTCAAACATACATTCCTGGTCCAAACAATAATAATATCCATGGAGACAAATGTATAGTGACCAGACAAGCAGATGTGTGGCATTTCCTTCTGCCCCAGGAAACTTGACAGAACAAAGTCCCACCTTTTCTCAGCCCTATTGCAACCTCCTACCCTTGTTGTGCAGCTGAAGGAGCCTGTCACAACTCTTCCTTCCCTGATGCTCATGCTTCTGTACTTGCATCAGCTGGCTTAAAAAGAGGCAGTAGGGGTCCACTATATGCTAAGACTAGTCATTCACAAAGCTCATAGTCTTTAAATTCTGTTAACTTGCACCAGACACAGGTGAAACAGGACCAGTACATTTAGACCAGTGTGAAAGAGGTGTGTGTGAACCTTCAGCCCAAGCAGCAGCAGTGCCCCATCGATGAGAGAGACCCCCCCAAGCTGACTGGGGTCAGCTCACAGCAAGTCCAGCATCTTCCCCACCAGCACTTTTTCTACCATCCTGACACCCGACATAACATGCACAGCAGTTCATCACTCTTTCCTCACCATTTGTCCTGCCCCATGAAATGTGTTATAGTTACCCTGATGTCATACAATGTAAAGATGGGTGGAAGCAGCAGGACCAGATGAGATCAAACAAGCATTCATCTGACTGCCGTAGGCAAACAGAGATGAGGAGCCTGATCCTTTTTGGAAAGCCATGGATATTTGGTCACTTTAGGGAAAGCTCCAAGCTAAGCTGATTTTTCCTGCAGTGAGAGGCAGAGCTATTCCAAGATGGGGATGACAGCAACTCCCGAAGCACCTCCCACCTGGGCAACACCAGAAATGCTGTAATCAAGTCTGCTCAGACCAGACTTCATATTTCCCTCCCATGTGCTTCCTCATCCCCTCCAGCGTAATAGCCTCTCTGCCCAAAGATCCTGAACGAACCAACGCAAAACCCTCTAACTTTCTTATCCTTCAGCTGCTTGAGAGCATTGCATTCTCCTATTAACTCCAGTGCACTCAAAGCAGTGCTTTTTTATCAGCCCTTCCTGCTCCTGTCAAGTTTCTCCCCCAGCGAGACTGTTCCAGTTCATTTAGATCCGATGTCTTCCAGTTTTGCCAATATTGTGTTTTGGGTTTATCTGCATCTTTTATATAGTGTGTATTTGTCCGCCTCTTATGTCCCAAGGAACTAAAAGAGGGCACTTGAGCATTAAAAATTCAGCAACTGTTTTTTAAAAACCTGCTTTGTGCATCATGCATTCCAACATGGCAAAGACCAATTTTCCCTTAATAAGGTCCCAGGAACCTGGAGAACTTGGACAGGACAGATGAAGTGGAATTGCTTCATTTCTAATAACGCAGACATAGTGCAAAGTACTCTAAGAGTCTTTCATTCAACACTTATTTATTGTTCATAATTCACCTCCTTCTGACAGAGAAGGGCATGATAGAGCTAATTTAATATTTCCATGGTCAGATTCCATTCATATTTGAGTGAAATATCAGTAAATAAAACTGAAGCACCATTTATTAGGCTTCTGAAATTGTCACAGGTTAGGTTATCAAACACATTGTGTGCCGACAGCATGAAAATTAACTCACTATCCTGCTCACCAGGCAGTGGCCAAAGAATCATTCAATCCAGGTGACCAGTACTTCTGAGAAGCTCTGAGTCCTTCCAAAAATATCCCCAAATAAAAACTCCAGCTGAGATAAATGACAATCTAGTGAATACAGCAATTTATACGGAATTGTTTAATGGACCTGAGCAGAGCTGTTTGGCTGGGGTGGAGAGGGAAGAAAGTGCATTTAGTGTATGGGAAACATGGAATGGATTTGTGTCAGATTGCTCCAGGCCACAGAAGACTAAGTCCTTCCCAAAGTCCGTCCCCAAAGGAAAATGTTCCATCTCAGGATTTATCAACTGAAGAAGAGTTGTTTTTAAATATTTTTGTGTTGGGATTTTCTTGTTCTTGTTGTGTTTGGGTTTATTTGTTTTTTGATTTAGTTCAGGTTTTTTTGGGGGAGGTGTTGGGAGGGTATGTTTTGGTTTGTGGTGTTTTTGTTGTTCCCCCCCTTCCCTCCTGGTTCTACTGGGACAAGCCTGAAGATGCCAAGAACCTTGGTTTGGATTGGTGTTTACAAGTCCTGCAGCCTTGGTTTTCAGCAAGTTTACTATGATTTATTGAGATCCAGAATCTTGAAAGATCTAAATAAGGGTGTTACAGAAAGGTTAGAAAAAATAGAGTCCTTCATCCACTGTTAGATTCAAGGTAGATCTGAACCAATGGTGAGTTTCAGAAATATTGAAAGAAATATTTCATTGTTGTTTCCCCTAATACATATATTTCTTTAGCTTCCTGCAAGGTTAAAAAAAAAAGGAAAATGTGGAAATTGCATACAAGAAAGCTTGATCTCACAATATTTCCAGCTGCCTTTGGCAGCCTTAATAATATTGCATAGGTTGCTGAACTTCTAGATGCACATCCAGCCTGACCCTTTGAAGAGCACACATCTTAAGTTCAAAGTGAGTCAGAGTTTAATAAAGTGATTTACTCAAATTGCCCATATTTTGAATTCTCAGGGGCCAAACACCCCATTTAATTTGAATGCCACCAACGAACAGCAATATACTGAATGCCTGGAAGAGACCTGAGACCTTCCAGCGCTGAAAGTGAGGACTTACATAACCCAAGAATGACTACATCAACATTTCCTACTTAAAACTCATTACAAAATAAAAGGAGCTTGCAGGCAAGATAATTAATGTAAAGAAATGTAAGAAAGATAGAAAATATCAGAACTAGTCAACTGGGTGTTTTAGCTAAACTCATGCTTCTGGGCAATGATTTATTCTCCTGGATGTGCCATTCGTTGGACTGTCATAGTCCGCCCACAATCAGTGCTATTTGCCAAATCAAGTCATGCAAAGACCAGGCAGGTAAGGATCACTCACTGTAATACAGTACATCTATCAAAAGGGTTATTTTCATGGACTTGGTCTCTAATCAAGCAGCAAATCATTCTCCAGTTTTGCTATCAAGGACCATTACTTTTAGGAAGTGCTTAAACTGGAAAAAATGCATCTATTTGAAACTACAGGGCATCTGGTAAGATATACTGAAGACAGAGAAAATGAAATATGTGCCACACAATTTACCCTCTCAGCAGCCTTTTATGAATAGCTTATTTGTGGAGAGAGAGGTAAGTTGCTGGCAAGACAGGAGTTTTAGCTTTCTATTTGTCTAGTTTGTTGAGTTATTGCAAAGGTCACTCCTGTGCTTCAATTACCTCAAGTGCCACTTTCGATGGGGGAATTTTCAAGTTACATCCAAGGTGCCTCAAATATTTGCAAAAGGCTTCAGGGTAGATGTGCCTTTTTAATTTAAGTGCCCAGATAAAATTACTGTTGCATCTGCGTGTTAAAACATTTTCCCATCAAAGTCAGGGTAAAAGCCTGTAAAGCCTCAGTGTTGCACCATCCAAACACGGCTGTCCTCCTGAAGGTGAAACGTCCCTACCAGAGCATGCAATGCCACCTGAATGTGATGGCTGGACCATTTACTGCATCCCTGTGGCCAGCCAACCACCACTTGGGAAATGCCACGTGACTGTACACACACACAGTGCTGAGGAACAAGGAGCAGTATCAAGGTTGGCTTTGAGTTACCTCCAGAACAAGTTATCACTCTTTCACATAACAGACCCCATAATCAAAACAAATGTATTGTGAAGAGAGTGGGATACAGGAGCCTCTGTCATCTTTCAGAAACCAGCAGTGATGTGGCACAGGGCTCGCACCATCTAAAAATTGCTGTTGTCATCTCTTGTGAGTTTTACTCTCAAGGACAGATTTTCTCAGTGGTCAAAACAGGACAATATGTCCCCACTCCTGCACCACAGGTCAGCTTCCTGATGCCTTCTGTAACAGGAAAACAGGATGTCTAGACATAACAGGCCTGAAAAAACTTCACGTCAGGACCTTTGAATTCCTGTTTTCAACCGCTGGATGTTGTTCACCATAACACACTGCTCCAGGAGTGATCCCACCAAAATTCATGGGGGACTATTATTTTTTGAGCAAAGCAAAAATTAGAGAAAAACAAGCACTAAATAGATGTAAGCAACATTGTGCCTTCTTGTACAGATCTCCTCTTTCTCATCCCTGAAGATTTCTTTGAGATTTTTAGGGGAAATATTTTACTAAAAAGTGTTCTTACTTGCTTTCACAGAGGAAGAAATTTAGTTGCTGCTTAATGAATCCCACTAGTAGCCATTCTCTGTTATCCATAATGCACAGACCATACAGAATTACTTTGTAATGGCCATTCAAAATGTGATCTAGATAATGAAACACATGTTAGATCAATGTGTCTTAATGCATCCTCTCTGCTGCCAGCCGCTTGCTCCGCCTGCCTGCATCTGCTAATTCCTGACAGCACAAGGAAATGTCTCTACTAAGTCACCATCAGGTGAGTGCATACATACAGAAATGCCCAGAGGAAACCGACTTTTGGATCTAGCTGAGTACAGATAATCAGCAAAGCACATTTTTTTCTTTCTCACATATTTGTTTCAATTAGAGCTTATTGAATCACCTCTGGAGTCACAGAGAGCGCTCAAGCAATCATCAGTGTTGCTTAGGAGGTAATTCAGGATGCTGTCTGGAATATTTGTCCTTTTTAATCATCTGCCACACACTGCTCTTTTAGGATGTTGTCACTCAGAGACAGAAGAACAAAAAGGAACATTAAAGTGAAAGGGTGTCTGTTTGAATGTGGCAATTCCCTGCATAGAAATGAAAGCCATTAACAGGAAAGCCCAGCCTATCTCCAGGCAATATTTCAAATCCTTGTCTGCCTGTAACCTCAGAGGAATTTAATTCCTTTATATTATTTAAATTACACTCTAGAGGGAGAAATTATGAGGTACTGGTCATTTAAAATGCTTTCTTTAAAATATATAATTAAAAGAGCTAGCAGTCCTCCTAACAGCAATTTCATCATGGCAGTTAAAAAAAATCAGAATTTATGGCATTTACAAAGTGTCATTTTGTTCTACAACCTTTAGTCAGTAAACCACAGTTTAAACAATTGCCCTCACATTAGCATTGACTAATATCTGAGCATGTAAAAACAATAAGTGAAACAGCAGTGGACCAAAATAGGCAAAAATGAATCTTAAAAGAAGATATACAGTGTTCATACAGTCCTTAGTTCAAAACTTTAACTGTGCTTAATGGCTTCCCTCTTCCTAAAGTAGTTCACTGAGTGGTTACTATCTGGTTTGGAAAGTCCTGGGGGGACTGAATATTTGGGCCAGACTTTTATCTCAATTACCTGACTGTAAATCTAAAGAAGCTTGCTGATCTCAAAGGTGTTATTCCAGTTTATGGGCTAGGAGCAGTTCTGCCAGAGCAATGCACATTTAAAAGAACACCACCACCCTTTCTAAATTCAGCCGCTGTTCAAACAAGCTAGCTGAAAATCAACTCTGTTGTTAGAAGCAAAAAAAGTAGGACCACAATTGATAACATCCTATGAAGACAGGCTGAGAGAATTTGGTGGTTCAGCCTGGAGCAAAGGCAGCTCGAGAGGCACCTTATAACACCTTCCAGTACCTAAAACGGGTCTACAGGAAAGCTGGAGAGGGACTTTTCACAAGCGCATGTAGTGATAGGACAAGGGGTAATGGCTTTAAATTGAAGGAGGGCAGGTTTACATTACACATTAGGAAGAAATTCTTTACTGTGAGCATGGTGAGGCACTGCAACAGGTTGCTCAGAGAACCTGTGGCTGTCCCATCCCTGTTCAAGATCAGGTTGGATGGGACCCTGGACAACCTGCTCTAGTAGAAGTGGCCCTGCCCATGGCAGGGGAGTTGGAACTAGATGATCTCTAAAGTCCCTTCCAACACAAACCATTTTGTGATTCTGTGCCTAATAACCACATATGTGCTGTACCACTATGTTAATTCCCTCCTCCCCTCCTCCCGAATGAAGTGCCTATTTCTACTATCCTGTGCAAATCACCTCTGAAATCCAAGGCATGTTCAGCAATGTATTAACCATGCACCGTTATAAAACTAGAATGCCGTTAATGCTAACATTTAAAAATTTCTTTATTCTCAAAACAGCAGGGAAAAATGTGCCCTGAAATAATATATACTAACTGTGCAAGAACCTGGTTCAAAATGGTTTTAAAAGGAAGAAAACCCACCACAATCAAGGAGCTAATAACTTTTGGCTTGCTTATATATATGTGCATAAAAATACATTCTTCTCTAAAAGTGAGACTGTGGAGAAATTCCAGCAAGTACATGTACCATTTTAGGGTCAGTTTTTAATTTTATTGGTGGCAGTCTTAAGCAAAAGGCCACGTTCAGGAGGGCATTGCTTCCAGAATGAAAAAGGTTGGGAGCATTAAATTGCTCCAGAGCAGAACATGCATTTGAAAAATAGATGACCCAAGTTCACATCTCCTCTGTCTCTGGACAGCTGTGAGCACACAGGAGATGGATGCTATTTATTTACTTGTTTATTTACTGGAACGGTTCCACTTTCTATAAAGCACATGCTCACTGGAGCAGGAATCAACATTGCTCCTTTCCCAGCTCTACCACTGGCAGGACCAAGGCTCTTTTTCTGCTCTGGTGAGTATATTTAGTACTTCATCACAAAACACCTTCAGGACTAATGGCTGAGAGCAAACATGCTGACACTTAAGGCATAGTCCTAGTAGGGGTGTGAATTTGCCTTGAATTGAGTGGAATAACGACATAGACGTCCTTCTGTTCCTGCTGTCATGGGCTTCTCGGCTGGGTTGGCAAAAACAGTGTTTGAGTCCCCTAAAGAATCCACTCTCAAGAAGAAAAATCCAAACATGAACTATTCCAAATACTTCAGAAGTGGTTATTTTTGTTTGGTTGGGTTTTTTTAAGTTTTTAGCCTGGTTTTCCAAGGATTATGTAGTGCTACGAAGTGCCTGCATCTCCAGGTGCCCTAGGGACTTTGAGCCTGCTGAGAACTTTCAGCCAAACCTGAGGCACTGGAGTAGAGTTCCAAGGTAACATGTTGTCATGGGAAGGAGGTGGTGGTGAATCCACACCAGCCAGGAGAGCCAGAAAGAGGGAGGAAAACAGAGCAACAGTCTTTCTGCGTTCTCAGATAGTAGAAAAGCTTCAGTTGAAACGTGTGTTACTAAATAATAGAGGATCCTTGTGAGAGAACAATTTTGGCTGAGAAGTGGATTCTGTGGTGCCTAAGGGATGCACACACACTGCAGCTGCAGCTTAATTCAATCAACCAGTAGACAGGCACCCACTGGAAAGCAGGCATTCTTAGTTTGTCTGCTCATGGAGCTATTTGCTTATTAGCTGAGACAGCACCTCTCTCCATGATATGCTGAGGAAAAAAATTAATACAACATGGAAAAGAATATGGGGGCATCTGGGTTTAGGAGGAAAGCATAACCCGAGAAGAAAATACAATGAGTAGGAGGCAAGAACTTTAGTCTGTCTTTTCCACAATTAAAACTGAAATGAGACAATAAAGAGTTGACTTCACAAGGCAAAAATTGAACTAACGCAGTTCACTATGCCAGAAAAAACAAATGTAAGGCCTCTGCACCTTCCTTTTCAATGCAAAAATGTATTTTGTCTGTTTTGCAGGATTCTAAATACTATCTGATTTCTGAAACAAACACCATTTAAAGCTTATTTAATGTCTCATTGTTTATGTTATGGGGTTTCATCTGTTAATGGTCTATAATACAACGTTCAAGGCCTCTTTAGCAATTTTTAAAAATAAAAATAAAGCTTTTTCTGTTCTGCTTCTAATACTGTCGCACAGGCAATTGTAGGAGCTATGTGAAGTGAACCGGATTTTAGTTGCTCACTTTAAAGATTTTAGCATGTTGATTTATGTTTAAAGCACCTTTTTTTACCCAAGGGAAGTGTGTACTCCAGCAGCTCATTTTCTCTAACCTTGCTCTGTTCTAAGGTTCACAGACCATGCTGGTATTTATGTCTGTTAATGAAGTTAACTTCAGTCCTTTATGTTTCCAAACTTCTTGGCAGAAGCAGAGACCTTTAAAAATTTACAAAGAATAGAGATCTGATCCTTTCAGATTAAAAATCAGTAAAGAACTCTTTGTACAAGTATGCATGCAGGTATGCAATTATGTATGTTAAGAAGGCAAAGTCTACCCCCAAAACAACTAGGGGAGCTGACTTCAAACATCAGGTAAAGAAATTAGCACAACTGTGGGAAACATGGGGTATCTGTTTCCAGAAACGAATCACAACTGTATTAAAGTCTGAAAGCATCAACAAATGTTATGAGGGAACCCAAATATCCAAAGCAATACTTTCTGTGTAGGTAATACAATGTTCCCTGATAACTGTGTTACTGTGTGCAACCATAAACAAGCCTCTTTTTTTCCCCAGCCTTGTTCTCTAACATTGCAGCACAAGCTCGCGATAAAGCAATGCTGTTTTCCCCAGAGCACATTGTACGCTTAGCACTCTCTACTCCTCCAGCTCTCCAAAGTTTCCAATTTATAAATTACAGAGGTTTAGCCTGAGAAACTCAGCTACATGGTGTTGAGGGAAATCTCCCTTCCTCTTGGCAAGACATGACTTGCGTATATACACGCACACAGCTCAGTCTGAACTTCTCATGCTTCAGGAATTTGGAATCATCGGGAGCAAGCTGCACTTTGGGTTGTGACAGAGAAGTTCATGCACAAGTTCATGTCTAGCTGAGACATTAGTTTGGTTTGCATATTACTCAACTTAACAAACAAACAAACAAACAAAAAAAACCCACTAAAATACACCAAAGTGACAAAAACATTTTGAGAAGTAAAAAACTGAAAGCAAGCTGCAAAACAATGCCCTTTTTTCATCCCAGCACTACAAATGACAGCTGATCGAGCTGGAATGACTGTGAGGGAAGGTCCCACATTCCTCTCACAGTTATGAATGGGTAAGTCTCAAGTACTGTCTTGGGCTCTACTTGGATGGAGCACCAAAAGGGTAAATGTTTATTTAAGTCTATGTCAAACACTTTGAATATTTCCAGTATACAAAGCTGAACTAGAATGTCATGAGTAAGTGAATACTGGGACATTATCATATTTCCTCCTCTGCTGTAAAGGTATTTCATTTAGAAACATGGTTTTGGTTCTAATTAAATTTGGGCACAAATTCAGGCCAGTGCTTTATTTGGAATATGGATGTTTCCACACCCTGAGGTTAATTTCTGGACCTTTAAAAAACTACCTTCCACTAGAGCAGGTTGCTGAAAGCCCCTTTCAGCTTGTCCTTGAACACTTCCATAGATGGGGCACCCACAGCTTCTCCGGGCAACCTGTGGCAGTGCCTTACCAGCTTCATAGTAAATAGTTCTTCCTAATACTGAATCTAAACCTACCCTCTTTCAGTTTAAAACTGTTACCCCTTCTCCTATCACTTGTAAAAAGTCCCTGTCCAGCTTTCCTGTAGGCTCCCTTCAGGTACTAGAAAGTGATGTAAGGTCTCCCCAGGCCCTTCTCCAGACTGAACAACCCCAAATCTCTCAACCTGTCCTCATAGAAGAGGTGCTGCATCCCTCTGATGACATTTTGTGGCCCTCCACTGGACTCACTCCAACAGGTCCATGTCCGTATCCTTCTTATGTCAAGGGATCCCAGAGTTGGATTCAATACTCCAGGTGGGGTCTCATGAGAGGTGACTGGAAGGGGGAGAATGACCTCCCTCAACCTACTGGTCACACTACCTCTCACTGTTTGGTCAGGCACAGCCACTCTCCTCCCCATCTATTCTACCTCTTCTTTAACCCTTCCTCTCTCTGTACCCGTCTTAATACTGAACTGGGAGCTTGAAAAATGAATAGTGAAAAACTATTTGCTTCGGGGGAACATTCTAGATGAATGTACTGGCTCAGCTGTGTCACGTAACTGCAACCCAAAAGTGAGAGGCAAACGCAGTCTGGCATCAGCACAGCGAAAGGTTCAACTGGAAAGTGGTGGCAGTCTTAGGTGACAGCTCTCCATACTACAAATCCCTGTGTCCTTCCTAGGAGCAGGTCAAGATAGCTCCTGAGCACCAGTAGATCTTGAACAGGACATGCTCAGAGGTGATCCAGAAGAAAGGTGATGCACAGAAGGAAGAACACCAAATTTGGTGTCATCCTCCCATGGGGAAAGCTGCCAGCCTGGACAACATGACCAAGCAGACAGCTATATAACAGAGGGCAGCAAATGAGCATTCAGCATGAGAAAGACCAAGTCCAGCAAAAGTAAATAAAAGTCTGTTAGTCAACTAAAACATCAAATAAAATCCCAGAGTCCTGCTCAAAAACTTCCAAAGGGTGACCAGAAACAGATGACCACAACAAAGGGTAAGGCTAGGACAAGCATGGACATCGTCACTTTCTACTCATCCTCCCCACTGGGTCCCTTTTGTTTATCATGTAGGACAAAGGCTGATTGTGTTTACCCTCCAAACCCCTCCCAAGATACTTTTGATTCAGATTTAAGCAGGACTGGTAGTGCTGAGCTCCCAGCGTGTTTGCAGTGACGGTGATAAAACATGCCAGCAGAAATTAACACTGGGGGGAGGAGGGAGAGGAGAGACAATGATCATTTTTAAGAGCTTCTTTTCTCAATCTACAAAGACAAAGAGAGCAACAGGCCATCTCTGCTGGCTCAGAATGCACTCATGGGTATGACCTGTCAATGATACTAAACGGACTCAACACTTCTAGTTTACCTATTTCCACTTTTTATGATGGTTCAGAAAATCCCCTGCAGCCTTATGAAAGTTATTTTGCAGCAGTACAATTTAACAGCAATTCAGTGAGCTCTCCACGAGCCCCAATGACATCAACACAAACAGTAACACCACCATTTGCCAGTCAAAATAATTTTCTTTATGCCTTTGGTAAGTCCAGGGCAAGTTCAGCAATGCATTCAGAGATAGAGATTGGAGGCAAAAATGCCATATCCCAAGCTTTGCATGCAAAACTGTCAGTCACTTTTACAGTGCTATCATCTGTTTTGCCATGTACAGGCATTACAAATTCCAGAAGCCCAGTAAAGCACTAGGCCACTAAACTTCCTTATAGCTTTGGGCCATCTGCTTCTTCATCCTTAAGATTTTCCTCCCTGCCTTTTATATTATTTGCCCTAGTTAAGGATCAGAGGGGAAAAAAAAAAGTCCTCCTGAGTAAGGACTGTGCACCTTCCAGCACATACTGGTTCATGGGCACAGTTACAACAGCCTAAAAAATTATTTTAGACAAACTGTGTTTAAATTCCACATTTTCACAACTACACAGAAGAGTAATGTAACACATGGTGCTTCCAGGAATGCATACAAAGGCTCAAAACAGCATTATAATAGATTCCCAGGGAATTTATCAACAAATACTTTTATTCATTCCTTTAGCAACGATCTATCTTAAAGGATAGCATAAGAATGTGTAGAGCCCGTGGCATCTAGAGAGAAACCAGATCTTTGTTTGTACACTTCCTAATATAATTTAGATCCCTGGAGATAAATATCTTATGGATTATCCCTTTTTATGCCTGAGTTCACTGCACTTTCCCACTGAAAAAATATTCTGTCAATCAATGTGAGTCCTGCTTCCTCTTTGTCATATGCCAGTTTTCCTCCATGGTGCCAAATCCAAAACTGACAACTTACAGCAGGCAGAACAGATGGGCACACAACTGCCCTGAGCTATGGAGATGCTATAAACTATTTTTAACAAACAAATAAAAAAAATTATGAATGGTTTATAAGGAGGTTTTCTGAGCCTGCCCCATTTTAAAGGTATCTTTAAAGGCATCTTCCAACCATACAATCTATGCCTGCAGTTTAGATGGTACCTCAGGGACTGCTCAGTTTAACTTATATTTAAATATAACAGAAAAGCTGGTTATCAGTACTGTGCTGAGTCCCCAGAAGTCCTGCACATAAAAATACTCGCAGGATCTTGGGACTCCATCTGTGTACGTCAGTCAAGGAGCCTCACTGCTGGCAGTGCAGCACCCAGCACTCCCACAGCCCCATCCAGCCTTCCTCATTGCAGAGGGGCTTGCACTTTTTTAAGTCCTATGCTAAACCCTCGTAACACTTTGGCTGGAGGGAGAGAGACCCTGAGGAGACAAGGTTACTGAATGCCTCACTTGAGAATAAGCCAGTTCTGCTCCAGCAGACATCAGCTTGGAAACTGCTGACCCAAATGTTGACTCTGTGCATGCACTGGTATAGTTTTCAAGCTTTGAATGTGTTGTATATAAGTTGGTATGAAATGCATTTTTATTTCCAGTACTTGTTTTTTAATGCCATTTTAGCCTTCTGAAACCACTGTTTCCCCACATATAAACTGTGTAAATATCACATTTATATTTGAAGAACCTGAAAGTAAGAGTCATTTGCTACCAAAACACAAATCAAACAGCTGAGAAGGGGAAAACAGAGAAAAAAAAACATATGAAGTATATTCCTGAGCACAAAAAATAGGCAAGCAATGGTATAAACAAGACAATAGCAAGAAAAGATCTCACTACTCTTTGGGAATTAAGATTTTCTTCATATCACCTGAAGATATTGACATAAATACTGTCTTTGTAAATCAGACTAGAGAAAACAGTGCTTTTGTCTGGACAGTTGGTACATGAGGGATTAGATTGGATTTGGTAAAATCTGAAAGCTACTCCAAATGCATTCCATTAAATTTCTCATCAGTATTGCATAGAGATAATTAAAACTGGTGAGAGTTCTTATATATTCTTATTGGCTTCCAGCTTCCCAACTTTACAGTACCTTGTTTTGCTTTATATTGCTAGGCCTTTTCTTCTTTTTTTTTTTTTTTGGTGACAGAGATATCTAAACTCCTTTGAAAAAGAAAGGTTAAAAAAGGCAATACAACCCCCCAGATAAGTAATTGAACACATGCTTTGCTTAAATGATTGGAAAATACTAATAATTTCTTGAATTAGACAATATAACTTCTCTAATGCCTCTCCTGTTTATTATAGAGTGAGGCAGAAGAAGGGATCAGTGCCACACTACATTGGTGCCCTGCTGGATGCAGCAGCTCACTCTGCTGACCCACAACCACCACTGTCTCCTTGCACTGCCTTTTGCTGCCCTCCAGGTTGTGCAGTGCCACAGAGCTGCACCGATCACGTGAGTGATCCAAACTGAAACCAGCCTTCACAAAATACACCATAAAAGAGGCAGCTGCAGAGGATGCAGCCACCCCTTTGCACACCAGCTCCCTCCTGGGCATGGCTCCCCAGCTTGACCAAAGGACCAGGACCTGGAGGCTGATGCCAACAGGGCAGACCCTGTGCACCTGGTCAGCCTCACAGCTGCTGAAAGCCCCATTTATGTATCTGCTCCTGCCAAAGGAGATGACCCCTGTCTTTCCAATGAGCTGTCTTTTTTCCAGCCATGTCTCTTCCATACACACAAGCTCAATCCGACCATTTAAGGACTTAATTAGACTGAAAACATAATCCTTATTCTCCCTTCAGTTTTGTTTTGTTGCACTGTTTTTCAACCTGATTATCATGACAGGGAGGTCTGTTATGAGTCCAAGTACCTCACAGCGATGTGATAACCCAGTTATCAGGTGCTGATTCTTAATTCTAAGAATAAGTAGTATGAGCAAATACATGCAAGGCATTATTCAGTACTGCAAACAAGAAACCATTTCCATTAAACACATCAGAACAGGAAAAGTATTTCCATCTGCAAATGTGTTAGCTGACTTGTTTTAGCTAATGTGATTTTAAGTCCGGCAACGTAAGTGTGGGCAAGCCAAAGGCTTCCCCAGTGGTCTAGCCACAAACAACTTACATGCTTTTAAATAAAGCTTGTCCTCACTTGCATCCTACATTCCTAGAGTTTTCCTGATGCTTCAGCATCTGAACCCAGTGGTCATGGCAGGAGGATGTGCACAGGGCTCACTGGGGTGCAGTCATCCTCAGACCCAGTGTTGTGGGTGGGCTCATGCTGCAGAACTGCAGAGCATGGCTGCTGGAGGCATCACCACACCACAGGAGAAGCACATCCTGCAATGTCTCGACAGAGACGAAACACAGTACATTTAGGTCAAATGCCATCTTCCAAATGGTACAGAAATCTAATATGCACCTAATCCTACATGCCCACAGAATGCTCTCCAGTGAGAGGTCCCCAAATACTTGGTGAATCCTAAACCGTACGTCTCACAGAGAGGAGATGCATAATTATATGGGGATCATGATAGAACTTTTCAAACCTCTGGAACTAGACATTTGGGAAACTGCAGAAAACGTGTGCCTCTTTCCTGTTCCTCAGTCTTTTAGTGTGTTCTGCTTTGTTTCCTCTCATGCAGAATCACTTCCAGAGGGGACACAACAAGAGCCAATTTACTGGGTGCTGTGTTCATTTCCCCTGCATTGAGCATGGCCTCCTAAATTTCTTCAGGTATTCAAGCTGCTGCAGCACTCTGTCACAGTCCTCCTTTAGACGCAGATCTTGCCACAACTTCCCTTGCAAACGTCTTTTTATTTTTTTTTTAATCAAGAGAATTA
Source organism: Campylorhamphus procurvoides (assembly GCA_013396655.1). Lineage (NCBI taxonomy): Eukaryota > Metazoa > Chordata > Aves > Passeriformes > Dendrocolaptidae > Campylorhamphus > Campylorhamphus procurvoides. The sequence continues at coordinate 3,126,410 of WBMV01000503.1, read as the reverse complement.
AAGGCCTCATTGCAAAATGTCAACTGCTGAGCAAAGGTAAGTTTTTATCTTATTTTTGACATGCATTATTTTCTAAGCAAGGTAAAAATTGTTGACTTTTTCCTTTATCATGGCACCCTTCAGAACCTATTTCATTAGACACTGAAACTCCTCCAGCCTCTGGAGCATCCTAAAGAACTCACTGATATTTGGGCACTCTTTGCCTTTGGTTTTGAGGGCCAAGATTTGAGCACTTGGACTAAGCCTTAGACCATTTTGCTGTCCTGTCCTCTCTGAGTGACACCCCAAAACCTCTTGTAAGGTTGGCACCTGAGAATTGATACTCTCAGGTCAGTTAGTGAGGCATCCCCAAAGCCATGGAAGCAGAAGATATCTGCCACAAGGCTGAGACATCATGTTGATGTATTTTTTACAGTATTGCAGCATGCAGCATGTCTCTGGTGTGATAAAAAGTCAAGAATTGCTAAAACTCAGGGTTCTGCACTCGTATGGTAGGCTGCTCCACATAGGGGACATGCATTGGACAGTATAGCTCTATGCAGGAGACCTCAGCCCTGTTTCCCAACTGTCAGCAGAAAATCCAAACCTAATTTCAGCAGAAGTGAGGCCTGAGTTTGTTACCTCAGGCAGGCAGCAGACACAAAGGTCTGTCACCAAAGAGTAAGGACACATGCTTTTTAATCTTTAGAATTTAAGTGGGTTTGTCTTCTTTGCAATGGACAGATGTTGCCTGACAAATCTAGTTATGAAACTTTCATAAATTCTAACAGGCTCTTCTGCAAAGCACAGACCCGACAGGCTGCAGAGAAAGGCTAAATGAGTTCCAGCCTTCATTCATGCCGCAGGATAACATTCTCTGTGAATAAAACAAGTCTTTATCAACCTTTTCCTCCATTAAAATGAAACCCTGTGACCTGTTACTCCAGCTGATTATAGCTTTACCTTTCTAGGAGAAAAAGGAAAAGAGAAAGCAAGCCACTAAAATGGAACTTTGAAGACTGTTCTGAAGAAAGCATTTGTATGCCTGTCTTGAAGGGATGTGATATGGATCCCAAAGGCTGTTTAACAGATCTATTAACAGTTTATTTTAGCCACCCTCACATAAGACTCAATTTGCACTCAACAGAAAGGTGTGAGATGGGAAATTTGCATCCATATCTGAGAGGTCTCATCAGTCTATAGGAGGACCAAGAAGCATGCCAAGTCCAGAAGGCTTTGCTCTATGTATCTGCTTTCCATGCCTTGACAGTCCACCCCCACCTCAGCCCCTCTCCACCTGCAGGGAGAAGTTTACTTGCACGCCTTGCTTTTATCTCGCTCCCGTTATGGGATGAGTGAAATCTGACTGCATTCTGATGCCACTTGCTGTAAAATCCAAGAACAACGTGCATTGAGACTCATAGCTGCTTCCTATATTGTGCTCATTTTTAATATTGTAAAGCCAGAATCCCAGAGTATTAAAGCAGCTGAAATTGAAAATAAAAAAAACAAAGTCAAGGCTGCAATGCAATTTACCACAAACCACAGCAGTATATGCTTCACACTGAGGTTTATTCCTCACTACACAGAATGACCTGGTGGACACATACAAAGGGACTTATTCAAACTGTCCCCAAAAGCAAGCAGGATTACTCATTTGACACAGGCATTCTTCTTGTGTAATCATTTGAGCAAAGAGAAAAGGCGCTGAAATTAATGCTATATTGTACTCTCTATAGATTCTACTTCTTTAATTGCATTAGGCCTTAAATCTGCCTTCCAGTCATAACCTAAGGTTTCCACATAATTAAATACTCCATCTACGTTATGAACAAATAATCTTTCCTATTTCTGTACATGAGTACACATGTACAAGCAAAACCAGCATGTATTATGTTACATGTGTTATGTTACAGCCTCTTCTCCCCCTCCTGAAAGTATTCTTTGCTGTTTATAAATTTTGGATGTGTGTATGTTTTCCTAATCATTTTCTGAAAATGCTTCACAAAAAAAGCTGGAGCCTATCAGCAAAAAGAAGTGTGAGAAGGATCCCCAATGAAAAAACCAACAGCAATAAGGGTGTACTGCACTGCTCTTCCTATCACTGACAGTCCCTTTCATGTTCGCTGTGACACTGAACACAGTGCCACTCCTCTGAACTGCAGCCCAAAGATAGTTTCAAAGCTTAGGTCATCCCCTTTAGCTCCGGCACAAAGAATCCAACAGAAAACCCTACACTGATTATTTATAGCATAAATCAAGTCCAGAAAGAGCTAAGCATCCCAAGTCTGCCTCCACCAGCACTATCAATAGCTGGTTGTCTTGCCTTATGCCAGGCTTATATTTGCTGCAATAATCATGCAAATTGACAGCAAGTCATGCATATATATTTGCAATTTATGTGCTCAGTGTTAACCCAGCCCCTTTGGTACAAGTGTGGAGGAAAAACTCCAGCAAAGCAAAACCAAGTCAAAGGACGTCCATAGTGAAAGTGCAGAAAAAGCTGTAAAGAAATACTTGCAGAAGCAGATTTTAAAACTACTCAGTTATCAGTAAATGGATTAAGTTTTATGCCACATCTCATCATTTCAACTATTTATTTCACGCATTTTTGTAATTTAAGTCTTTTGCAATGAGTTAAGATATCTTATTTTACATTTTTATAGCAACTCTATATTTTTATGAAGAAAGATACACATTTGTCATTTTTATTTGTGTCTGTAACAGACTCTATTCAGGTTTGAGAATATCTGGGAGAAGAACCTGTTGTTGTTAAAGGGCTGGCTGAGCAACAGGATGCAATGCTTAAGCTGGGCATAGTTTTTAACTGTAAGCCATTTATTGAAACAAAATGAAGACTCATCATCACATAAATATTTCATGAATTTGTATAAAATTTGCTGAATTGTTGGCTTCAGACAAAAGAAATCAGTGAAAAATGGAAAGGCTTCATTTTAACATTTTGAAAATGAAAGGTTTTGATTTTTGCATTTGAAGTTACATCCATATACAAATTTCCTTTATTTCTTAGAATATTTGAATTTGTTTGAAACCAAAATGAAACCTTTTATTCCACGTCAAACAAAATGTTTCACTCAACCCAAAGCATTTCAGAGTCTGTGGGGTACAGTGGTTATTAGCTCTCAATTCAGTGAAAATTTCTGAATTGAGAGCTAATAATTCATAATTCACTCTCAGTCTGAGATGAAACCATGCTTTTTTGTCCCCTCAGAGGCACTGGGAAACAGAAATGCCTGTTGTTCTCCATCCTCTGCTCAGTGGGTATTTGCCATATTCAGCATCAGATACTCTACAAAAGTTTTTTAATACAAGGAAGGTGTACTCAGCACTTCAAATACTTTTTTACTGATAAATAAAAAACTCCAGTGTAACAACAACAGAAATGCCCAGAAATTGATTAATGTTGTTTTCTTCCAGTTTATAACAGCTCCTCTTTAGGTCCAGGAACTCAGCCTTTAGATGTTATTTCAACAATGACAATGGGCTTCAGTGAGACCTTAAAATCACCCAACTTCACAATTGTAGTAGCTGTGGCATCATCACACAAGGTGACCTTTCAGCATAATGCAGGCTCCGAAGACCAGACATATCTCATCCACCCTGAAAAGTAGGCATCTGGCTTTTATGGCAATGTCTCCAGGCAATGGAGAGAAACTGGCAGTTCAGCTAAGTAATTTATTGTATTCTGGGAGAGGTGTCTCAAACAAGGTAGAAGTTCTACCACTCGCAAGTGACTATATGGAGTGTTTGCCCTATAGTGACATATATAATGACGGCATCTCAGGGTAGACGTCTAGTTTCACAATGAGTCTGACACTGGCAGCCTGCACAGACCAAAAACTCTCATGGCCCTTAAGTGGGAAACACTGGCCACACCTGTGGTGTACTTTGCCAGCTCTGTGCATCATCCCCAAGACCCCACGGAGAAGCAGCTCCCATTTCATGGTCAAGTGAGCATCACCATGGAAATGCTGATTTGTTATAGCTCCTCATTCTGACTCCATCATGAACACCAGAAGAACTCAGACAAGGAAAACTGCATTTATTTCTGTGTTTCTGAATACAAATGCTTTGGACTCAGTAGTGGTTCTCAGCTGAAGTTCAGCACAAGGAGCAGTTTTCAGTCTCCTTGTGCTTCACCTCCAGTTTTCTACTTGAGAAGCAGGTGTTCACACAGCTACTGCTTCTTTTTCTTGGTCACCTTGCACAGAAGATTTAAAAGCTGAGCAATGAACTCTGCTAGTCCTTAAAAGAGGCTCTGCTTGTCCTCCATCCTCCACATTCCCAGTATGTTCCTGCTGACCAACAATCTTCCCTCCCCTCCCAAAACCTGAGCAAGAAATCTCAATAAACTTGCTCACCACCACTGTCTTCATGAAGAAGCAGAGCAGAAGCAACAAGAGAGAGGATACTTGTGCTTGCCTGCAAGCACACCTTTTCCAAGGGTGCTGGCCACTGCTGATGGCTCTGTGGGCAAGCTGGCCTGCTGCCCTGCCTGCTGCCCTTCCTGCTGCCCTGCCTGCATGCACCAAAATGCAGCAAAGGGTCTTGCACTCGCCTGACAGTCCTTACGGGTATCCCCTTGCTTGTGCCATGGCAGCCCACCTCAGTGTCTGCTGATGGTTAACGTCTCTGCCATTCCATCATCAAGCCAGGGGAAATTAAATGTCACCAGGGCCATCCAGATACAAGGCAAGGAGGTGCCACATTCCCACATACCGATATGTTCTCCATTGTCATCCCAAGGACAGTTTCGTTAATGAGTTATTGCTGCTGGGTTTTTTCCCCTGTTTATCTTTAGACATTCCAGTGAATTAAATTTTGGCACAAGGCAGAATAGTATCATCCAGCTCAACTACAATATTCATTGGCAAAAAAAAAAGCTTATATTACCTAGTGCATTCTTACTAAGAGTGAGTCTGGGCATAATTCCATTTATTAAAAGAAAAATAGAGAAAATGTTATTTTTTCTAGAGCCAAAGATGAGTAACAAATCTGTTCTTCACTAAATAAAAATCATCCTAATACATCACTTAGACAGGAATCTTAGTTTGTGGAAAACTCAAATTAAAAGATCATTACTCTGCAGTAAAATACATTTTGCTGTTTTTCTCTTATTTTCAGTACTATTATTGTGTATTTTTTATGTCTAATTGTTATTTCTTCTTCTGTGTTGTTACTTTAACACAGAGTATACACAGAATTCTGCATAGTATTACACTGGATATGGTGCTCTGCAAGAAAATTGTTCTGTCAACCAGCCACTACAATAACTTCTCCGTGAGATGAAACAAGAAAAATAAGTGAAATGAAGGCACTGGGAAAGATCTCATCTAAGTGCTATCTCCTACTAGTAAACATGTTATCTTGTGTCATGTAAACATGGCAAATTCTAGAAGTGGTTTATGACGTTTGAATGTCCTTTTAGGAAAGTGCACTAAAATGCAGACATTTGTTTTATTAAACAGATGTTCAAGTTGCTGAGAAAAGTCAAATCATTCTATGTGCTGCACTTTACATACATCACAAATAGTGTGCCAAAGAGGATGAGCTGCAAAAATCAGAACCATCTCTTTTGGGACTAATTGTCAGGTAGCAGAATTCTGATGATTATTACAGAAACTATTCCCCTTATTCATGTGTCTAAGTAAGAATCACATCTAAAATGCTAGTTCCTAATTTAGTCTGAATCCCTCTTCTGTCTGCTGATGATATGGGTGATTTACCAGTTTTTAGATACACTTGCCAGATAATTAATGCACTAGCAGAACTTTAGTGCCTTTCTCAAGCTCAGTTAATTTTCCACATGTTCGTATCCAAGGCATAAAATCACCTTTCAGTGGAGTTCAGAATATAATAGGAAAGAAGGAAAAAAACACCCCAAAAGATTTATAATATGTGAATAACAGTAATTGCATGGGCATGAAATTAGCAGGAACACAAGCTGAGTCGTTCTGATTTGTCAATCGTCAGGTAAAGCGTGTCATATTTCAGATCACAACTATTAGCTCCATGTCCATTTTCCCTGCAGATGCTGTACATCTGCACTGGTGGATGCTGCAAAGAAATGGCATGTGCCTGTCGGGTCTCCTCAAAGTCACTCACAGCTGCCACACTGACATTTCCCAACTGCCCTCATTACCATCACCACATGAAGCACAAATGAAAGAGCTCCACGTGAAACTATCAGTTTCAGAGATCTTGAGCCTCATCAAGACAATACCCATTTTGAACGGAACTAAAATGTTTTGAAAATTCATAAAGCAAAAACCCACATGGAAGGGAATTACTGAAATACCATGTCAATATGTGAAATACTCTTTCAGCCCACCCATTTGTACAATTTGAATGTTACTCATTCACTGCTAAGATACACTCAATTGTGAAGACATAGATGGTAGCAATTCTTTTCATAATTACTTTAGCAATACATATGTAAATGGAATTACAATTGAACCTTGCTCAGAATCCTTCTGTGTATTGGCAGAACATGGATTTATATGAGAAATGTCTACAAAATGAAGAATGAAAAATAACAGAAAAGGAAGCCAAGGAAAAATCCTCAACAATTTAAGCTAGATGTATTGGTAATGTGGGATTATAGGTTAATGAGGGCTACCTGAAGTAACCACTTTAGTTTTAGTGCCTCCTTTATATGTACTAAACACTAATTATGGATAACGACTCATATAAATGAAGTTTTAGAAGCCATCACTGAACAGCAGAGCTTCTGAACATGTTGATATTGTACCCCAATACCTCCAAACCAGAAGACCAAAAAAACCCAAACTGCAAGACTTTACAACAAATCTTACCATGATGGTGTCTTGACTCAAGAATTCAGGAGTCAACTCAAGTTCCAAAGGGTGGGGCTAGCAAAAGCACAAGCCCCACAAGGCAGGTGTGCAATATACAGTGTCCTTCTGAAAAAAGGCACTGCTGAGGACAGGCAGGTTCAAAAGAGAAAGGCACAAGGTCTTGGCAGCTGCAAAGCCATATCAGAGAGAAGGAGGAGCAAGGGAGTCAATCCTGGCCCTGCATGTTTGCTGCAGGCTATGAAGAGACCCTGCAAAAACCCAATTTTCTTCTCACAAAATAATAATACTAACAGGGAAGCCCCAGGAGGGACATAAACTAAAATATTCCTAGCTGTTAAATTACCTCAGCTGTTAACAGGTTTTTATTTTTTCCCTGACATTATTTAATATGAAACACAACAAAAGCAGCTGAGTTTTTGTGCCACCTTCACAAAGAGGAGAGATAATGTCCTTCTGTGCTATGATATCAACAGCTCTGTGGTGAAGTATGGATGATTAGCAGAAACTTGAAGGGATTCTGTCACCAAAAAGGAATTGTTGCCAGTAGTTTTCATTTCTGTCACCACTGTTTCATCTCTCTAAGTGTTTTTAACAGAAAAGTATTGGTACTGAGCAGGTTTCTGGAAGGATTATGCAACATATTATATTCATTATTGAAATGGCTGTTCCTATGAAAACCAAATGGAAGCAAATGAAGAAAAAGGCTGAACACTTCTGATAAGGCCATGTCCGAGCTTTATGTCATCTTACTCTTCACATAACTTCTCAGTATTATCTGGTCTCTTCACTATTCTAACATGGCCACGTGTACCTCCCCCATACCCAGAGTAAAGTCTTTTTTCAGCTCCACTTGCACGACTCAACCAAGGGGGTGCTGTCAGTGTCCGTCCTTCTCAAGCCTGGTCCTCACTCACAGCACATCCACTTCCCACTGCTCTTGCAATGCAAAGAGGACCCCTTCAAGAAGATACAAACACAATGCCTGAACAACTGAGGATAGAATCTGGAAGTCAGTCCTTTCCTAAATGTCTTGCACTCTAGTAACTATGACTTAGATCATCTAAAATATTGTAATATCCTAAAACTCTACACATATACGAAGATAATTCTTCTGCTTGCTGCCTTAATTTACATAGTTTCTTCGTATTAGAAGTAATTTTTAATGAGTTCTTCCTAATGAATGGGCCAGTTTAGCAAGTTATGCTAACTGCTCTATAAGTCTGCCCTAACCTAGAAGACACATTATGTCCTCTTTTGTCACCACTGAGCTGGAAAGTGCTTTACCATCATCACCTTATTCACACACGTAACCTTGCTTTTTTCCTGAAAAAATACAGAACATTAATGTTTATTGATGAACTCTCTTTTCTGCATCATTAACAATTTTGCCATCTCCATCAAATAATGCCTTGTACTGTTGCTAGGATATCTTTTTTTTCTAACATACTTAAATAATCTTTACTGTCCCCAGCTCTGCTAACCATTGATTTTTCTCTGATGTCTTTAGCTCCCCTCATCAAAAATCTACAGCTTGTAACTTCTAACTTATATCGATTACCATCTCCTATGCTTTTTTATTTAGCTATTATATTGCTTCTTCTTTTCTAATTACTGCCTTCTTCATAATCCTGAAACAGAATTGGCTTTTAGCTGTTAGTGTCCCATTCTGTAAGAATCTATACCTGCTCATCCAGTAAAATCCCCTTTAAAAACTCTTTGCATTTTTATAGCAAAAGATTTTCCTACCGTTAATTTTATTACTAGTTTTCCTCAGCTTTGTATATTGACCCCTCTGAGGAGCAAAGCAGATATATTACTTGTTCTTTACTGTCATGCACCTGTATGCCCACATTGAATGTAATCAGGCTGTGATCATAGGTTCCTCACCAGCCACTGATAGAACATCTTTATCCATTATAAGAAGACTTTAGAAGGCAGTTGCTTCCTGGGGTAAAATATTCTCATCCATCTCTTATTCAAACTTTAATAATGTGTTAGCACTGTCTCAAGATGCAGCATGTTTCCCCCTGCGATGCCCTACATCACCGCCATTCCTCCTTCCACCGATCACAGACAGAAATGTAAGCCACACCTTACAGATTTTACTCTTAACGTGGTGAGCAATCTGAGGATGTCCATCACCATACTCTTCACTGAGGCTCTACTGATTAATATTGATCCACACCCTTTCAAGATCCCAAAGTTATTCATAGTCATACAACCGGCAACTTTATGCAGACTGTACTAACTCCACCCCACTCCCACCCTTCTTGCCCTCTCTGTCTTTTATAAGCAAGATAGAAACCAATGATCTTAATATTTCAGTGTTAGGAAACAACCTATTAGTTTTCAGAAATGGCATTTGTACCATAATTGCATCTTCAGGGATAATTTTTCATTCCTACAGCTTGTCTGAAGCATTAATGCAATTTTCAAGCTCTAAGATTATCACTTTATCTGATGTTCTATACCACATTGACTCAATTTGTTTGCAAAAAATATCTAAGTTTGAACTCTTTACTGTTCTCTCTTTTGTTTTATGTCTCCCTTGATGCATTATCTTGTTTTCAAGAGGGAAAACTGGTTCCTTTTTCTTGCACTTTGTATGTGTAGGACTCTGTGATCTGGGTGGGAAGTGACACATACTTTTCCATGGAACCTTAACTTCCAGTTTCATGTCAGAAAAGCAGTCATCTCTCCAAACCCTAGGTTTCCTACCTTCTGTGTTTTTTCACTCCTTTGCTTGAAATGGTATCTAAGAAAATCACACTGGCTTTTCTCCACATACTTGCCTTCTATACTAGTCTTCCATAATTTGCATAATTCTACATTTACCCAAATAATTTCCTCTGTTGTTAGTAGAGATTGGTGGAAACTTTCCAACCTTAGAGTTTAATTTCATTTTCTTATGCCAGGGACACAGCTGATAGATTTCTTGCTGAATTCTCTATTCATTCGCCTAAACATATCATTGCCAGTGATACTCAAGTTCTAGGATGACTGAAGAACCTCGTAGCAGCAGACTGATTCCTCAGCTCCACAAGCTGCAACCCTTCAAGTATCTCTCCTGTAGTTCTCTCTCCTGCCCTGCAAGAGGAAGTGTCTCCCATAATTTTTTTCAGTAGTTATCTAAAAAAGGGTTGATTATGAGGTGGCATGTCTTTTGGTTTGCTCCCATCATCTCATCATATTTCTTTGATTTCTAATTTTTCCTTATATCCTTTTCCTTCTATATCAATAGCATCTGGTTGTCCAAGTCTGTTTCTTTCAAATGCCATTTTCAAATGTCTTTCATTGTCAGGACCCAGGCTTGTAAACTAATATAAGTTCTCCTTTGCCATGATTAATTTGCATTCGTGTACTGCAAATCTCATCAAGAAAAGTCAGCCCAAAGTAGCTCCAAATTCTGGGTCTGACCAGAGAGCCACTGGACCCCCTGCTGCATAAACAATCAGATGTTTTCAAGAGGCTCAAAAGAACCTTGCTTTGCCACTCACAGAATCACAGATCATGCCCAGTTGGAAGGGACTGAAAAAAGGACCATTGAGTCTCTTAACTCTGCATAGGACCATCCCCAAGAGTCACAGCATGTGCCTGAGAGGATCATCCAAACACTTCTTGAACTCTGTCAGGCTTGGTGCTGTGACCACTGCCCTGGGAGCCTGTTCCAGTGCCCAACCTCTCTCGGTGTGAGGAATCTTTTTCTAACATCTGACCTAAACCTCCTCTGACACATCATCAAGCCAGACCCTTGGGTCCTGTCACTGGTCACCACAGAGAAGAGATCAGTGTCTGCCCCTCTCTGTCCAATAGAGATGACTGAACAAAGACTAAGAGAAAGGCAGAAATGAAAATGCTTTGCCAAAACACTAGACAAACCTCTTCTCTTCTTCACCCAGAAAGCAGCCTGCAATTCCTGCCTTGCCCAGGTGAGATCTTAGCATAACCACAGCTGCATCCCTGTCTGTATTTTAGGTAGTATTTAACCCTTCTAATTTTATAACCTGTATCTCCCTGGGACCTTACGACTAATTCATTTAGGACTGCTGGAGAATCAACAATACTTCAGTTAGGTTATTATCTGAAGATTTATGTGGATTAGCAGAGACGTGTCATTGTAATCTATGTCTGGATTCATGTAACTTCAGAAGTCAAAAGGGAAAAAGCCACAAGGGGTCCACCTACAGTTATGCATATGGGCTTAGAGTCATCCCTCCTGACTTCAGAAACTCGAGGCCCCCAAATTAGAAGCAGTCACCTTTGCCTCCATATTTACACAATGAAGAATGACAGATGGATTGAGTTTCTTTTGAAAAGAGACTGAAATCAAACTGTCTTCCAGGAAGTGCTTATTAGTCTCTGCTGACTGTATGGAGGGCGCCTCTTCAACATGAGTTAGGTGGGTTGGTCCCTCAGAAAGGTCAACAGCTAGCAAATACCAGAGAAAATTGTCCATGTTTGCCTCCCTTGACTTACATTTTTCCCAAAATAGACTGGTCAGCTTCCTCCAAAACTGCTATTTTGGTTGTGAATTATTCGAACAGGCATCTCTTGTGATCCTGTTCAGACACAACCAGTGATTCAGTGCATTAGTAACACCTCAGCACTAAGGTAACCTAAGAATGTAAAATGTTGAGGATGCGTGGTGTTCCAGTCTTAATGTGCTTTTCCTGAGGATGTCTGCAGTGAGGCCAGTTATTAAGTGTTGTTGTGACACACTCCTGGGCTTTCACTTTGACTTCTTTTCACATCTTGTTGAGTTTTCCAATGTTTGAAAAGGTAATTTTATTGTGCTGAGGTCATATGTTAAAAACCTGAAAGCAAGGGCCCTTGCTAACGGTGAACTGAAAGAAATTGTTTGACAAAAGTTCATCACATAAATTGCTCTATACCTTTTTGGGATTGTACAAGGAAAAGTTGTACTTTATCCTCTAAGCAGGGATGTACAGATGATGTGCAAGAGACATTGTTCAGCCACAAAGAACTGGAATGGGGATTAGAATAAGTTGGTGCAGAGAGAAAAGGACACTCTCATCAGTGAGCAGCCAGAAGAGCTTTGGCAGGTCAAAGGAGGAAAGAAGGAAGTCTAGGAAGTTATAAATAACAATCAGAAGAAATAAGAATATTCTTAAACGCAAGTACAGAGGCAGGCAAGTCTGCAAAGCTAACATCTACAAAGCTAACATCAGACTTTTGTTACACGGTCAAGTTAGAACATCTATATTTAACACAGATTTTCATAACTTTATTCAAAATTTGTGCTGATTCCTGTTTGGAAATTAATATTTTATTTTAAGGATAGTTAATCCCAGTTTAGGTGGAGCACAGTGCTCAGCAGTTTTTAATGAACCAAAGTAATGTTAATTAAAACCAATGAAGGAGGCCTCCCACAGCCAGCTGTACCACCTGAGGCACTCTGCCTTAAAAACATACTGAAAGTAAACAGATGCAATTTTTTTTAAACCTTCTGATCTGTCAGGAAAAGGGTTTTCTTTCAAATGTCCAGGTGTTGGGAACAACATTTAAGATTGGTTGCATTGGTGAACTGCATGAAGGGACAGCTTTGGTCATTACAAAAAAAGAATTGTGGATGCCTGAAGTTCTGCTTCAAGCCCTTTTCTCCTCAGACTGAAACCAACAGCACTGGAGAAACAGTCCACAGAAATTTCCTCCTTGTATGCACGACTTAACTTGAGCTCTTCCAAGAGCAATATTCCTTTGAGACTCAGTGGGGGCATGACAAGATGATTTGCAAACTCTCAGTCAGACCATCACACTCTTGCAACAGGTTTGGCTCTGCTACCAGGACTCATCCCATCAAAACAGGGAGGACTGCCCAAGGGAGAAGCTTCGCAGGTGGGACACAAAAGACTGGGATTTGAATCACATATTACTATTTAATCATAATAATATTTACAGTACTTAACTATAGAGTAGTCATTCCTTAGCACTCAAATATTCAAGGATCATGTAAGATAGAATTACACATATGCCTAGCAACACACTATACAAATATTGGCCAGCAATGCTTGGGGGAAAAATACAAGGGTTAAATAAAAAGATAGTTTGGGCTTCAAGAGATCAGCTATAGCTGAAGCCTGAAAGGAATCCATGAGAAAAGCTGCACCAAAATTTACAGAAAAAGCACAAAAAGTTCAGTGTTTTTGTTTTTATAGACATGATAGGCAAAATAGAAATGTCAGTAACAGTAAGAGACGAAACAGGATTTTTGTGAAGCAAGGCCATTTCACTTGTGTTCTGTTTCATTTCCAGTCTTCTATCCTTTTTTTATCTGCTAACATTGCAGACTCAGGCTTGCAGAAAGGCTAGGGAAGAGAGATCCAGTTTTTTTACTATGCATGAGCTTGATTTGGTAAAGACATGTTTACCATTGTCCACTCAAGCAGTACCACTGACAGCAGAACTAGTTGTGAAAGCGATGGGAAGCACCGTGAAGCCGTTCCAGGACCAGCAACTTGACAAACAAAATCTCTGCCAGTTCGTTACTGACACTTGGTGTGTCATGTATTAGACCTTAATTAGTATCTGAGTAGAGTAAAAATGCCCCTAAATAATGACATGAATTATTTTTATACATGTCTATTGACACTGTACATCAATTGTAAAATATTTTAATGCTCTGTGCTGTTAAAGATGACATCAGACATTCTGAAATATATACTAAACCTCTGGATCACAATTCAAAGCACATGTTCTCCCTGGTCTGCTGAGGACATAATAGTACAAAGTTAGGATGCCTTTAATGAATAAAACACTAGTCACTGATACCATGTGCATTATACATACTTTCCACTTCACAGGCAAAGCAGTTACAGCTTTCACTGCCTGAAGCCATACCACATTGGACCGTGACTGTATCGCATCTGAGAACATAAGCACCTTGAGGTGGTGCGGTCTTTGAACAGGAAATGTAGAGATTAAACCAAATGTGCTGCCCAAAATGTTCCTGTGATCCCAGACCTGGCACCTCTGCCTCTGAGTCAGCAGTAAACCCACACCTCAGCCTGTTCCTGGGGTCGCTGTGCAGCTCTGCCCAGACGACCAAACCACATGTTTACCATTGCCTCTGCTCAAAAGAGCTGCCACTCAGCTTCTGGTTGCTTGGCCAGATTTCAGTGCAAACAGTCATACCCTTTCTATTACCAGTCATTACCCTGTCTGTTTCTACAGCAGTTTCAGCAGAATACTGTAACCTCATTATTTTTCTGCCCTAAACTATCATTTTATGTCCCTCCGCACTGCTAAAATAACTACTATAATTCATGCCAAAAGTGCATTCCAGCAATACTCAAAACCACATTAAGGCTTTATCCTAAGCTAGCATTCAGCAGGGTGAATTTAAAGTACCTCAGCACAAGTTGCACAAGAAGACTCCCAGCACCAGGATCCTACCTACCTGGTTTACACCTGGCAAAAAGTGTGCTTTTGTTAATCCAGAAATGTTAAGGAAAGACAAGCTGAAAATACATGAGAAACTGGACCAAATCCTGTCAACTATAAGAGAATAACGCTTCATCAATACATGCATTGATTTAACCATATGTATTTCAAATTGGTTTTAGGACAAATGTAATGCAAGTTTGAAGCAACTTATTTTTGTGCAGTATCATCAGGGAGAGTGGGGGATAGTATTTGCATTTTTCTTCAGGATACAGATAAACAAAACCAAATGGCTCCTTCAGTAAAATATGAATATTGATGAAGAGACCTATGATGTACATAAATCAATATCATAACCTGACATCCAGGTCTCTCAGCTTCCTTCATGCATGGTATCAAGTCCCTTGTGTTAATATGTCTCTATGTGTCCAATACATGGGACAACGTAATGGGTAATTGCCTGATTGCACGAGCCAGGAGGAACAGGGGTACGCTAGCAATGTGGCTCTAAGGACAGCCCACACCCTGCCCATGGGTCCCTCTCTTCCCAGAACCCCTGTGTAAGATGCACCTCACCAGGAGATGACAGCTCCAACCAGTCAGCAATAGCTGGACACCACAGGAGTGAACAGGAGCTGCAAAATGTCCCTTTTCTGTGATGTCTGACTCTCCTAGTCCATTCACAAATAGTGCACAAGATGTGTGCTGAATTTAGTATAAGTTCACTGAGCTTTCCTCAATTCCACACATTCTTATTCCAAATTGAGAAAGCCCCTAAAAAAACCTTTTGCACAAAAGTAAGTTGATTAGCTTTGATATCTTGCTATTTTTGTCTAAGAGTGCTTGAAGTTTACTCCCCAGTTGTATACTGATTAAAACAACAGTCACTTATGCATCCTCCCCAGATCAGGTGGCATATGTATAAGAAGACAGAGTGTGACTGGTTCAACTCTCATTTGCATCTGTGCAAATCAGGTCTAGTTTCATGAATTAAATGTAATTGCACCAATCAAACAAAAGTTTGAACACCTTATTTCAAATCATTTTGATAGACTACAGGTCTATCAAATTAGATTTAAAATTATGAAAATTTTAACTTTTATGAAAAAAAAAGAGTATGTTGATTTCCTGTTTTCAATTAAACATTTCTGTTTTTCATCACACCTTTCCAGCACAGCAAATATTTTTTGATTAGGCCTAGTAACCAGTGTTTCCTAACAGAACTATGATGAAGACTATTTCCAAAGTATTCAGCTTTCCATTTCCTGATTCTGACACTTCATTCACTTTAGTGTAAACTTATCCAGTCAGGAAAGGCCCCTATTTGCTTTTTTTTTCCGGAGTCCTCACAATCCAGGTCCTTTTGCCTGGACATAATGCATCCTACTTTACTTAATTTCTGAGGTAGATCTTGTGCAAACTCAAAACAGATTGCTTCTTCCTCTCCTGTTCTCCAGGCTATTCTTAGTTAACAATATGAGTCTCAATACATCCAGAAAAACTGCCTTTTGCTTTTTGGCTTTGGGAAGTGGGAATTATTTCTGAAGAAATTTATAAATATTTGTTCTGAATGCCTGAACAAATGAGTTATTTCCTGCAACTTGCCTCTTGATACCTTAAATCTGTTAACATTTTGGCATCAGATTCTGTGTTCCCTCAGTGTCTCAGATCACAGCGTGAATTGATGGCATATGAAAAAAAGGACAAAGTAATCTCTGGAAACACTGAGAATCAAGAAAAAATAGTTAAATAAAAATAGAAAGGGAAACAGCTTAGGCTCATCTGGAAGCAGAGGCTGGACTGAAGAAACATTAGCGGTTTCTGGTGGCTCTGTTATACTGGTGGCATTACTGTTGTCCCTCCTACACCTCCAAAGGGTAGATTTAGAAAGGTTTCATGTCAGCAGGTCCCTCATGACTCTCAGGCTGCTGCTCAGGATTTATGAAAGCCTTTCTGCAGAGAGGTCAGAACACACCCAAGTGGAGAGCAAAGAATTTGGTGCATTTACAGCTGTTTTCCCACCCTCCAGCCATGGTTTTGCTCCAGCTACACTCACTTCACTGTGGAGAGAAGTAGGGCAATCCTGTCCCTATTAGCCCACGTGTCTCTAAGTTTGATGGGAAAAATATATTTATTGGACACTGAAAATGTGTTGTAGGTGCACTTACTGTGCTCAAGAGCCAGGCTTGGAGGATGTTACCCAATTCTAGGTGTGGGGAGCAAGTTGAAAGTATTATTCTCTAATGTCGAGAATGAGCTCCCCTTTGAAAACAGACCCACAGTTCCCAGTAATTCAGGGAAAACTTCAGTTGTGAATTGTAGAGGTTGGACATCTCTTAGACAAGAGGACTGCATGCAAATCCTAATTCCTGCATTCTCTGCTCTGAATCAACCCAACAACTGCCCAGAACAAGCTCAGTTATGGAGAGGAAATATATCTACATCAGCTAGTTTTAGTCTTTCCGAAAATTACTACACTCCAGAAGCACTAACAAAGAAGCAGATGTAAGATTTTCTATGACTTATCTCCAAGGCAATTATTTATAAATCTCCTTGATTCATTATGTGCCAAGCCTAAATTAATCCCCTAGTTTAACAACAGAAATGTATATGTAGCCATGCACATTACAACCAATAGTGCATGCTAGGCATTTTGCTTTATAGATCATTTTTGATAGCATGAAGGAATTTTGTCCCTTTTGAATATTTTAGGCAGGAAAATAATTTTCTCAAAGAAAAGACCTTGGCTAGGGCCAGTTCCTGCTGCAGGATCTTTTATCTGGCTGCTTCTGAAAGCTTCTGAGGGGTCAGGAGAAGGCGGCGTCTTATTTGATTGAGAACTGCATGGTAGCAGCACACACCCATAGGCGTACATGCACACACACACACACAGACACACACACACACACAGGGTGATGTAGAAAACTGCAAGGTATGGTCTTCATCTCCCCTTTTTCCTCCTTCCTATAATAAAATAAAATTAAATGGCATCAGTCCCTAAAGATTAACATTACTCAGGCTTTGCTTATCCAAAAGACATCTTACTTCTGTTTGCTAGAGGCAGTGCAAACCAGGAATGATGGGGCAGCTGGCATGCTATGCTGTAGTTTTGTCTGTGCCATAATCTCTGCTGCATCAGCTACAGATTTGATGGGGTTGTGATATTTGTGCAGTGTCAAAGCATTGGAAAGTTCATGTTTGGTGGCTGATTTTATTCTTCTTTACTCCTCTCCTCCACCCAAACACTAATTGTTGTTGCTTTTTAAGAAAGTCAGCAAAGTACAGGATTTTAATTTAAGCTGTCAGTCAAAAGTAATGGAGGAGCTAGAAGGCCTGACACTGCTTCTTTTCTGTGTGCTGAGTAAAGCTGTGTTAGGGGGTACGTTTCAGCAGGAATGAGTAACGAAGGGCCAAAGCCAGAGTAATTAGCAACCAGGCCTTAACTAGGACAAGCATTAGAAAGGAATAAGGCTATTAAAATATGCAGTTTAT
Organism: Campylorhamphus procurvoides; assembly: GCA_013396655.1. Classification (NCBI taxonomy): domain Eukaryota; kingdom Metazoa; phylum Chordata; class Aves; order Passeriformes; family Dendrocolaptidae; genus Campylorhamphus; species Campylorhamphus procurvoides. Next base: position 3,108,699 of record WBMV01000503.1, on the reverse strand, counting down.
TTGCTGATGTAAGAGCAGATGTGGCTTCTTTTCAGGGGAATTAAAGAATATCAAGGCAATAGAAATTGTGTTATGTGTTGTTACAGTATCTGGCGTCCACTCAGTGCAGGAAAGTTAAACTAAAAACAGGAGATCTAACATAAATGTCCACAATCATACACAGCTTGATGCTGGCTATGGCCAGGAGCCTGACCAGCTGAGTGAGTCTATGAAAAGCTGTGGGTATTTGTACCCTGGCGGCCAGCCTGGCAAACCATCCACGTGTCTGCACAGAAGCTGTCACCCATGCCATCGAGTCCCTTGGGGCAGTAGGGACTCCCCATTTGGGTTCCCCAGAACTCACACTTCCAAAGTCAGCTCTAGAGCAGCCCACTGCAGTGGAGTAGACAAGTGAAAGTAAGCAAGGCAGATCCATACCTGTCCCCCTAGGAGCACCCACAGAAGATGAGGGAGCCGCTGGCTCAGAATGGGATGGCAAGTCCTGGGGATGGGACTGTCCCCAGATGCAAGGACGCTAATGCAGAGGGAGGGGAAGCTTTCTCATGCTTCTATTCCTCATCATGATAATTTTCATATAATCATGGAATTATTTGGGTTGGAAAGGACCTTTAGGAGCACTGAGTTCAACCATTAACCTGTCACTGCCAAGTCCAACAATAAACCAAGCACCACATTCACACATCTTTTGAATACCTTCAGGGATGGTGACTGCATCGCTCTTCTGGGCAGTCTGTTCCAGTGCTTGACAATCCTTTTGATGATAAAATTTTTCCTAATATGCAGTCTAAATCTCCTCTGGTGCAACATGAGGCCACTCTCATCCTATGTCTTGTCACTTGGGAGAAGAGATGGACACCCACCTGGCTACAACCTCCTTTAAGATGGTTGTAGAGAGAGTGAATGCCCCCCAACCCGAGCCTCCTTTTCTCTAGGCTAAAGAACCTCAGCTCCCTCAGCCACTCCTCGCAAGACTTGTGCTCCAGACCCTTCATCAGCTCTGTTTCTCTGGACACGCCCCAGTACTTCAGTGCCTTTCTTGTAATGAGGGGACAAAACTGAACACAGGTTTCAAGGTAAGGCCTCGACAATGCTGAGTACAGGTAGATGGTCACTGTGCTGAATGCTTTTTCTCCTGCCTGTCTCTCCTCTCACTGTTTCAAGAGGAAATGGTGTCTGGTTTTATTGTCTGCTTTGACATTCATTTCTGGTATGATGTAGGAGGATAGCATCTATAAAAATCTATCTATCTATCGATCGATATATCTATCTATCTCCCTCCCTACCTATTTATCTATCTCTCTCTCATAGATGGAGAAATAACTCAGCCTTAAATGAGATGCAATGCAACTCCTGATTAAATTGCCACATTAGTTATGTTTGACATGTTATAACCTTGAATACTAAAAAACTGGAAAAAAATTAAAAGAAAGCTATATGAAAATAGGAAGGATGATATTTATGTACCAGGCCAAATTATGCTTCAAACATTCTGCTTGAGATGCTCAGTTTTACTCTTTCAGTTACTTTGTCAGAAGGCTACAAGTCCAACTCGGTTTTTACTTCCAGCATTCTGGGACTCATTATTTGCCATTCACAGTCTTATTAATTCTGGCTGCCTGAACATTTTCATTATCAGAGGAAAAGGAGGTAACCAAAGATAACTTGGTGGGCATTATTCCCATTTAGGTGCTCCTCTGAGATTTCCTTTTGACTGGAATGTATTTCATTAATTCAGAGGACATTTTGGCATGGATGTCTAATTAGATCTGCTTAATGGATTTCATGTCACAGAGGCATGTAAATCTTGCCATGAAAGACAAGGTTTGTATTGAGAGATAATATCTTTCATTAGACTTTCAGAGAGAATTGAAAGGAATGGAACACAATTTTCAGTTTCTCTAGAAACTGCAGTATTTTGCTATAGACTTTTCCTTTCTTAACTCTTCAGACTGTCAGAGCTACAATGACCTGACCAAGGCAGTCTCTTCATGGCCTTTGTGTATTAACAATCACTTGTTTTTCACTAACCTTTTGCCACATCTGTATTTCATCCAGAAATCTGCTGGACATGAATCTGTGTTTTACAACCCACTGCATGTTATGATGTTATGACCCATCCTATGATCTTTATATTCAATTTTACTTACTCATAGGTGGATGGTATCCCAGATGCAGTTTCCTTACATGTTTCTATGCCCAAACATCTCCAACTCCCAGATAGTACAAAATGCTGCTGGAGACATCATGATTTTTGTGTTACTGCCCATTTGACTTGAATGCATATTCAGCAACTACATACACTTGTCAGTTTGAATTCCCAAGACTACCCTTAAAATATCCATTCATTTGACTTGAAATCTTTAACAGAGTCCTACAATCTTTAGAGAGCGCTGTTGCTGTGCCTGACTTGGTGGTTCGCCTGTTCTCTTGAGAGCAGTGTAAAAAGTGCACCCACAGGCCACTTCCATCCTTCAGCTTAAGCTTTATTTTTTTGATGCTGGAGGTATTTAAAGGAACTGACAAAGCAGATTCTGCCTAATGTATTAGACACCACATAAGAATCTGTAGTTAATTTATGGTGGCTTTTTATGCCCGATACTGGTATAGTCTGCAAATCATGCAAAATATGTAACTACAATTTGAACGACTTTAGGACTTTTAATAACTAGTTTGGTGTTATATTCCTTGAGCTCTGAGGATGCAGTTCAACAGGAACTTCAGATCTGTTTTGACAGATACTACAAAAATTCTCTATCGATCTTGCAAGATTTCTCATAAACTTCCAATACCTTTTCTGATATTGCTGCATGCCTTCAACTACATCTCATGGCAAGTTGCATGGGTTTACTCTTGGTGGCACTAACCCTGTATCATAACCCCCTGTGTAAGACCCTACCTTCAAAACAACGTGTATGTGTGTTTGTAGGTCATAAAAATTGCCTCCTCCGTATGCAAAAATTGTCTTACATTCTTGGAAAACATTGGCCTTTTGTTGCAAAACACTGTCTTAGCTGTAGAGACTAGAAATAATAATTGTCTCACACGTAGTTTTGGTGTGCAGTGAACAGGGATGCAGGGGGGATATCAAGTTCTGCCTCATCAAATTATAGCTTTATTTTTAATGCATATTCAGTTATATGTCAAAACTAGTTTTAAAACACCTCTCTTTTATATCTCAATGCTGACTTTAAAAGGTTAAGCAATATGAAACCTCTGAAGATCAAGACATTTAAGATGTTTGAAATTTGGCACTTGATAACAGAAGCTGTAGAAATGTTTTCCTTTTAGACAAATTTATTTCAGTTTTGGTTAGTCAATACTTATTAGAACTTAAAATTAAGCACATTTGAGACCTAATACAGTTACAGCTTAAATAACATTGGCTATTTTGCAAAATTGCATCCTTCCCTGAGTCCAAACAAGGAAATAAACTTCCCTCGTGCACATCATGTTATGTCTTTTGTAGTATTGATAGTAGATATTCAAGATGATCTCTCTTTATGGCTCTTCTTCATAGACATGTAAATGAAAGTGGGGTTTGGTATACAGAAGCTACAGCGAGCACATTTGTAAAAGGCAAGCGCTTGCTGATATAGCAAGATCTTTTAAATTGTGTAAGCTAGAAACTGGTTGCCATGCTTATCCATTATCCCCAGACACAAAGCCCGTAAAGGATTCAACTACAGCCTACATGAGTAATACTAAAAGCCATTAGCGTAGGTAATGGCTGCTCAGTGGCCTATAGGAAATGAATGGATGGTCTCAGTTTAGTTCAGGAAGGACAGGTGGCCACACCACAGGAATCACTGAGGGCCGCATGGGCAGGAAGACCCAGACACCCTCTCCTCCCTAGAAGCCCCTTCCTCCTGAGCACATCTGGGCTGTACCAAGCAAGCAGGCAGATAAACATTTCCCACCATCAGTTAGCTGCTTCTCTCAAACATGAAGCTCACTTTTAGGAGGGAGGAAGAAAAAAGTCTGGAGCCTCATGATAAGCGTGAGGGATTAATAAAGGCAGTTTGGTTTACAGGATAAAGTAGAGCCTTTATCACCTGCAGTTCAATCTATCAGCTTAAAAATACATGAAATCACAGGACTGGCTTCAACACCACATGAAACAAAAAGCTAAAATAAAGACTATTTGGGGAAGTATTTCTAAAAGATAAAGAAAGAAAGATACCCAAGACAGAAGGTCATACTAGACATTTATCCTACCCTGCAAAACTTAAAGTACTGAATACAGTGTTTTAGTAGCAGAGGGCATAATAGCTGTCCAGAGATTTCCTTTAGGAACACAGATGAGGGCAAGGGATAGGTCCAGGACAGAATCTCAGATTCAGGCAAATGGGGGGAGTTATAAGCTTTCAAACTGTGTTCTATGTACCAGCTGCTTTGGACGCTTTATTTTTTTCCAAAAACTTAAAACCTCCTTCTAAGCTTCTGGTTTCTTCAGGGTGCAATTTATCACAGTCCTATTTTGTTCTGAAATGCACTAAAGCATCAAGGCAAAAAGGGAAGATGAACTCCATTTAATCCCTCAGTTGCTCTACAGTAAGAGCAAGAAAACAGGGAGGTGTAAGTTTATGAAGAAGGCAGAAGAAGAAATGGGAATGGACTAATCTCATTGCAACTGGGTTTGGAGATCCTGAAAAGGCAATAATAAGCTTCCAGAGCTCAGCTGTTTGGCTGTAGAGCAGAAAGCACATTCAGCCTGAACTTGACATCATTTGGCATCTCCTTAACTAGCGGGGCGAAGAACATGCTGCTGTTTTACATGGCTATGAAGTACATGCCACAAGAGATTTTAGCTGCAGTGGGGGCCAAGTACAGACATCAAAGGCTGGCATTTGGATGCAAAGAAGTGAGAAATACACTTTATTTCTCATAATGAGAAACGCAACTTACGCTTTGTCAAATCCTAACTTCTAATAGGAGTTACATAACAAAAAGCTCAGCTCCTCTCTGCTGACTGCCAAATAGCTATCAAATATTAAAGAGATGAGCAAGAGCTCTGAAAGGAGATTGTATGATCACAGCGTGGCAGCCTTAATGTGCACGTGTGTATGCATGTGCCTCTGTGTACATGAGCAAGAGCATCTTCACAGCAGGGTGCATCCTGAAGGCCAGTAAATAAACCCATAAACCACCCCCCATCTATACTGCACTCTCACCATTCTCAGTTGCCCCAGGAGGAAGGAGTCCTAAGCAGGAAAGGAAACAATTGGGTCCAGTGCAGCCACTCTGGCAATGAAGTTAATGGGCTGCCAGGGATGGGCTGTTGATTGTAAAATCATAGAATAGTCTGGGTGGGAAGAGACCCTGAAGATCATCTAGTTCCAACACTATGAGCAGGGACACTTACCACTACACCAGGTTGCTCAAAGCCCCATTCACCTCAGCTTTCAACAATTCCAGGGATGGGGCCTCCACAGCTTCTCTGACCAACCTGTTCCAGAACCTCACCACCCTCACAGTAAAGAATGTCTTCCCAATATCTAATTTAAACCCACCCTCTTTCAGTTTAAAGCTATTCCAATCACTAGATGCCCTTGCAAAAAGTCCTTCTCCAGCCTTCCAGTAGGTCCCATGCAGGTTCTGGAAGGTTTCTATGAGGTCTCCCTGGAACCTTCTCTTCTCCAGGCTGAACAACCCCAGCTCTCTCAGCCTGTTCCCATAAAAGAGATGCTCCATCCCTCCGATCGTCTGCGTGGCCCTCCCCTGGACTTGTTCCAGCAGGAGTCCAAGCCCATAAGTCCTACAAGCAATGTGGCCTAATGGAGACAGCAGCAGTACCAACTTTCCCAATAGTGGGGACTTTCTGAGATCAAGTGACAGAATAACACTAGTTGCTTGCTGACCCGTGATTAAAATAAATCTTGCAGGTTTTCTAGAGAGAAGGAAGGGAAAAGAAGGCTGCCTCTTGGATTCCCAATATGTGGAGTTGGCAATACTGTGCCTAGGAGAACCTAATCAAGCACTGGGAAGAAGCTAAAACACGAGGAAAACTCTATTGGGCATTTTCAAGACTAACCTTCAGTTTAAATATACTTTCTTGTAGTGCTGAGTTGGCAGGGAGGAAAGCCCTCCTGACAGTGGATGAGGCTTTTCAAGTGGATCAAAGTCCTGGAAGGCAAAGAGGAGTGGGATGTTTCTATTGGCTTCCAGGTGGTTTTGTAATATGATGAAGTATAATTTGATTCCTTTTGTACTCTCTGCTGACATAGCCATTTTCACAGAGAGAATAAAAACAACTTCAGGACTTGTGGGGAGCAAGACAGAACTGCTGACTGTTTGATTTCAAGTAGTTCACCAATCTGTATAGCCTAGTCAAAAAGCACAGTGGACAGGTAAATAAAGAGATTACTACAATCAAATATACTTTTGAATGTTTTGATCCTGGAGAAAGGGAAAAGAAAATAAATAAGGGGGGTGGAAAGGAAGGAAAGCTGAAGTGTAGAAAAAATGCTACTCTAATATAAGTAATGTAAAAAATAATTTGAGAAAGTGTCCCAATCAATGAAAATGAAATTTAGATATGAACTTGAGCATTATCACTGTCAGGTAAGCTGAGATCTGAGTGTCAGACATGTTGCTATAGGCTCTATGTATAAGGCACTTAACCCAAAATTCAGGATATTAACACTGGAGGTTAGTGGATTTAAGAAAACCAAATAGGATTTATCACAAAAATAAAAAAAGTTTAAATTGTACATGCTTTGACAAAATATAGACACATACTGAATAACCCAGAATTTGGTACATATTTTATAAAGGTTAACGATATTAATGTGGAAGAACCTTATTTTTTTAATTTACTGTGGTGTGTGCCAAGTTTCTTATTTTATCGGAAGCCTTTGCAACAAAATTACCAGTGAATTTGTGAAACTGTCTAGTAAAGAAATTTTCTATTACTAAAGAAAAGAAAGAGATGAACCTGTTAGTGGTTCATATCACCAACAGTTTGGTGGGGAGCACCTCATGAACAAGAAAAAGAAGGTAGTCCCATATTCACATATTAAAGATAATTAAATACCAGGAAAATCTTTTTCTAGAGGAAAAATATATAAGCCAGTGAGAAAAAATACGTTAATGTGTCCTACTCTGGAAGGTAATTGATGAAAAAAATCAAAACCCAGCGAACTGAAGGCAGCAGTGTTTCTGGTAACAGTTTAAATTACCCTGTGAGAGTCTTCCCAATGTGCTTTGCAATGTCCTGCATAGGTTTTTGCTATCCATTAAAGCTGTTCTTTAACTGCCCTTTTTTGCCCTATTGCATAAACCCCAAAAACAGGCATTGAAAGCAGTCCATCTCAGAGTCTGCCTTTGAGACAACCAGGTCCCAAAATACAGTCTCCTTTCCCAAAAATTCTCCTTTTCCATTTTTTTGCCACACCCATACAACATGTCCTAGCACGAGGCATCTCAGCCCAGGCTGCTGGAACGACCCAGCCCCACAGAGGCCATGGAGCAGCATGGCCAAGGCTGTGCTAGATATGATGGCCCCCACTTCCACAGCCTCTTCCTTACAGATCCACACCTGACCCTAGACAATGCCTGGCAGCCACTCAGACCGTGTGTGTTTGTTCTTAAAACTCACTTCTTCAGTGTCTTAGTTAAACTTATACTAAACTGATACACCAAAGACATAAGTTCAAGGATTAATGCCATATTTATGTAAACAATGACAAGCCTTTTGCAGTAAATGAAAGCCTACCAAGCTACAGCTAAGTTTAAATTGGCAGTGCCTGCCATGAAAAATACACTTTAATGCTAACTGCTGGCATCATGTCTACACACACTTGGTTTTATAATTTAGCCAATGCTAGTCCTTTCAAGAAACAGTTCAGTATACTAAAGCCTTTTATTTTTACCCCCCCCAAATAAAATCATCTGTGCCTTTGGGATTTCTTTGGACTTGTTTTCAGTAGAAATATGTCATGTTATGAATGGAGTATTAAAGGGCAGACTGGTGACTGACTCAACTCTCCCTGGTAGGTTTATGGTCAACAGGCACCAATAAAAAGAGTACAAAGTGTTTTTTTTTAATTTAATTACCACTTAAAAGTGCCAGCTATTCCCTGAAGCTCAGGTACTAGACTTAAATGAGCCAAATAAAAAGAAAATGATAACACTGCAGTGATCAACAGCAGGCAACTCCACATTAGGCAACATACTGGGACCCTGATTTTCTGCAAAGGTCTGTAGAGAATTCCCACATTGTTTGCCCTTCATGGGTTTGAGGGTGCCCTGCTCAACAGCAAGAGGTACTATTGTAGTGGTTTCTCATGCCTCCCTGGAATATGATCAAAGATCCAACAAGGAATTTTTGTAGTTGCACAGTCGCAGTTTGAATATCAACTTTTCTTTCAAGCCTTACTATTTATACTTCATTGTTTTCAACTGTGCATTAAAAGCCAGCTGGAGCAGGAAGGAAGGATAGTGCAGAGGATATACATATTTTTCACTCCAGACACATTAAACCCACAGCCCTATTTTGCTTTGCACTTCAGAGACATTAAATAAACCTTTGATGAACATCTATCTTAAAAACTGTCAGTTACACTTCATTTGTACTATCCCTCTTCAGATCCATGTGGTAAGGTATGTCTTTTCCTGTAATAATGATGCAAAAAATTAACAGATTCCTTACTTACTCAGCATGGCTGCAGGGCACAGCACAGGTCAGGCTGCAGCACTGGCAGGTACCATCCATTTGCTCTTCTGCCATTCCTGCTCTGTCTCTTAACTGTGCCCATCCCCTCCCTCTCTTTTTCATTTTCTTTTTCTCTAGAACATACACTTTTTTCCTAACTCATTGCTTCTACTTTACACACACACAGCTATTGTATGAGCTTGGGCTGATAACTGGGTTTAATTAACCATACTTGTATAATGTAGCAATACAATTTCAATATGACTGCTATGTTAGGAATAGTGGACTAATATAATGGTCTACTGAAGCGTAGCATTGTCTGTTAAATTGAAGGTGCAGCATCGCCTAAAACACAGCAAGCAAAGCCACCCACATACTTCATGTACTATTAAAACACCCTTATTCAATTTCACTTTCAAATAGACTTCTGAAAAGAAAAACTGTATCTTGTGAAAACATAAGGCTGCCTGAAACTAAATGCATATTGGTTTATGATGAAAAAATGCCCTCCTGTCACCAGCTAGAAACATTATCCTTTCAGCACAGAAAATGTACTGGGATGTAAAGGGCTGCAGCAAGGAAATCCATGTCATGAGCTTGGTATGAGAAATTTTGCAGCTCATGTACATGGTCACCCATTTTTGTTGCCTCTGGATACTTTCTCATTTTGTTCATTTTCATGATCTCTGAAGTGCTGCACACACACACACACACACACACACACAAGGGAAAAACCACTGTCTCACATACTCCATTCTGATTAACACATTTCAAAACATTTCTCTGTCCAAGGACACAGGTAACATTTTTGCTGCCATAGCCAAGAGGAAAGCCACACCTCTAAAGTTGCATGTGTATATGAAATCAGGATGACAAGGATTATGTTTAGGTAAATTTTGTTTACACATAGTTAGGGATGTTTAAAATCTCCAGGGATCTGAGTGTTGGAGCCAACGCAGAAACAAATGTTCCCACCCTTGCCTGCAGTAAGATCAGCACAGTGGTGTTGGGAATACTCTGCCTCTTTAGGAAAACAGGCAGCATCTACTTTTCCCCTAATCTTGTTTTAAAGCAAAACTGAGGGTTTTGGTGTTTTCCACAATAGCTCAGTAATTAGAACAGGAAGACCAGGAACAGCCAGGTACAGTTGCCTGCTCTGACCAATTCAGCCCAGGCATTTGAGCATCTGTCTCTCAGGTCTGAGGGAAAGCTCCTAATTTCCTGCCAGCAATTTTCCAGACTGGCTCTGTCCAAACTGTTCAGTGTTCTATTAGACCTGATACTTGCTATGCTAAAGTGAGTCCAGCATTACAATGTGGAGACAGAAGCCACAGAGGAGCTTGGGAGATCAAGGCTCATGGTCCAGGCCAGGAGAATAAAATACTCGTAAGGATGTACGAGAGTTGCAGCGGGAGACACTGAAAGACATGTTAAGAGGAACAGCATGTTGATTATGGGAAGATAAAGTTCAAATCAACACACATCTCCTGATCATGATAATACTACATAATTTGCCAATTCCTTTAACCATTTTCCCATAGCAGTCAACTACACTGTCTCCTTTAACCAAGCTATTACCTCAGCAGCAGGTCTCAGGATCCATCTGTCTGTATCAGTCAGCAGTGGTCATTATGGGCAGGCACACTGTACTCTGTCACACAAACCAGTGCTGACAGGGACCTTCAGGACTCAATACCACACCAAGGAGTTTTGATATCTAGCATTGCAGAGTCTGGGATGCCAACGGAAGGAGATCTAGATTAAAGAAATCTCATCCCTAGGACTATGGCATATTTTTCCTCCTTCTAACAGGTGGGCCCACACATTGTTGCCTTTCTCCATGAATTCTCCATTGCATCATCTCTGTAATTCTCAGTACTCTTCCAGCTACAGGATTTCGGACTGGGGAAATCAAAGACTCTACTGGCAATTCTGGACATGGCCAGGGTGGATAACAGGGCCTCCCAGTACTCACCTTCTATTTTATTCAGAAGCAGGGGCTGGGGGGAAAAATGTTCTGTTTCCCCCTTGCTAAACTGTATAATGGTAATGACAGGATGTACAACATTTAAGCCAGTTTGGTCAGATGGCCCTATGGATTACAGAATATCCCAGAAAGCACCTGGTTGGCATGGGTCCAGGCGCTCTGACACAGATCAGAAAGCACTTTGTGACATGCTTAACAAGGAGCAGGGCTAAGGTACAGCTATGCTGACACTCACCTTTCAAACATCAAGGAAACCATAAATGCCCTTTGATTTTGTATTCAAAATATTTGAATTCAAGGTTATCTTGGCTTGTTGCTGTTGTTTCATGGCCCATCAGCAGGTGTGCCACAGACACTTGTAGGATACAGTCTGTGACCAAGAGGCTACACTGGCAAGGCTGCTTAGTGGAACATCCTTCCTTTGTGAAGCTGGGACTTATTCCACTGCAAAGATGACCTATACAGACAGCATCATGCAGTAAGGACAAGACAAGACTGATCACACAGTACAGTCAACCAAAATGCACTTAATAAAGCCTAAGAGCCATCTAAATCCAGCCTGCTGCAGCCTCCTGCTTTAAAGTCAACATTCAAATGCAAAACCTCTCTGATCAGGAGACTCCCCACGTTGCAGATGAACCTTCAATTAGTTTCATTAGGGCAGCTGGCAGCCAGAATGGGACTTGCCAAGCCACAAACCCTGTAGTTGGCAGCACAGCTTTATCTGTTTAGGAAATAGGCACCTTTGATCAGAGACGTTGCCAGACTAAAATGGAAGAGCAAAATCCAGTGCTGAATTGCCCCTGGACTTCTGTCATTGGAAAACTGTGCCTGCAAACCAGTTTATTTTTTTTTTTTTTTTTTTTCCCAGCAGCACAGGTGCTGGGAAGGTTTTAGAAAGACATGAGCAAAGCCTTTTTTCAGCCCTATGTTCCTCTGATTTGAGATTTTGCTTGTCATGCCATTAAAATACCAGGAATCTGTCCCTCTATTCTACTTCAAATTACACAGCAGCCTTTATTGTAGGTAACAGGCAGGACCATGACAAGGTTTGAACTGGCCTAAGTACAGAGTGGATTAATTCTACTCCAGCAAATGAAGTTTCCCTGAATTTACAGTGATGCAGAAGAAAAGACTCTTGCCTGTTTCTGCTCTTGAGCTGAGGGGATTAGATAGGGAAGCATGACCATTAGGTGCCTGAGGAAAAATTGTATGTTAGCACCCCATTCAGAAATAGTCATCATCATTGCAATATGGCTCAATAAGAGAGTGATTTGGGGAACATAAGACACTCCATTTTGTATTTTCTGGACAATAAGACCCAGTTTTCACTTTCTAATTTATGGGTTTGCTTCAAGGTATTCAGTGTTAGCTCTACAGCCAGTTAAACATGATTTGTACTATTCTGGAAGCCCAGAAAGGATTCAAAATAGACAACTGAGAATTCTTTTCACACCAGGAAATTCTCATTTGGCATAGAACCAAAACGGCCAGCTGTACACAGTGTATGGGACCTGCCAGGGATACTGCTGAGCAAAAAAAGCATGATCAGACTACAAATTACAACAACCAAGTTGTTTTTAAGGTTCCTGCCTCCATCTCAAATATCTTTGGGTCTTGCACTGGCTGGTGCTGGTGATGTCTAGTACAGCTGCCTTGAAAGGGAATAGGATCAAGGAGACAAGAACAGCCCATGATTTGATATGATAAATTAAATATGACACATCATGCTCCCTGCAGTGGTGGGTGGAAAGCTGGGTGTAGAATGCACGGTTCTACCAAACTAACAAGCTTCTCCCCCACATGTGGTCAGCACTGGGGACAAGCTGCCTCAGTGCCAGGTGAGCTTCCTCCAACAGCAGATTTGGCTGGGTAGCTGTGCCCACTCCAGGAGTTCTGGCTGACAAAGCCCTGCCAGTCACAAATCATACCTCAACAAAGTTATGCTGGCATGAAGTCCCAGGGTAGACTGGGGCCAAGGCTTGTTAGAGAGCTGTGCTATCAGATTGTGCATCTCAGGTGTCTAAAATCATTGAAACTTGTAAATTGACTAGACCTTGCAGACTGAGAGCACTAAAATACACCTCACACCATGGTTATCACCTGGTCCTGAAAAGAGGTCCTGTCCATAAAAGAAGTGTAATCCTGCACACCATGGCAAAGAGTTGTGCTACCTTTTGGGAAAGACTGCCCTGCTGGGAATACAGCTCACCAAGGTGCTTGGGATGTGAAGCACCCAAACTACCACTGCTCTGCAGCATCACAGGGTGGCTCTGGAGCAACATGCTCCAATTTCCAGGTTTTTCTGTCTTTATTTTCTGTAAAAGCAGATGTTTTCCTCATAAATGGTTCACCCAAAATTCCAGTGTTTTCATAAAAATCACTATGAAGACAATCTTTCATCCCTTTTCCTTAAGCGTGCACATTCACCTTGCAACACAAGACATTAAAGCAATGCCCAGCTGTCAGCCATGTGATTCTTTACATCAGAGATCATTTTGACCAGAGATAAAAGCAAAAGAACTAGCCTCATTAGCTCAGCGATTTTGACCAGGTGTGTCAATAAAAGAAACCTAAATTAATTTAGCCTGTCACATATTTACTTGAGCCTTTCTGCTACCTGAACATGTAGATGCCAAATATCCTCTGTTCCTCGCACTCTCCTGCTACTTTCTTTGCAGTGAGCAGAACTTCTGTACATTTGCTTTGCTGTTATTCAGGACTGCTTGACTAAATAACATCAGGCCAGGGAGTGAAGCCAAGTGCTGGCTCTTGATGGCTCACTCCTCTTCTCTGCCTGCTGTTTTGGCCTCCTCAGGACAGTCTGAACATAGTCCTAGGATATCCTGCTCCATCCCTAAGGCTAGCATGATGAAGACTACCCCAAATTTGTCTGTGTCCTCCGTACAGCATTCTGCCTCTAACATTGTATCAGCACATCATTGTGGTGTCCTCAGAGGGGAGTTGCTCTCCTTCTGCAATCCCAAGAGATGGAACACAGGTCCTCTATTTCATGTTACCAAAACACCACTCTTGACGCTTCCAGAAACCTGCAACTAAAAAGATGCACAATAAATAATAATTGTGTCTTAGGACCACCAAAGACTATATAGGACTCAAAGGAGATTCAGGCCTGAGGGCTATGTGATGTGGATGTGGCCAGTCTACTCCTAAAGGGCCCCTCAGATTTGGGGGACAGGGGTCAGAGGGAGCAAACACTGTCTAGAATGAAGGCATTTAGCTCATATGGATGTTGCCACTGGTCCATAAAACTGAGCATCCCCAAGCCACCGACCCAGCACTGCCCTGCCTGGCTGGACACTTGGGTACAGGCAGACCTGCAAAGCTGCATGTCTGGCAGTATTTATGTGAATGGAAATGGCTCTCCTGCGAGCAGAGATGTCACGGTCTGAGAACACAGTACCTTGGCTTGTACGTAAATCCTTCTGAAAACCTACCCCTTCATATACACACTTGCTTTTCCAAGCATGGATTTGTGAACATATTGAAGAGTGCCTTACAACATTAGAAACTGCATGTGAAAGGCAGCATTTGGTATCAAGAACAAATAACTATATGTCCTAGAACTTTTATCGGCTTTAATTCAAAAAGGTTCTATAGAAAATCATGTGTGTTCAACAAAAACAATAACATCATATACAAATAACACTGGGAAAGAAACGTGCATTAAGTAAAGAGAAAGAACTGTTGTAGAGGGAATGTATAGATTCTGCCATCTCCTAATTTTATTTTCAAAACAACCTTCTTTCTTTAACAAGCATGTTTAATCTTAATCTTTTATTGTTGTTGGTCTGCTATTCCCATAACAACAAAAAACAGTTGCAACCAGTGCATATGTGTGTTAAAAATAACCAGCTACTTCAGCAAGTTATTCTTGTTTTCGAAATGTCTCCATTACTGTCCATTAAGATACCAACAAAATCAAACAGTTTGACATGGTCAAGAAATGTTCTTCAAATTAAGTTTCTTATTGATCTCCAATTTAATTTTAAAAAGCTCTGTATTAATGGGTGACAGCTTAAAAGACTATTTAATACTCATATTTCTGTGTTTTTGTGCATGACTGAGGAATGGAGGAGACAACTAAGAATCAATATCTTTGGCTTTGAAACTAAAAATAATCTCCATTAAATAAACTTAACATTTTGCCAAACTACTCAAAACTAACAGTTCATCTAAAGGGCTGACAAAATTCAGTTTTTTGAATGCAGATATTTTTAAGGTGTTACTTTCTTAAAGCATTGAATAGGAGGGGATTAAGGAACTTTAAGCAGTCAAATTAATGCACTCTATTTGAAAAACTCATCTATGGCAAATAAGCTTCTGTATGGACTCTGGGACACATGAATTTTTGAAGACTTGCAGAAAACTGATCATATTTACAGCACATCCAACTTTATGCTTTATTAGTGTGACCTCAGTTTTCATAAAGCGTGAAAATGGACCTCTAACATGAAATCTCTTTGGCATTTCAGACTTTCAGCTGCAATGCTACTGCTGAATACAGAATGTAAATTGCTTCCCCACTTTCATTCTCCTAATGAAGAACTAGCTTACTATTAATACCCATTTGAACTAATGGTTTTAAATATGCATAGATAACAGAATATGTTACTAATTTTTTCCCCCACCATGCAAAGGCAGGTTGAATGCATCTGCTGAAACTCAGATTCAAAAAGCCTTCACAGAGGAGGATCCACACATACACTATGCCTGAAGAAGACACCAGTGTGGGTGAAAACTATTCCTGTGGGCTCTGGCTTTCCATCAGCCCTTACAGCTCTATGAAAGAAGTTAAAAGAAATGACATGGGAAGAAGAAAAGTCAAGGTCCATACCAGTGCTTCTGGGAACAAAGGGCCAAAATCTATTGGGGGATGAGACTAGGAGCTGTGGATGTTTGTGTTAGAGGAAAAGCAGAAAGGAGGGAAGGATCTGGGCTCTTCAAAGCCATAGAAACTCCATTGGCTTCAGAGGGTGGCAAACCAGCTTCTCATGAGCAAGCAGAGAGAACTGAAAGGACAATGTTAAAAGAAAGGAAACCTGATATTATGAAAGGCAGTTGTCACTGAAAAAGGGTCACATTCAGCACATGGAGCTGTGCTATGGTGTCACGTGAAGCACACTGAGCTGTCCTCTCCCTCCTGGCAATGGAAGTGTCCACCAAAGTGGGTTTCAAGCACAAAGTCCTCCCAGAAAACAGTTTTAATTGTGTGCATTCACATAAGCAATTATACTAAAGGCTATTATGCCAGTTACCCACAAACAATGTAGTCATCTCACTGACAGATAAAACACACAGTGCCAAACTCCTTATAACAACAGGACAGGCCATTAATCCCATTCAGTTTTGATGATATAATGCCATGGAATATATTTCTGCCCACATTACTGACAATTAATGCAGCCTGCATGCTGAGAGGACAAGCTTTGTGTTCAAGGGGAGTAAAATTTCCATGTAAATGTGGGACAAAGGTACCAAATGGATGGCAAGCCTGAAAAGGAAAGATTTACTACTCAACATGCATTTTGCCAAAGAGATTTTTTTTTAAATAGTAGTAATAGCGGAGAAATGTCCTGCCTGTTAACTAATTGGCTTCGTGCAATTCAGGCACCCTAATTTATACTGAAAAGGCTTGCTTGCCTTCCCTCTTTTCAACTGGCAGATGGACTAGCCAAAAATGTGAAATTCACGCAGTCATTGCTACTCATAGCCCACTTAATTCACAGGCCTTTGTCAAAACTTCTTTAGTCAAGATTAAAAGAGAGGGTACCATATCTATCATAACCATCTGGACTGAAATCTGCCAATCTGGACTGATTGGACAGAAGCCTAAGCTGTACTAAAGAGCAAAACCCTGTCTGGGCTCAGTGCAAGGAATTCAAGCACAATGGAGAGGAGGTGCTCCAGGAGGTGGGCACACTGAGCCCTGATCTCCACTCCTCAGCTCCTCTGCTGTGCATGCCACTAGAGACAGGTCAGTGAAAAATGCTAATTAAAGTGTTAGCATTTTAGATAGATATACTTTTTTTTTGGACAGCTGACAGTATTTCTACAAAGTGGGAAGGAACTAAGAACATAACCTAAATGCTTTACTTTGAAAAATATGAAATCGATTAGGTGATGTACTGTCAAAGCATCACACTTTTAGCTAAGAAAGCTTCTTCTAATGAAAACATACTGCTGGTTGCTGAGCACAGTTAACTGTATTGACTATGTATTTAGGATTCATCAAAGCTCCAGTGTGCTAAAACTGCCTCTGGCACAGGGTAGAGGAGCCAGTCTGGAGAGAGGAAGGGCAGGAGATCAGTCTGGGCTGGCCAGTGGGTAGGTTTAGCTCTGATTTCAGCTGCTGATAAGCAGGAGCCTCCACAGATCCCCAGACTCCTCATGAAAATGAGCAGCAACTCTTCAGAGGGTATTTGTTAACATCTGCAAAAAGCATCTAAGGCCTTTTTTATCTACACCTACCTCCCAACAGCTATCCCCAGCTTTTTAACCTCCAGAGTGAATTACCATGGCAATCTCTACACTCCACAAAACTGCTAAAACATTAATTTTTGTTGTTTGGGGGTGTTTTTTTGTTTGCTTTTTGGGTTTTTTCAAAGGGTGTTCTCCCTGCAGCCAAGTATTGAAGAAGGCAGTAGGACTTATCTTGTTTCTTAATGAGTGCATTTCCTTCAGATGTGACAAGTCCAGGTTTGTCTCAGTGTCACCCTTCACTGTCAAACCGAGTACTGAATATAGAGGTCTCCTCCTGTGTAAGAACCAGGCTTTGAGAAATGAGCAGCATGGAGGCAACACAGCACAGGAGTAGGTATTCCTCTTTGAAAGCTGCACTTCTAAAAATACACGCTACCAGTAAATAAATTTTATTACAAACCATGATTTGCACTGTGCACACATGCCTAATATATGTGCTTCTGAAAATTTGGGCTGTGTATCTTATCAGATATTCAGGGTCAAATCTGTAGGTGGCTCCATTGACTTGAATAAATCAACTTCAGTTTCTGAAGATCCTAATTTTGATTTTGATATGTTTTCCTTTAAATGGAGCTGACTGAAAGCAGAGTGACTCTGTTAAACTGTTTTTATTCACAGAACAGAACTGTTAATTACTTATTTTTTGAACTGGTGCATTTAGTTTACATTCATCCAACTTGCTTCTACTATCAAACTTACTTTAAAGACATCACTGTATACAGTTTGGATTGCAGGAGATTAGATTTTTGCTTTCGTACCACGTCTTTGAGTCTGTGAGTTTCAAAGGAAGAGAAAGAAGTTCTACATGTAAACACTGCTGTTTATTCCTCCCCTAAAAATACTTCTCAATAGTTTGGTTTTTTTTTAACATCACCAAGATAGCAAAGATAAATCAGAGAACAGAACACCTAAAGGAATAGATAAAACTGAAAGTATTACAAGAAACAGAAACATCCTCAGAATATTTGCATGTAAAAATGTATTTACACTTATACTAACTAAAATGCTTATGAACTTCGTATATACTTTCACTTTATCTATAAATGAGATTTAGCAACCATTGGTTTTTTTCCAGAGGGATTACAAATCACATATAAACACAATGCTAAGAGATAACTCCCTGTGTTAAGTATTCAGAATAGAAAACACATTACAAAATATTTTTTACTGGTATAACATCTGGAACTCCAAAGGAGGGACTGGGTTCCTATTAGCTACAGAATCAGAGATAGAAGAAAGATTAAAATATGTCAAGGAAAGCAGGAGGTAAATGGAGAGAGATGAGGATAATGATATGGTGGAATGATGTACTCATATAGAATTGTGGTCCCTGGAGCCAGAAGTGACCACCAGTCTAGAAGGAGAAGCCAGCAGTAAAGATTTGCAGGTCTCACTCCCCCAAAGGACTTAGAAAGTAACAAGATGCTATCTTTCATAACATTTCTTTTTGATCCCAAGTAAAAAGGGATTGTGTATGGAAAGGGTTAGGCATTTATGGGTAGAGCAGACAAGCAGTTATTAAGAGCACTGCAAAGATAAGGTTAGACTTGGATGATATAATGTGCTGATAAATCTGGGGAAGATGTCTTCTACCCAGAACGTTTTAAAGCCCTTGATCACTGTTGCAATACTAACCAGTTAATTAGAGTTGGGACCCATAGCAATTTACTGGGAAATGAAGTTTCAAGGTGCCTTAAAGTAAAATGATGCAACACCCTCCAAGTTTGCACAGCATTGTTTCCAGAATGCTTTGATGTCCAGGCACGTTTAATAAAAACAAAGAAAGCAGAAGTTTAGATTCCTGAAATGCTCTGGGAAAGGCCAGAGAAGGAAATGCACTTTCTGTACAAGAGTTGGGTTTCTCGGCTGCAATGCCCAATTTCATGCCCTTGAGCAGGGACTTGGTCAGGACCTCCCAACCCTCAACTGAAAACCCCATAGCCAGGCAATACCAGCTTGGGCAGGGAGCAGACTTCAGCCTCCTCCATCTGCTGAACCTCCTGCACACCTGCCCCTCTTGACAGGAGGATGGGTGAATGAATGCATGGCCACCACTCCTGCAGCATCCTTGCACAATAATAATATGGTGAAGCATTATAGACCCCAAACGATCTTGGAGGAAATAGAGAAGTCTATGGGCATAGGAAAGTGTATTTCCTCCAGTTCCCAGAGTTGGACAGCTTGGGGTTTGGATGATGCTGCAGCCCCCATGCAAAAGTGGCAGCTGTTCAGCAGTGGGCTGATGAGCCAAGGACCACAAGCTCCCTGAGCACCTCTCTACATCCGCCTCTGCTGCAGAGAGCTCGCTTTTTTCCTCATTTAATGAATATTTAAGTAAACTGTGCGAAGTGGGAATACCACTGGCAAAGCAAAAAGGGTATTCTGGGATCAGCCGCTCCCATTCACGTTTATAGGAACTGTTCCTGGAAATGCGTTCAAGTTCCCCCAAGCAGTAAAGGGAATTGAGCCTCTCAGGTCTGGGGTTAGTGGTATAATTATCTTCAACTGAGTA
This sequence comes from Campylorhamphus procurvoides, assembly GCA_013396655.1. Classification (NCBI taxonomy): domain Eukaryota; kingdom Metazoa; phylum Chordata; class Aves; order Passeriformes; family Dendrocolaptidae; genus Campylorhamphus; species Campylorhamphus procurvoides. The sequence goes on along the minus strand of WBMV01000503.1, from coordinate 3,089,043 downwards.
AAAAGGCAATGGGTTCACCCTTCCTCTTTGGTTTTCTAACCCAGGCTTTTATCTCATTTGCTTTCATTTCAGAGCTTGAAGATGAAATGTGACACAGAGAAAGAGAAAACACTGGAACAAGATGCATGGGGTTTTTTCTTTCTTTTGGGGCAAGAAAGAATTGCTTTGTCTTGATTTAAACATTTTTTTTTCAGAATTGATTGCTCTTTGTCAGAGAACTAAAGAATGAATAAGTGTGCTATTAATTGCAGTTTGGGATTTTATATCAAGCTCTCTGTGGTTTTATTTTTTTTCCCTACAAAACAAACAATGCACACACACAAAGCTCTTAATACATTAACAAATAAATCTCACACAAAATAATTAGCTTCTATTAAAGGCACAAGTTAAAAAACGCTAAATATATTCTTTTTAAGGAGATCACTTCTTTTAAAGGAGAAACTATATATTCATATATCTATATACCCATAGACCACTGTTCAAGTGGTGTTTAATGACATTACTCTTCTGTTGGTGAACAAATAAAGAGCTGTAGTTGACCTTAAACTGTTTTTAAAAATAATTTAAGCATAAAGAAAAAAAGAATCCCCATGAAAGGAATTCCTGCTTTTCTTTGGGCACCTTTCTCTCTTGCAAATTAGTATTTAGCAAATGTCATTAATATGGCCTTATCTGTCTCAGTAAGACCTGGCAAACTACACTAGCAGAAAGTTGAAAGCACTGCTTCTAATTTGTCTTTGTATTACAGTCACTTTGCTGGTCTTGATTAGTTACACTGGACTATTAAAATAAAATAGCAAATAGGAAAGAGGAAGTTAAAAAAAGAAAGAGGAAGAGAAGAGAGCAGAGTACAGGAGTTGGTGCAGCAGCTACCTTATGGGAAAAAAGGGAGGAAAGTGGTTGCACAGCCCTGCAACCACCTGCAAAAGCAAAATCACCTTTCACTCTCCAGGAAATCTTTCCCTGAGAAAAAGGGGACCAAAAGAAACAGCAGACAAAAAAAATGACAACTGACAAGATTTTTACTATCTGGTTGTCCAAACATGGCAGTGGTAATGCTGATGGTTCAGTGTGTTACAAATGAGCAAATCTCTGGCGTATTTGACCCAGATGATCAGTCTCCATCTTGCTAGCACTGATGTGAGGGTGAAAGAGTGGTTATATTGGGAGAGCAACTGAAGGGAGAAGGTTTCTACAGACAGAGCCTGGGACAGCTGGGAAGGGGCAAGGCACCCTGCACACAGAGCAAGTCTGTCTACACACATATTAGTCCAAAATCTCCAGATCTCACTACCTCTCACACAATGCAAGAGTCAAAGAAAGATGTTCATCAGGGTCTAAATAGATCTTCCCCTCTAACTCCTTCACTGTGGGGGCTGACAGCAACAGTGTGCAAAAACATAGGCAGGAAACCCTCTTGCCTTGATTAGTAATGCCATACTTGGGTTGTTCTTACCAGTATTCCAAAACATGTAAATGCCCCAAACTTCCCATCTTGTTAATTAAATTTGTCATAGGAAAATGAAATTATACTTCATAGGTCAGGCTATTGTCATGCTTCCTATCAAAGAACTCCCATACAGCTGATGACTGGGATAACACAGGATGGACATCATGCACCAGACTACTTTGCACCATGTGGATTCTGACTCCCTTGCTTATTTCAGGGTTATTTCACAAAACACAAGTCTGTGATATCTTCAAAACCGCTATACAAACATGTCTGGGAATTGCTGACTTTTAGAAACATTTTCACAGTGTGTCTATGATTTGTGTGGGACACAAATCAGAGAATCACAGAATCATTAAGGTTGGAAAAGACCTCTAAGATCATAAAGTCCAGTCATTAACCTAACACTGCCAGATCCAGCAGTAAACCATGTCCCTGGTGCCACACCTACACACTTTCTGAACGCTTTCAGGGACAGTGATTCCACCACTTCCATGGGTGCCTATTCACCTGACCACCCCTTGCACAACACCTCTGTAAAGGAAGCATTCTGCACAGGGCTAAATTCTGGAACAGACATGCCCACATCAGACAGTAAATCATGTGCAAAAATTCCTGATCTTCCTGCACCTATCAGTTAACCATAAAGACAAGGTACTGATGCTGTAGTGCATTTCCACAGGTTCAAAGCTTTTCTCCTAACTCCTTTCATACACGCCACGTTCAACACCCTAAACTTAAACTATTTAGGTGACAGAGGAGCTCACTCAGGAAACCTTGAAAGAGACTTTTTTTGTTGTTATTATACAGTGCTAGCATTTAACTCTGTGTTGTCATGGAAATCCTCTCTTTCCCCAAGATGTTTAAAGTAAACAGCCATCTCTCTGCCTTTTTTCAGTTTGCATGAATGACAGCTTAACTACCACAGCCACCACTTAGCCACAGGTGGTTTTGGCAGTGTAGGGGGTATTTCTCATATTTTTTTCATTTAAGTCTGAAATGGAGGTCAAGGCATTCCTCTCTAATCACTGACCTTTCTTCCCCTCAATTTCTTTTCTCTGCCACCTGCTAGGAAAAAACCCATGATGCTATCCATTCATTGATATCCATAGATGAGACAGTATCAGTTTGAAATCTCCCACCTTTTAAAACCATGTAAAAGTTTGTATTTAAACATTACCCTGGTGGTACTTAATATTTTTCTGCTTCTGGTGAAGGGGAGGAGAGGAAAGAAGTCATCCCTGTGTAAATGAGTAATATCAGCTTGTTCCTTCATCAAGAATGGTATTAACAATGCTGTATTTGCAGAAAACATGAAAAACACTGAAATCACCATGTTTCTATGTGGGAGCAACCATCCTTAACACAAAAATGATCCTTTCTTCATAGTGTCTGCTGTCACAGACAGCAATGAAAGTGACTCTGCGAATCATCTCTTTTTTGGACACGCCTCCATCACTATTGTCCAAGATGAAATACCTTGAAATTCTGCCTGGAATGTACTAGTTACATTATTTTAAGGGGATCATATTTTTCCTGTGCTCTTAATGTTTTAAAAAGGAAATCTGCTCAGGAAGATTTTGTATTGACACAAATCTACATAATGTTTTCTTTATTTTAGAGCAAGACCAAAAAACGTAGAAACAAGTGTCACCAGACCTCTTTGTAGCAGCAGAGAAGAAACTGGACAAACAAGCTAGTCAGCACCGCATGCTCAGATAAACTTCCCACCCTCCTGTGCTATCTGTGCATTACCACCTTATTGAAAACCAGGATTGTCCCTAAGGTACCACAAAATGTTTCCAGCAAACATCAGCAGGGAGGATGCTTCTGCAAGGAGAAAGGCTTTGCAAGAGGGCATGAAGCCACGTGCGCAGCAAAACAGAACTGTAGAGCTCAGCAGGGAAAGACGTGGAGCTGGCAGAAATACTTCTGTACTGCTGAAATGAATGCTGCTCCCACTCATACCAGAGCTACATTTCTCACATCACGGGTCTCTTCCCCCTGTTTCTGGATTGCATTAAGAGAGAGAGCAAAACTTTGCACAGAGATCAAGCTTCAGCAGCACGGGCTGTAGGAAAATGCTGGTGTCTCGCTGTCGCTTCATCAGTTCATCATGGCAAAACCCATGCTGCCCAAATACACCCTGCCCAGTCACCAGCCTTTGGCAGAAACTCTGAAGGAAACTCACTCATTACAAGCACAGAGCACACAAAAAAATTAGTTTTAAGGCTGTTTTGCACTGCCAAGTGTCCTTTCCATTTCCCTTCTCTCAGAGGACTAAATCACAGTGTTGATGTCCTAGGTTGGTGGAGTGCTTTGCTACTCTACGTTTAACAAAAAAGTACAACTATTTAGTTGCTGCAATATTCAGGTTCTTTACTGTCACCTGAATTTGAGCCATCAGAATCTTCTCTGCTGACACTGACTGCCACTCTTGGTGTGCTCATACCTGCACAGTCCATTTCCCAGAATAGTCCATTCAAATTTGGGGAAAAAAAGGTGGTTGCCATCTAAATGCCCTTGCAGCCTTCTTTGTCAAATCCTCTGTTCTTCAGATGCCATGAAAACAAACTTGGAACACTTCAAATATAAAATTGTTCTTTCTGCTGTGTTTTATTGTCAACCTAAGTAAAAAACCACACTACTCAATGACCAAAACACCATTTCAGCCTGCAGCAGTGTCCTTGATTCATTTTTGCCCAAGGAGTTACTCCTTCAGGTTGAAATACAAGTCAGTGGACTTAACAAAGCCACAGAAAATTCAACTGTTTAAATATTTGCTGTGCAAAAGAAAAAAAAAATAATTGACATGAGAGTGATGCAAGTTGTCTAATGACACAGGAATTGTCTGTTCTCTCCAGCTCCCCAGTACCAGGTCAGATTTGGATAGTAAGGTAAAAGCAGGTGTAATGAACCACTTTCCTCGGCTACTGAGTCCCATATCTATCCTTGATCCTTTGCTAGGATCAAGATAACAATGCCTCCTTCATCTGCAGGGAATATGAGGAAGCTATTTGCAGATCAATGGATGGTAAGTGCCAAACAAGCACACTTTGTTAGCCTTTAAACAGAATATGTAATTGGTAACCATATAACTAGACAAAGAAAAGGAAAAAATAAATGTCTCAATCAGTAAAATAAAATAGCCTGGAGCAGTATCAAATCCAGAGTTGCTTTTGCTTTCTTTTAAGGTTTAATCCAGCATAAATAAGGTAGCAAAAATAAAACTTATAGGGAATGGCATCCTAAATTGTTTATGAATTATGACACCAACCAACCAACCAAAAAATAAAACAGAAAAAACCCCCACAAAACAAGCGTGTTGGAAAACAACTGTTGAGCACACTATACATCAAAACCAATTTTACTTCTGGGTTCTCAGAATGCAGCGTTTCAATTTTCACACTCTAAAACAAACCATACGTGCGCTTTAAATGCTCCAGACGGGATGCCTTTTGTTAAAGCTTTGAAATCACCACTGTAGTTCTGTTTCACGGATGGATTTTGGTTGGTGTGTTATTGCAATCAGTAATGCTAAAACAGTCTGTCAAGCTCTCGAATAGAGAGATGACAGAATAGAGAACTAAGGGGAAAGAACACACACAAACACCCTTTTAAAACCTGTAATGTGTCATGACATTTTTTTTTTGATAACATGAATCGAGAAATAAGGAAAAGGCAGACACTCAGGAATGGCTCAGCTGGTAAATCACAGCTCATCATTCCCCATACTCCTGAATTTATGGATGAAAGGCTGTGGGAAACAAATAAATCATATTTCCTATACATAATAAACCACAGGGTGGACTCGGGATCTTAAGTATTTTGTAAAACAAATGAAAAGAGATTACTTTCTAAACACAGTAGTCCAAGCTATACACATTATAAAAAGATGATAGCATAATTAATTAACTCTAATCAACATGATTTTACAGGAAACAGGTCTGGTCCAGCAAACGTGCTGCTGTTTTCTGACAGAATCATGAGTTTGATGGGCAGAAGCCATCTACAGTCCCAAGACAGACTTCTGCACAGCACCCAGACACATGCAGCTAGCAACTCCGACTGTTTTTAAAAGCATTCACACAAAATCAGTGCAGCCAATGCTAAATCGATTACAAAGCAGCCGACAGTGAGTTCACACACATGAATGAAACCCCTCTAACCATAAATGGGTTTCATCATTTGAGAGTAGCTTATTTAATGGGGCCTACAGGGATCTGGTTACAAAACTGCTCCATGTCTTCATCAATTATCTGAAAGAAAATACTGATCAGTTTTTGGTAACAGCTAGAGAAGAGTCAAAATTGGATGGAGGGGAATAAACACAATTGTGGATGTGTCAATTATTTAAGTCATCTTGAGTTGCATTGCAAGGAGGGTTCTTCTGAACTACAGTAAATCTATGCAGCCAGTTGAAAAATTGCAGGTGTACTGTCACAGACTAAGGAATAAAGGATGAGGATCTATGGCAGTGGTGAAGTCACTGGGCGAGTACTGTGCCCTGTCCCAATGGCTGCCCATCCAGGGGAAAACACCGACAAATTGGAACAGGATTGGATTCAGGAAAATGAAACAAAAGTTATCTCAGATTGAGGAAATGAAACAATACCAGAAGACTTTCTTATTTGCCCAAGAGAGCTCAGAGGTGACTTGTTAGCAACATTTAGGTTGTTACAGAGGAAAGAGGTTTCCAGCCATAAAGCATACTTTAACTTAGTGGGAAAAGACTTAGAAGTATCTAATGGCAAGTCTAAATTCACATTAAAAAGCTGTATTTAACACATCAAGACCTTTTCCTAGATAAAAGGATTCCTCATATGCTTTGCTGTTCCAAACAAAACTGAGGGGCTGCAGAAATGCAGGGGGCAGTAACCTGTTAGATGTGAAAACAACTGCCTTTAAAATTAAAAAACAAACCAATCCCTTTCTCTTTTATAGGGATACAAACTTCTTCAAGGCTTCACTGAAGAGGCAATGCTGACTGAACCATCCCACTGAAAGATCAATTTCCTAAGGAAAAGCAAGCACCATATAATAAGGCCTTGAAGGGATATAGAAGTGATAAGCAAGGCATGCGGGAGGACTTCCCTCAGCCCTTGGTTGCTGTTAGGAAACCTCAGAAGTTGTAATGCAAATCTTTCAGGAAGATAAAGTGCTTATTATTTTTTTGAGCACTAACACTTCTGCTGTAATTATGAGTGTCCAAGGATGTGGGACAGGCAGGATTTGTAGAAGAGATGCAATGCTTTTTACGAGCTCCTCTGTGAAAAAGGCATGCACAGCTCTGGGCACACAGGTGCAAGGTAAGCTGTGGGGCAGAGTGGGATGGAAACCAGAGAAACAATGATGAGAAAGGAGGTGGTGGTGGGGGATCAGAGATGGATGCTGCGGAACAGTCCTCACTGGCATTGCTACAGCCTCTCCTTGCCCCACAGCAGACCTCACAACCCCAGCAGCAGCTCCCCCTGCCCCACCGCACCCTGAGTCCAGCAGCAGGGCTGCAAGGTTCCCTGCAAGGTTAGCACTGCTGTAAGAAGTACTGCGCTTAATTCATTAACTCCCCAAGATTAGCAGAAGACAGACACTGCAGACAAGACCAACAGAGCCAAGTAAATTCAAAGTTTTCAAGCCAAGTCACAGAGTTATGACAAGCCAAAAGGATTTTTTTTAAATGAGGAAAACATTTGCTAAGCACTTTTCATTCTTCAGACCTTTGCAAAAACCCTCTGTAGGATTCGCTTTAAACAAGGCTGCTCCTAGAACAAGCAACAATAGAAAATGTAATGAAGACTTTTTATTTTAATAACATTATTTTTAAGTACATAAAAGAAGTGGATTCTCATAAAAAGTCAGCTTCAAATTCATCTCTGAATAAAAGCAGCAAAGAGCTGCCAGACCTAGTGAAAAACTGTCCGGGTGGATGTGGGTGGAAAGGAGATCCTCCAGGAAAATTCTCTGACAGCAACACCCTGGTGTGAGGGATTAGCCCTGCCTGCACAAGGCACAGCACACACCCAAAAATGCCACTCCAGTGAGCACTTGCAAGCCAACAGCCTCTTTACATCCATTAACATTATGGCCACTGCAAGAGTGTTCTGTTATACTGCAATTCCACACAAATGCAGTCCTGTGTTAATGGTTTCATGCTCGCTTAACTTCACTGCCAGGCGTCAGGCAGGTCAGGAGCCCTCCACATTCCCATGCGCACACTTTGCATTAATGTGCTGCTGCCCAAGGAAATGATAAGTTTGGGAGTTTCTGCTGGCCTTAAGCTATGTATGTACACAAACCTGTGAGGAGATACCACGCACACAGGCTGTAGGACGACATGCAAAGAGATGCCATCCTCAGAAGCAATGGCAGGTGGACAGCATGCTCCCCTTCCCCTCAGGCTCCCCCTTTCCCTTCAGCCTTGCTCACTAAGTTTCTATACAAGCTCACCCCAGGTCCCTGCCCCACCAGCCACCACATAAACCCATCCCCAGTTCAGTGGGATCTCAGAGAGCCCTCTGCTGTCCCCCATGTGCCCCAGGGTGCTCATTCACCAGTGCTGGGGCCAGCAACCACTCCAGACTGACAAGTGCTTTGGGGCAGACCCCACATCTCAGAGCACTGGGCCCAGGCACACACTTCAGGCACGTCCAAAAAACTCCACAACTTTCACAGGAATAATAACAAGCTAAGCCCAAAACCTCAATATTACAATTGATCATTAAGAAGGTCCCCCAAAGTCTGTACTTTGAAAGGGACAAATGTAGTATTTACGTAAGAAAATCTTATTACTCTTACATATCCAATATATGTTAACATAAGCTTTGTATGAAATTTGTATGAATATATTCCTATACCTGAGCTCTATTAGACCAAGAGTTTCTTCAAATAAAAAGGCAGAGGTATGGAGGCTGACAGCAAGCTCATCTTTTAAGTACTCAAAAAGTCCCCAGAGAATTATAAAAATCAAGAACTATGGTGCATTATTTCACAAAAAATGTAAGGGAAAAGTGGAATTTCTTATGAAAGGTGACACACAGTAAAGTGTAAATCACACAGTATAAGAACATAAAACCAGAATAATAACCCAGTATTAAGTACATATAGAAGTTATTATTAGAGGAAATTGCAGATTTTCTTTTCGTTATGGATTTGGAAAATTCTAAAAAGAGTTTGAAAAGTGACAGGACCTTATTCAGAAAAGTTCCTTCCAAATGGAGCTGCTTTTAAAAAGCTACACTGTCTATTGCTCAAATAAAGTTACAAGAAAATGGGAAGAAAGGTGATCATGGCAACGCTTGGTGCGGTGGGCCAGGACAGCTTTCTGTGGGTGGCTGCAGCCTCTGTGCCTTGGCCACCCCAGTTCTCAGAGCAATGTCCTAATGACAAACACACTTCCTGAGGTAGTTCTGTCTAATGTGCTGTGACGGAGGAGCACAAAGCCATTGCAAACCAGGGTTGATGCTGTAGAGGATTCTCCAGCCTTCCCTGCCACCTGCAGCTGCTCTTTCCTCTCCCCTCTGCTCTTGCCAGCGTGAATACTTGGATGCTGTGTGGTGGGCTGGGCCAGGGAACTAACCCATCTGAAAATGAACCCAAGATGAAGTATGATTAATGTTCCATTGGTTTTGCTCCCTTGTGCAGCTCAGTGAACCCCAGTGGTGGCAAGAGGGGCAAAGGAAAGGGAGAAAAAGCAGTGAGGGCAATACCTGGGTTAAGGTGATCTGGAACCCCTGCCCAGCAGCAGTCTTGCAGGACAAGCATAAAATTGTTTAAGCTAGAGGCAGAACAAGCTCCAGGTCCTATGCCTCTAAATCCTTAGGCAGAAAAAAAATGGCTGGGAAGTTTATATGTTACATAATTGTCCCAAACCGAATGGAAGCAAATTTCTGAGAATTGGCAGGAGAGAAGACAGGCTCATGTGAATGGGAGTAGCCCAACCATACCTGTGGGTCTGAATAACTCCTGTTGGCAGAGAGGACACAGAACCACATCACCACAGAACGTGGTAGAGCAAGTGGCACGTGCCAATACTCAGAGGACTCCAGAAGTTTAGCTATTGTCTGATCCCAAATGCTCAGCCCACACCTGCTCCACCTGGCTTGGGTGATGCTGGATTCACTGCAAGGCAACCCATCCTGTAACGAGGACTGTCAAACCCGGAATGCTACCACTGGATGGAAGTATCCCAGAACACTGCAGGTAAGGCTTTTTTCTTCTCTCTCCTTTGCTTTTCAGTCACTTCTCACTGTGCACTTTTTCCAACCTTATCCCTTGTGTGACAACACGATGTTTTGGTTTGTCAGCTTTCAGGTGTCAAGCTATATGGACACTTTGGCAAACAAGCCACTCCTGCAAGTTGACAAGCATCAGTTCCCTGCAGAAATGACAAGTCTGCACTCTCTGCTACTTATGGCTGATGTACGGCTCTGAGAGCAAACTTTACAGCAAACCTTGGAAACCGAATCCTTCTATTTATGCTACGTCTTAAAACCACTGGGGACCATTCACTGTCTTTCAGGAATATTAAAATCCCTATCTATCCATTTCTTTCATCAAAACTATTACTCTCTGTTTTTAAAACCTCTGCATAAAAACTCTCTAATGTTTGTAAAGAAAGGGTAGTGATAAAGCACTGATACATTTGGGATAGAATTAGAAGTGGATTTTCATAATCAATTTCCATATGACAGAGAATTCAGCTCCCTGACTTTGTGTCTGCCATTGAGATATGCAAGCTGCTGTCAGGTGTGCAGACTGATGAGGACTAAAGTACTGGAGTGGAGGCTCATTATAAACACACTAATTAGTACCATGAAGGTGACAAATGCAGCACTTCAGACAATGTGAATACTAGGTCACAAAAGTCAGAAAGCTGCTACTTTAGTGCCCATAATTAATACCATAGCTTATGATGGTCAAACCAGTGAAGTAGAAAAAAGATTAAATTTTTTCACTGGATCACTGAACGCTTGCCAGAAGGATTGCACTAAAATCCAGGCAGTTAACTTTTCTAATTCACGGCCATGAAATTTGACCCTAGTTCGTAAAGCAATACAATATAAAATAGCAGCATTGTATCAAATAGGCTATTTCATATTCAAAAAGCCCTTTCCCTTACAGAAGTATTTTTCCAAAATTTACTAACTGCTTTTCCCTCTTTCCACAGTAATTTAGAGTTACTGTAATGAGAGAAAGTTTTGATTCAAACTCAGAAAGCTCTGCATCATAAGAACTGGTCACAAACCAGTGAGTACCCACATGAATCCAGAAACATCTTCTAGTATCTTTAACATGCAAAGACTTTTGTGTATTTGTTTTTTCTACAGAAGACAGCAGAAAGGAAGAAATGAAAGAGCTGGACTCTGGAGGGTCAAATTTTGTATGAGGTACTAAACAATCTCTCAGTTTGTAGACCATAAAATGGCTAAAAAGTAGTATTTGTGAATATTTTTAAGCTGCAATGTTTACATAAATTTGAGAATTGCTTCACATCAACATCAAAGCACAAAATAAGATTATGTCCAGTTTGATAATGGATCTACAAAGCAAGAAAATCACTCTTCTTTAACCTTCAGTTCAGTTTACAATATAATACAGAAATAGAATGGCAAGATTGTATGCAGAGGTCCCCATGCAAACAGGGAGCCAAAATCTAATCTGAACCCAAGGTGAAATTCACAGAATTGAGAGTATGTTCTACTTTCAGCTACAACTAGCTGTTCTAACATCACGAGGATGACTGTGGAGAACCTGACCTATATTTTCTACGAAAAATTTCTGCTGTTAATAAAACATATGTATTTTCAGATTTCATTCACTCTCTTTGAGCAGCCTAATAGTTTTGAGATAAAAATACTACAGAGGAACCCCCCCTACCCATATCAGTGAAAAGCCCTTGGGAATGACAGAGCATTAACCTGCCCTATAACTGCATTAACCTTTCCCCAAAGGACATTTTCTATGAAACTGCAAAAATCTGAACATGTCAGAATATTAGGATGCTCTTCCACCATATCACCCCATGCCCTTCTGTTGTGAAAGGGTAATAATTACTTTAAAACAACAGTTTAAGGCAGAGACAACAGTACTGATGATTCATTCAGGGAGTTTCCTCATAGGTTCTCCCAGCAGAAAGGGCTTATAAACACTGCTATCCAGAGTCTTTTCAAAGTCAGGAATAACAAATATTAATTATCTTCCATGGACTACCTTTATGGATGCCTCTGTAAACTGACATTCACCAACCGTGAGGATTAATTACAAGTAATGAAGTTCACTTCTGTATTGCACAGTTAAACACAACTCCCTGCAAATGAGTTTGACCTTTCTAGCGCCATGTGCTCTGGAATTTCTTACTCAGAAGGAGATTACCCTCAGCCAGCATCTTCACATGAGAACCAGGATCATATATGAACCAGACTAAGAATCTGGCTCTATACTCAGGCTTTAAAAACAAACAGATATTTGAAGGAAACCATGTTTTGGTAAATGACATGAGAACCACTGACATATGAAGAGGCTTCCTGCAGAAAATGCTTAATGACACTTGTGCAGTGTCGTGCAAATATGTGAAAGGTGTATCTCCACTAACACACAGCTCACTACAGAGAGGCCTGGGCTGTGAAGCTTGGAGATACCCCAAAATCAGAGTATAACAAGATTAAGATCACTGTGAGACTGGACTAAAGAGTGAATATATTATTGACAAACTATTCAGTCTTAGTACCACACTGAGAGACATTCCAGTACACTCAACTGATGCCATTAAACAGGCAATAGCACAAAATTTTATCTTGTGATCCATGCTGAGATATTTTGGAAAAGAAACAAGGTCACAGGATTGTATTGCAATCCTATTTTGCAAAATGAACATGAAAAATTGTATCTAATGTAATTATTAGTTTGGAGAGGCATGACTTCTGTTCATCAATCATGTCAAAACACATCTTCTGCATTGGTGCTTTAATCTCAGATGCTGGAGCGAGGAGTTTATGGACACATAGAATATGAAAGTTCATCAAAAATATCTCATTATAGCCTCAGACGTGTTATTTTGTGTCACTGTTTGAAAAAAATAAATTCATAGTGGTATGAAAGAAAACTAGAAAAAAGTAATGCTCTAAAATTTGCTCCACAGACATGCTGATTCAACAAATCATGTCTTAATAGTCACATTTGACATCAGAATTTAACGACCCTGATGAACTTGATCCTCACAAGCAGGGTGAGTCACTTTCTTGCCCTAGAGAAAGTGGACTGCCTCCTCCTTTAATGCGCTCTCTTCCAAGGCTGGGAACTGCCTGGTTGCTGTTGAGTATTTACAGGTCACTTTGCATTTTTGTAGACTTTAGTTGCTGCCTTCAGTCATTGCTCCCAGCAGAGAAGAAACAGTTTTGAAATGCCAGAAAATTGACATTCTCCACTCTACTAGAGGAAAGCCACTAAATCTAACATCACTTCTCATCACCTACCCTTTATAGGTCAGATGTATCCAACTGCAAGTTAAGATTAAAAGTGGCTTGCTACTAATCTTAGCACAAACATTAGTGCCGCTCTAATACACTGTGCTGTGCAGCAGGGTGGGAGATGAAATAATCAGCTATCTGGCTGGCCTCTAACCTTGGCTTGGAAGTGTGTGGGGGCAGGAGCATTAAAAAGGCGTTTAATGATCTCTGCCTGTCTGGGTCAAGTTTAGTAATAATTGTAACAAAAAATACATGTAGCCTGACTTCAAGATCCTTCAGAAGATGCTGACAACTTTATGTTATTCTTAGTCAAATAAATACTATTTAGACAGAACCTCTCCAAACTAGTGTGTCTCCTGCTTTGTCTCGCAGCTGCTAGCATGATTTGGGATTCAATGCTCACAGCAGCTTTAAAAATTTTTTAATGAATAATTACACTGGCCAGTTTTCCATGTGACTTTAACTTCATCAATATTATTACCTTTGGAGATATTCATGTAGAGGTCCCACTGGAGCATTTCAAGAAAGGCCAAGGGTAACATATTTGGATCTATAAATTCTACATGGAACTGTTTCCGGTGATTTCCCTAAGGATCTGTTCCCTGGGTACTTTTTCCTTTTTTTATAAAAAAAAACATAGCTCCATCACAAATAAAGAAGCAAGATGAAATTGTCTTTTTCCTCTGTGCATCTAAATGAATGCAGATGTCTGCAAATTATTAGGATTTCTTGGAAAATCAGTGACCATAACAAGAACGTTCTGCATCCCTTGATGAGGAAAAAAGCCATCACAAGTTGTGAACCAAATTTATAGAGCAGAAATACTTGTCGACTTCATCTGGGGAAAAAGGTCTGAGGTGTAAAAAAAGCCCGAAGATAATGATTTCCATCGTATGGAACCTCTCAGCCCTGTTCTCTTTTAATTACCTTCATCACTATGGAGACAATGGGGTTTTCTTTCATTCTTTCAACTTCTCGGGGTGAGTACGGATGCCCTGTTAACCATGGTGCTGCAAATAACAGCAAGGGCATAACTAGCCTTATTAAGAATTAGCTCATCTCATGATTTCTCTGCTCAAAGCATCGAATCCAAACTATCCTGCTAAGCTGCCTGCTGATAACAAACACGGAGAGACTGTTTTAGTGGTAAAAATAAAAGGTCTGACGTACTACCACCATCCCAAACAACTGTGGCAGAGCCACTGGCCGCTCTCACTGCTGCTGCTGCTGCTGCTGGAGAGGGAAATGATGCTGGGAGTCAGCTGAAGGTCGGCTGCTGCTGCTGCTGCTGCTGCTGCTGCTGCTTCTTAAAATGCAGAGACAGTTTAAACACAGATGTGATTAGAAAAACCTGCACAGATGGTTTTTGCCAGTGACTCTTCGATAAGTTGCATTTATATTCACTTAAGTTTGGAGTAAAACAGCAACATTATCGTTTAAATTAATGAATTCATGCTTTGGTTTCCTCTAATAGTTATTTTGTTGTTGACCGACCTACCTACTTCTGTACAGTCTATTAGAAAACAGAAGGCAAATTTTTACCATCCGGAGTATTCTCAGCTATCTAAAATTCTTCACCAAATAGGAATGTTTATTACCATGAAGGAGCTGTGGTTAAAAAAAACCAAACACAGATTTCCTGGGCGAAAGATGGCTGGTATTTGAAGTGCAAGCATAGATATAATCCTAATAAGGCTATGTATGGTTCAAACCACTGACTACAGCCTCCACATGAACAAAACAGCCTAATCCCATGCTTGATGCTAATGCAGGACTAGTAATATAAATAATTTTGATATTCTGCTTCAGGTAACCCGGAGGTCAGTTTGGCATGGAAACTGTGTCTAGCTCCTGCCTGAAGTCATTCAGCTAAAGAAAAATGTTAATTTTCTAAAGAGAAGCACACCCAAGGTATCAGAATCAGCCACATGCCATTTGATTTCCACTTTCCAGAACTGCCAGGAGACAAAGATATCAGTACAGTCTTATGAGACTTTTCCTGGTCCCCAGGCCTGGCTGGGTGGGAACACCACCTTGCACCCAGCAGCACCCTTGTAAGCTGCTGGGGAGACCTCAGCTTGGAATGCCTCACACATCTCTTTCCCCTTTTCTGTTAAAACACTCTGACAGTTTACCAGAGAGGCCAGGGAAGTGTTTGTCACTCCAAGTAACACCAGCCACAATGCACAGCCCTGCAGCTGCCCCTTTCCCTTACCCCACCCTAAACTTACATTTGGACTGTAATGATCCCTGAACACGTAACCTTTATGTAGCTGGTTATCCAAGGATTTTGCCTGCAATATTTCTTGAATATTTCATATTCCATGTGCACTGTTCCCAGTAATTGAATAATCCAATAATTCTCAGCAATGACATACAGCTTAGTATCTTTCTAATTTGCGCATGATGATGCCTTATAAACGAATTGGGGCAAGCCAAAAAGTAAAGGCGTTTCAGGTGGTAATGAAATCTAAAATGCTTGCCTGCATCTATTTATTAATGTCACCACAGAGCAAAAAAGCAATAGAGCATCAACATGAAACACTGCATCTGCGGCTCGCCTATTACCTATCACTTACACACACACGCACACAGCATTAAGTAAAGACTCCAAAGCTGTAGTACAGGTTTCTCTTTATTGAGCCTTTCTGCATTATTCCATCTATAACCCAGACTAAGATGCTCTGATAAAAGCTCAGTAGAAAAATGTCCGAGCAGCTTGCCAAGAACCACAAAGACTTGGCCTATGGACAAAACACAAATCCACAACTGTGGAAAGGAAAACAAAAATGAGGACAGAAAGCCAACTACTCTTTCATTTTGGGATATGGAAAATAGAAGCATGTTTTTCAGCAGCTGATTGCTTGCATGAAATATTTAAAACTAGCAGCACAGCCAGTTGTTCAGAACCAGAACTACGTGAGAGGTCACTGGTCTCCTGACTGTGAGCATCAGTTGAGCAGAAACAGGGGTTACAAGGGCCTCTGAAGTTCCCCTCAGTGTAACTATTCACCTTTAGGAAGAAAAACCTTTCTTCAGGGAAATGCCTCCTAGAGATTGTCACAGATTTGTGCTACACCTGTTTGAGCTTTTATTACAAAAGAGCAGGAAGTTATTTTGACACGGAGCCAGATTTTTGAGGAAAATCCAAGTACATCTCTGCACAGCAAACTACCAGATCTCTGTACCTCAGAGTTAGCCATTTGTTACCAATTTTTTATCTGATAACATATGGGACAGACAGCTGTGTCCTCAGTCTAGCATGATGTCCCCACTCTAGTATGCACAGTCTTGAAGAATTTTTATGGTGCTTTACAGCACTCCACTGTACAGTACAGTGTTTTCTAGGAATTTGTATACATTTACTCATAGACAGATTTATAGGAGATCAGTTCATGTTGATCATCTGACAGTACTAAGCATGCAAAGCCACTGAATGTCTCAATTCTGACATTAGCGTCATTTGACAAATGGTATTTCAACTGAGAGAGAAAAGTTGGAAGACAGGCAGAAAGAATGAGATCATGATCCTTTTCCTTATCAATACTGAACTGCAAGAGTGGAATTAGGCTGATGGATCTATGTACTATATATTTGTATATATTTATGTATGCAGGTAGACATATTACCCAGCCTTCTCATGAAAGGAAGAATACCTGGGGGAAAAAAACCCAAAACAGCTAAACAGAGCTTTATTGTCTTCTTCCTTTCTGGCTAAACCTCCACCTTGCAAACAAAACAAAAATAGCAAATAAAGAAAATTTCCATTCTGTGCCAAAGTACTTAATTTGAATTAAAATGGATTCAATTTATTTTCCTTTTTATATTTTTACCCTTTGTATCATTTAGTTTATAGCAACATAAACAGTTTTGAAAACATGGAACCAGTTCAGTAGCTTTGTTTTATGTTGAGCTGCATTTTTCAGTAAATAACAGACCACACCAATTTATTTTAGTTTGATGTGCCCTGAGCTGGAAGACCATGACTGTGAGAATGATCAACTCTCAGCTGACCCTAAATTCTGCAGACTGCCTTTGTGTCTTATACCAAAATGTGCCCAATATCAAACTTTGCTGTAATCCCAGCAATCTCTCTTATAGCCTGTGTGCGGTGATTTCTATTCACCATTTCTGCTGTTTTGGTAAATTTCCTACCCAATGTAATAATGGTTGTGCACCTCTGATGCAAATATATCTTCTCCTGCAAGATTCCAGGAAACATGATGTCAAATGTCCAGCCACTTAACCATCAGAAGATCTGTTATTTGTAAAGGGCCATTCAGTAATAAAGCAAAAAAGAACCTCCAGCAATATAAATATATATACAAAATGACCGGTCATCTTTACTGGAACAGCTGTTGAGGAAACACAGGATTTCCTTGACTTAAAATAACTGAAATTATTCCATCAGGTGGAAAACAGGTTCTGAAAAAGCTCTGTATTTTGCTCTGTTTCATTGCATTAACCCCAACAAAGTGAACAGAATTAGGAGCAATTTTTCTTTTTTAATTTCTGTCCCTGCTGTACATAAGAACCTGAACCATTTCTCCTGGCCACACAGCTATTTCATTCACTCCTATCCTCCATTCCCATCAAAACAGCATCAGGGCTATGGCATGCCTTAAGCAAACAGAGCTACAGCAGCCTACTGCCATCACTCTCCAAGTCTTACCAGGCTCAGAAAAACCTGGGGAACTCTTGAGTTCAGACACCCCAGCTCTGCTGCTCACAAATCACCTTGAGGCTCTGCCAGCACCTCTGCCTTTTGTGAGAGCAAAAATCACCACAGCTAAAGTATTGTAAATACTGCACTCCACGTGATTTGCCAAAATGTAGTCTACAGGCTGCTGGCTGCTTGTAAAGCATGAGTTTTCCTCTTCATTTCCAGATGCTAAAATGAAAAAAAGAAAAAAATCCAACACTTTTTTTTCCAGGACTACGTTCCTGTGCTAGAGGGACATCCCAACTATTAACATGAAATCAGGAGACCTAACACCTGAAATTGTCACTTCGCACTCCCAGTGATGTCCTGTGATCACACATGGAGTCCCATCAAAGTACTGGCCAATCCAAGAGCCAGCAAGAGTGCACTCAGGTAAACAGCGAGTCTCAAAGGTCTTCTGGGAGCAGACACAGTGGTGCAGTGCAGCTGAGGTTCACCTTGCAAGGACTTCTTCCAGATATATTCTGAAGGAGGGAAAATAAACTTGCATTATTTCATACTACTATATTTTATCCCTGAGCTGGTCTGTTACCTGCCCCAGAACCAGAAGTTGGTTAAACCGGTGTCTTTGCCCATTTCCTTCCTCACACCATCCTCATTGCTCATTCCAGGCTCAAGGCTTGTGAGTGCTTCAGGGAATCCCTTGACCACTGTACAGCTCTTGCCTCCCTAAAATGACCATAGTGCAGATTTTGCATTTTATTTGCTTTCTGATAATCACTACAAAAGGGAAGAAAAACTCTAAACTGTTTGTGAGTCTGCAAGGACACAGGGATCTCCAGTGTGTGTGGTCACGGCTCAAGATTCATGTTATTGTTTACTTGTGGTGTAATCTCTTTCAGGGAAAGATGATACAATAACATCAACAACTCGCAGACATATGGTGAAAACATCTTAAATTAAACAAACAATGCATTCCAGGTGGAGAAACATTCAACACATACTAAGTTATCCACTGGCTTTTTATCATAGAATGTTTTGGGTTGGAAGGGACCTTGAAGATCCTCCAGTTCCAAAGCCCCTTTTATACCTATTGGCCTGCTATGACTGTCACGATTTTTTAGTTCACTGGCCACACAAAGAAAACTGAGGGAATGTTTTGGAAACTATTTTCACAGTATCATTTATTACCCTTCTTAACTCACTGCTTCAAACTGCATATACATGGATAAACCTGCTTCCTCTGACTTGACTTAAAAATGCAATCTAAGCATCACACAATTCATAATAATTGCATGGTTTCATAAATTCCTATGTGGTGACTCAGAGTTTACTGAGCTTCCAAGCAATGACAGCACATGGTGGAACAAGAAAAATGCTGAGAAGAAGGACACACTGGGACTTGGAGAGCCTTTCAAGAAGACACAGAACAGACTCAGCCTGGGCAGCATAAAGAAAAGACTAAGGAGCTGGATAAAATCATTATAAGGAGAAGTTGGTTACCTTATGAATATTCACAGTTTCTTACTGCATAAAAAACTAGGGTCTGTTCAGTGAAAAATTATCGGTTGTCCTAAAATAAATCAGAGGATTATCTTTTTACAAAAAAACATAATTACAACTGAATCTGAATGCAACAGGATGTGGTAATAGCCAAAAATATATGTGAAAAAGTAAGTAAAAAAAAAGGAAAATAGAAAATAAAAGGTCTCTCAGAGAGTTTCAGAGAGAAATCCATTACTGACTTCCAAACTACACATGACAGCCAGCTTGGGAAACTCACAAGCTGCTGGCTGCCAGCAGCAGGCAGAATATACCACTGGGAAAGATTGGTTTAAAAACATCCTCCATTTTAGACTCATTCCCTGAGCACCCCACACAGGTCACCATTAGAAACATGCTACTCAGTGAAATGTATTTCCATAGGAAAACCCCTCCTCGTTTTGCATTACACTCAAAAACTGAACTGCTCTCAAGGAAATGATGCCAGAAGAAAAGCAATAGCAGTGCCTGGTGTATACATCTATAACACATTTGCATTTTAAAAGCAGTATGTTTGCCACATCTGAAATATTCTTACTTCGCTCAAGTAATTCAGGACTGCCTTTGAGAAAAACCAGCAGTCAAAGAAGTGGAAGAAAAAAATCCAAACATACTTAACATTCGGGTATCTTGGTAAGTCTAGGTGACAGAGCCTTCCTCTGTGCTTTCTTGACAATGCAGAATCAGTCCTGTTTGGGATGCTGGCCCGACTTTGTACTCCCCCAGCTCCTGCACCAAGCATCTCTTGGATTGAATGAAGGACACAGCCTTTGGGCACTGTGAGAGATCCACGTCCACCCCACTCCTCCCCCCAGAAACATCGGCTGTTCCTTCCTTCCACCCCCATGGCTGACCAGACAGCTCAGCTGCCCTCCAGGAAGGATAACATTTCCACTCAGGGAAACATATTTTTCTTTCTTATATGCAAAATACAATGCATGGGAAAGAGCTACACCTGCTTCCCTCTGGCCTGGGAAGAACCATGTCCAGATTGCCCTGCTCAAGGGCAGCTCTTTGGGTGCTAATGGCACCTCTAGTTATTATAAAATGCCAACCCCGAGCAGGGAAACACCGACTTTGTTCCTGCCAGGGAGTGCGTAGGTGTCAGTGCCAAATCCACAAGTTAATTAAAAATTGTATTTTCTATGGGAAAACAACACGGCCGGCATAATAGAGCTATAATTATAGCCAGGTTTCCACTGGCAACTTGCTAATTGATTCTTACTCTGTTTCTTAAAGGAGAGCAGGGCTGCTGTCACGCCCTCTTTCCTTCCCGCTGCTGCAATTTCTCCAGCAATATTCCCAGCAAAATGTCAATACATTTGTGTCTCAGCTCTAAAAGGGGCTCAGCATAATGTTGCATGACATGCAGCATCCTGAAAAGAAGTTGCTCTGCTACATGGCAGATCATTACATGTGTAATTACCTACATAGTTTTATATAGAGCATCAAAATGAAAATATGATAAGTCTCGTCTCTCCTCAGCCCTCTCTGTTGTCATGGCAACCGGACACTTTCTCTCTCCCCTCCATCCTTTTTCCCAAGGGACAAAGAAAACCACTGGAGACTTCACAAATTGGAATAGATTAGGCACAAATAGTTTGCCAAATACATTTGTTCACCAACATCTCTTCAGTAGTTGTGTGCATTGTGCTTGCTAAAAGTGAGCTGCTGCAAACACAGCTGCCAGCTTTCTGCCCAGCACCATCCCTGCAAAACAACCCTCATATCTTCTTTTCCACTTCCACATCCCTCCACATGCTCAGGCAAACTCCCTCAAGCCAAACTGTTTATTTTTTATTTGATTTTGATATGGCCATTGATATAAGCCATTATTTTCCTGCTTACATGCACACATGGATGAACAGAGGTAAGCTCAGTTTGACTCCACCTGTACTGCTGAGTCCTGAATTACTCTGGCAAGCAACAGGTTGAAGTAAATACCTCTGTCCTATAGGCAGCCCTTTCACACGTGGCACACTATAGGGAAGAAAAGCAAGGTCTGGGGTTTGTGATCCAGGTACGTGGAAACTTTCACAGCAGTGCTGCATGTCTTGCAGGCACCACCTCAGCTGCAGGAGGTGCATGGACCAGGGCTGGTACAAGTGCTTCCTAGAGATTGCTGCTTGGTGCAGCCTCCAACCCTCTCTCAGTTGCTTACTACTGTGCCAAACAAACTGACTGGGTTTCAGTGCCTGTGCCAGGTGTTTGGCTTACACCAATGGAGCAGTTTGCGTCGGTTTTGTTGGATGTGCTCTTTAAAATGATTCTTCTATTCCTGAAAACAAGGTTGGGGACAATACAATTTTGTGGGTACTAAAACCAAGATCTTTCTACTTTTTCATTGTTTCAGAGTTGAAAATAGATGGAGGGTCATATGTTTACATGACAAAGAGGTACCTCTTTTTTTCCTGTGAACTTTCCACTGAGTTTGAGTACTCAAATCCCTCCAAGCCTCTCCATCCACACATGATGAGGACCATCACCTGTACTGGTGGAAGCTAACACCTCCACTGCATCCACAACAGTGGAATGAAGATCCAGGGAGGGGTCCCACCAACCCACCACACACACCCCTTGTGATGCTAGGTGCTACTTGGCCTCATGCTGCAGACAGCCATGGAGCTACTGGCCACAGGCACTGAAAACATGACCCTCGTCCCACAGGCAGCATGTGGCAACACAACCAGCCACCCGTGAAAACGCCCTCCTCCAAATGAATGAGGCTTTTCAATGCTTTCAATGCAAACGGAGACAAAGTGCTGCAAAGGCGATGATGACCTCTCGTGCCAGCTGTCAGGAGGCAATGTAAGACATGACATCAAGGATAAAGACTTGCTGGCACCCTGCACCCCCTGCACCAGCAATGTCCACTTGCGCCAGCAGTCACTAGGCATTGTTCTTGCAGATGTACCAGGCGCTCTCCCATTTCGGGTCATAATGAGATGCAGATGTGACAGGATTTCAGATTCGGAATGTGCAGCAATGAAATACTCTACAAAGATGCTTCTGCCTCATTTTTATTTGCTAGTTTTTAATAATGACAATTTAATGCCATTGTGCATGTCATATACTGCAACGGCCAACTCAGAAATCATCCTAAAGAGTTCTGATTGCTTAACAAATCTTGCAAATAGTTTTCCAACATTTTTTTATAAAATGCGTATTCCGAATTTTAGAATTTCAGAGTTTTGGAATATCACTTTGATAGTTCTCTAGAGAGAAGTAATAAATAATTAGGAGGCATCATACTTTGGAGATACAGAGCCAATGCTTCAATTAGAAGCATTCCCATCTCACTTTTAAAGGACTTCAAAATCAGCATGAAAAAAAGCTGATGTTATACAGAATATATTTACACACATCAAAGAGTAAGTCACAAGTGAAAGCTTAATTAAACCGAAATTTGGGTTGATCAATTAAGTCATGCATTTCAGAATGAAAAAACACCTTACATAACTACAAGAAAGTATGATAAATGTTGGAAAGCCTGGACTTTCACCAACAAGGCAAAAATCAAATCCCTTCAAAGTTTCAGGTTTTACTCCATCACA
The DNA here is from genome assembly GCA_013396655.1 of Campylorhamphus procurvoides. Taxonomy (NCBI): domain Eukaryota; kingdom Metazoa; phylum Chordata; class Aves; order Passeriformes; family Dendrocolaptidae; genus Campylorhamphus; species Campylorhamphus procurvoides. The sequence goes on along the minus strand of WBMV01000503.1, from coordinate 3,066,369 downwards.
AACTTTCATGCTTTTCCAGCAACCCTTTCACATGACAATGCAATTAGGTCAAATTTTCTGGTTGCTTTGGACATAGAGCTATGTACATGATCCAGTGGTACCAGCTCCCACTGTAGTTAAGGGTGTAGTGAATGCTGTATTAGAAATGACCTGAAGTTTCCAACAATGCTACAACTCCTCCATATCAAACTCCAGAGCTGACTCTAAAAGCTGCTTTCCAGCAGTGTTTATTTAACATTAGCCATGGCAATGTTAAATGCTCCTCATTTCAGGGAGGGGCTGCAATAATACAAGCTTTGCAGATGCCTGCAATACAGAGAGCACAATTCTTGCAAGTTATGTCTGGAGATCATTGCCTCTCAGCATTTATGAAGGCAGATGACTTTCCAGAGCACGTGTTAAAATGCTGTAGAGGAACATTTTTTGGTTTACAGAACCAAAAAGATAACTTAAATGACATTGACTTCTATCTTATTCTGCTATAAATAACTGCAACCCAATTTTACCTAGTTTTACCTGTTTGTTTACTCGTTAAAGTAATTGAGGAAGGGTTTGCAGTAACATACTTCATTTAATGAAGATAACAGATCTTTAACAGATATGCACATCATATTCACAAAGGGAACATGTATAGAGTTATTTTGGTTGCATTTTTATACTTCACATATTCATGCCTTAAACATTTACATATCAATTGAATGCAGGTTCAGCAAGTGTATGGAAATGGCTTCTGCCCACTAGAAATATCTAGGGGCAAGATTTCTGGATTTTTTAAAAATGTGAATCTGTACTTCATATAAAAAAGTGTACACAAATATTTCTGAAAAACAGGTTTTTTAACTTGTACTTTTTCCCATTCTATATGATTTGCCTACTTATTACAGAAAAATTAATTCTGTGTTATGAAGGGTTATGATATGGAAACTGTCATGTCGATTAGTTCACTTTGGTGTCTTTAAACAGAGAGAAAACACTGAGGACACACTCAATGCAGAAAATGAGCTTTGACTTCAGATTTGGAAGGGCAAGCATTCCTCTGTAACTCAGATCATCACAGCAGGTTTCCAGGAATAAGTAAAACAAACCCAAACCAAAGGGGGAGGGGAGCAAAGCCTAAAATCTAGGTCAGAGGAAGAAACCAGAGAAGTACAAAGCACCGTTCTTCATGAGCTTCACAACTGACTATGTGAAGGTCTCATCTCCTGCCACATACGTGCATATCCTGTGCATACGTGACACTAACTGTGGAGAGGGAGCAACAGGAATGTTAAACAAATGGGCTCCAGTGGCACCTTTGGTGAAGCCTGAGACATCACACCAGGTTAATAACATACCTGGCTACACTAAAGAAAGGTCACCTCAGGGAGAATTCACTCTCAGCATAGCTTGCAAAAAAATTTAATTTTCTACATAAAAAGAAGGGCCAAAGAGCAAAAGGGAATCCTGAGCAATACTGTGCTCAAGGTAAAGCCTACAAATATAGAAGGCATTTGCTGCATTTTTTCATAAACAAGCCAGACATACAAGTCGTTCTTACGCCCCAAACTTTTATGATCCTCTATTTGCAATCTTCATTCTGCTGCTCAGCCACCTGGTTTTTCATTTACAGATGGCTTTGAGATCACAGTTTGTTATCTTATTCAAACATAATTAACACACACATTTCATCCTCTTGCATCAACAGGGATCTGACTCTTCATGATAGAACAATGAAAATGGAAAATTTCAGCAGATGTATTCAGTTACTGCTTTCTGTCATCCTCTTAGAGATGTCTTCAACAGCTCCTTCTATTCTTGCTGTCTTTGGAGCAAGTCCTTTCCTATTGTACCAGGGACACAACTCCTACTTAAAGTCACTGTAATTTTTCTTGTCTTTGAACAGAAAAGCAAATTAACTGATGAATGCATCTGTTATTTCCTTATCTTTTGTGTTCAATTAACCACTAAAATTCTGAGTGACAAAAACTGTCTCTTACCATCTGCTCACTAGAAATCTGCTTTAAGGACATTTATCAATCCTTTTTTTTTTTTAATTCTTAAGGTAGTGGGTTTGCTTTCCTTCTGGCTTTTGCTTTTCTGTTAGCTCTACCATAAAGCTCACAGTATCATATGTGAAGTGAATAACAAGAAAGAAAATTGTTCGCCACAGTACCTTCCCATTGCATTGCAACCATACAAATCCAGGGCAAGTACAAAATTTAAGAGCTGCATAGAAATGCACAACTAACTGACATTTCATCAGAAATTTTATTTCTAGTATCTTGCAACCTCCTAATCCTCGAGGACTAACTTGGGTGCTGTGTGGAGCACAGAGAGGCCAGATGGTTGTGTTGGCCGCAGTAGCCCTTGCCTGCCCTAGAGCAGGGATGTTTTCCACGCTGGCAGGAAGCAACCCATAGCGATCATTCATGTCAGGCACACAACAGCTTTACAGCCATTCCCCTTCCCAATCCACGTGTAAATGCAGGCTGAAGGTGAGACTGGGTGGAGATGTGTTGGTGGACTGGACTGACCTCTGCCTCCCACCCACATCCCCAGACTGCCCCCTTGCACCACTTGCTGGCATTCCAAGGTGCATGTGCTCACATGTGTTTTCACAGGTCTCAAGCTGGGAGCTGTAATCACTGCTGAGGTGGTGACAGTCCTATTCTTCCTCTGCAAAACTAGCTGGAGCTTCACTCTGCAGCTCAAGGCAGAGGCTGGCATGGTGCTGGGGTGGGAGTATGGTCAGCCCTAGTTCATATCAGATGTTTCCAGCCCAGAACTGAGTGATTTCAATCTCTTCTAATGAGGAGCATTTCTTTACCTCTTCTGTGAACACAAAAGCAAACATCTGTTCTTTCCCTACTGCCTGTTTAACTAATTACTATCTATTCCCCCTTTTTTCGGCAACACCTAGAGTGAAGTCAGTCATGATAGCCTTGATCATCCACTGTGCTTGCTTTTTATTCTGTATGGCTTTGGCTTTGTTCGCTCCAGTCAACTCTCCCTGACCCAGCGCCTCAGCACCTTCCTGGGGATAACCACTCTGGGGAGCACTCTCCCAAAGTGTGGAGAAGACAAGAGGTATGTCTGCCTGTGCTCCATGCAGCTTCGTAATGTTATCCCAATGGGTTTTGTATGCTCAGTTTGACTCTCACAATCTCAGGCCATGCCCCAGCTCATGTAACATGCATCTTCAACTTCACAAGGTAAAACCATCCCTCCAACAGAAAAGAAAAAAAACTCTGAATAAAAATGAAAATCATAAAAAAACCCACCCCAATTATACCCCAGGGCTATCGGAGTGCTATACGGGGCCCCAAGGAGATTCATGGTTAAGTACTATGTGGGGGTTAATGCACCTACTCTGCTCTGGATGGAGCTCACCATAAGCAAGGTGGGTGCAAACCAATCTGTGACTTGGCCTCAGGGCTAAGGGTTAGTCCCTGGCTTTCTTCTCTGTTAGTCCAGTGGGTCTGGGAGATAAAAGTCTCCTTTATTTAATCTGCCAATGAGACACACATTTAGTATTTCAAAGTACATTGTCCAGCTAGTAACTCCTAGCATCCTTTTTTGTACTTCTCAGTAAGCATTATTCCTTGCTGCTTTTCAGGAGTCCCGCAACAACTCCAGACTGCATTGCCTTTCGTATTTGACCTCTTTTAGTACTTCTTTGTCACTAACACTGAACTTGTAACAATACTGACTCCTACAAAGAAATTGTAAAATCCTTTTCTCCATGGAGGATGTATTGGTTAGCACAGCAAGGCCAACTTTCAGGTTTTGTGAAAGCCCGTCTGTGCCTCAGTTCCCCAGGTGTGGGGAAAAAAAAAAAGAAAGAAAGAAACCAAACCACTATTCTGGTAATATACTTCATTACTGACAAGGATTTTGAGGATGAAAACATCTGCATCTCTTCCCTTTTTATACACTACAGTCAAGAATGCATTTGGCACTCATCTCAAAACCGGACACAGCTGAATAGGTGAACCTGACTTCACACACTCCCAGAACTGTCACCATGTAGCCCAATGTCAATGCTTCTCCACCCTTCAGTCCTTCCAACTGCAAAATGGATAATCCTAATTCCACAACTATGAGGGAATAGTTAAAACTGGTAAAATAGCTCAGTAGCCCTGAATGAGAATGAGAAGTTTGTGCCAGAACAGTGAGGAACCAACAATAACTGCAGCTTTATTACTTTCTTGAATGATGTCTCCACTAGCCTCTGCAGGATTTTTATTCAAATTATGTAGGAAAGAAGTTCTTCATTATTTCTAAAAAAACCCTCCTTTTCCTTCCTTTTTTCTCAGTTATTTTTCCAGTTGGTACCAGAATAATTAAAAACCTTTAATATCCAGAATTTGTCTCCATTTTTTGTTTTCAAATAAGCTTTTCTTATCTGTGAAGAGACTTTATCATCTATTTTCTCAAACTGTAAGAGATTTACAATAGCTAGGATTACAGCAAGGTTTTGTTGTTCTTAATTTCTTTGTATCAACCTCAGTGTCTTTTGCAGAATGCTTAAATCTTGTTCTTTTGTAGATGGCAAATTATCAATTGTTACCTTTATTATTATTTTTCCTGTTTTATTTGTCCCATGTATCCTGTGTTTTCTTTCATTCCTTACATTAAAATCTATAAAAAGACAAAATATGTGGAGGAGAGATGCATTCCAGAAAAGATTTATCTATAATTTAGTAAGTTCATTTCAAAATCATACCATTTGGATCAGTTTTGTTTCCATTTTCTACAGCAGTCACCACCAAAATATTACTTCCTTCTTGCAAGGGAAAGCTGTTACCATGGTATTCCCAGTATTCCTAACACAGAGACTGGGGGAAAATTTGTTAAGCTACCTAGAAAATTCACTTACTTCCAATGCAAAGCTCTGCAGGGCTAGTTGCAACAGAACTTGTACCTGCTCTGCAGGCTGAGGGCAAAGGGAGACTGGTCAGTGGCTGGAGAGACTCCTGCACTCAGTACAAGTCCCATCTGTTTCCTTGAATTCTTTGGGCAAACACCACAAAAATTTCAGTGTGGTGTGGCATGAAAAAAGCTTGCCCATATCATGTCTACTTGCATCTGAATTTTAAATTCTCCTGCAACTCAAAAATGGAAATTTTTGAGTGAGAACAGCTAAATTTTTTAGCTCTTTGTTGGGCTGTGGCCTGGCTGAAACCCACTGGAAAAACATGATGCAGCATCTGTAGAAAGAATGGCAACAGCAGCACCACCTCTCCAGGGAGGGACAGGTTGCCATCAGACACACTACAGTGGCAATAACGTCAGTGAAAAGCCCCCCACTCTCCAGGATGGTGAACCCTCCAGGTTTCCTAGCCAGGGACCAAGGATGGTGTCTTTCAGTTACAGTAATTTATCTGGAGGTTTCAAGAAATACTTTTCTTCATTTTAAACTCTTATTTATTGATTCAAGTGAAAGCTTGAAACGGCATTTTCAAAATAAGAAGCCAACTTGGTTTTGTTTTGAAAATGCCAAAAGGAAATGTTTCAAACAATAAAAAATTATTACTTTGGTTTATATTTAGCCAAAATAATTCAGCAAACAGATTCAGAAGCATTAAGATCTTATTTCTAGAGAATAACAAGCCAGTAGGACAGTAAATTTTTGCACAGCTCTAGCCTGGATAGGGTTTTTTGCAGCTCTGTCCTTGCTGCAGATTTATCTTGAACTGTCTTCACTTCTGCTCCCTTCTCAAGCTGAGCTGCCACTTTAGGAAACAGCAGAGTGCAAGCATTAAGATTAGTGAATGGGATGACTTTGTTAGCAGTGCAAACATGCTACAGTGCTAACAAGATGGCCACGTTTTTGGATGATGGGCTTATTTGTCAAACATGCAGTTTCAGAATCATTAGAAGGATTCACAACTTCCTCTTCAGTTTAGAAAATAATCTGATAAACATTTGATATGTGTTACATTGCAAAATATTTTAGAGAACTCCAAGTGCTCTGTTTCATCACTTTTTAATTTAAAAAACCCAAAAGGTTTATCATCTTTCATTTTGATACACTTCAGGACTGGCATTTATCTCTTGCCAAATGTTTTGAAATTTCATTTTGCATCAATATTGACATCATCGCCATCCATTGCCTATTCCATTGGGTGACCCAAATAAATCTCACAGTCAGAGACAGTTACCTAGTGTTGGCTGCAGGATACAAGCATGACTCCCTGCCTGATAGGTGGCAACCCTGGTGTCACATCCCGCCCTGTGGTGACAAGGGATCAGTGGCTGTTGCCTTTAGGCCAGTTTTTCCCTTCCTCCCAAGGAGTGTAACTGAGCAGCCCCAGCACTTCTGGGGGCAGAAAAACATAGATATGTCTGGCAGAGCTCCACGACAAGCCATTTATTCACTAGCTGGTGAAGCAGAAGTTTTGTTTTCTGGCTCTCTCCAGTCTAACTCACCTCTGAAGTCTGTAGCAACAGAGGAGAAAAGAGTGTGACAACAAACTGTTAGTGGTAATTTTAAAGCAAAACCTGGAAATATTTCTGTGGCAGGGAGAGCTGGCTGAGCTGCTGGCCTCTGTGGAGACAGCAAGGACAGGAAACCCCAAGGCATGGCTGATCCGCTGCTGCTGGTCCCCAAGAGCCTCCTGGAGCTGCCATAGGCTGCAGTAAATCACCACCCCAAAGATGCCCAGACAATGAGCTGTGAATTCCTCTGCAATGCCTATTGAAAGTCATATTTCAGTGAATCACCATTACAACCTTCTTCTGAATTACATATTACATATTCAACATCTACTCCAAGACAATGTTAAAAATAACTGATTGACTTTGAACAAGCAGATGGCTCCGAGATCCTTCTCCATTTTTCTGTGCCCCATAAAACTTAGGCTTTTTTCTTCAATATATATACACTCTGGGATATTAAGATACTAAAAGTATTGAAAACACAGCAGTTAACAAGCTGATGTTAATTAAATATGCTCTGTGAAAAAAAGCTCAAAGTAGACACTGAAACTATGCCAGAGCTGCTACTCCGACATCAGTGTCCCAGCACTGCCCAGAAATTTAAAGGTGAACAAAACAAAAACTTTGTGGCTCCTTCTACATAGCAAGTAGTCAGATGAATAAACCTTAGGGGGACACAGCTGCCTGGATTCTGCATCCCATCCTCCCAAATCCAATTTCTGCATAGGAGGCTCCAAAAACACAGTAATGTTTACTGTGCCCCTGCTGCATCTACCAGGAAAGTCAGCAAGGCTCAGCCTGGACGTGGGCTGAGGGCAGGCTTGGAGAGCTGCAGAGAAAGGTGATGGCACAGCACAGCCAGGAGGAAGCCAGACCCCATGTTTACAGCTGCCAACAGGCAACAGCCTTGGAGGCTGACTGTAGCCAGGCCATGCTTATCTCTTTCCTCAGAGGAAGCCAGATGGGTCACTCAGGCACTTTGGAAGGAGAACAGTACATATGGAGCAGTACATATACAGCCACTATCTGTCTAGAGACAGAACCCAGAAACAGCCTAGGGAGATAAGCTATGAAAGAGTGCAGGTTCACCCATTTGCACTATGGACCTAATAAACTGCTTTTCAAGTGGGGGAAAAAATACCCAACCCCCCAATTTATTTATATGTGAACCTGTGTCCGCAGGAAGGGCTTTTCAATCAGCTTTAGGCATTCACCAGTATCATGAAATCCCTGAGAACAACCTTATTTGTTCAGATTGGTCTGCGTATTTGCTTTCTGAGTTTCTAACTACTTGCTAAGGAAAAAAGTGGGCAAATGCCCAGTCTCCAATGTGATCCTGAATTAATGGCTGGCAGCCCACTGCCTGGCTAGCTGGTCAAGACACCAGACTGCTGCTTGCCCAAGCAGCTCCATATCCAGGCTCTCACACAGGTTTTTCACCATCAGGACAGAAGCATAAAGTTCCTTGAAATCAATGGGAGGCTCTGCTTATAAAGCTGATGGTGTAATACTGCCCTTCGTTTTTGCTTCAGCATCAAGGACATCATGGACTTTAAGCCATGTACAAGGCAACCATGCCTGCCCCGAGTCCTTTGCAGGCTGAGAAACTAATGGTGAATTCAGATATATCATCCTAAGAGACAATTAATTGACCTCAAAGTTGCAGCAATGCCAGAGGCATCGTTCCTGGCTCTATTGTTTTTTAATATTTCATTCAGAGAAGGTCAGTAGGCTCCTGAAAGGGACATATGAAAGACTTGCTGAAGCAGATTGCCATCTCAAGAGAAGATTAAATTATGATTCCTTAGACTCCAGTTTTATCTTATGGTGGGTGATTTGTGTGCAGGGCACAGAAGAAAGGAACAGACTTCTCAACATTTCTCAAAAGCTTTTAGTTTTCAAGGGACTTGCAACAGACATCATAAACTGTATGCAATACAAGAGCAGCAGGTACAAAGATAGTGTCTCGCCCTTGCCAGATAGCTTTGTTACACCCTGTTGATGTATTAATGTCACTGAAAAAACAGCTGTAAATCAGAAATGTAGGTCTCGTAGGGTAACCAAATACTGTTAAAGAGTTGCTGACTTTGGATATGAAAAGTCCTATGCTAATAAAAAACCAAAGAACTTCACTCTGAAAATGGAGGTTAAAAAAAAGCAAGGAGATGCCCTTTCCCAATATCCAAATATTCAAACTTACTTCCAGAGTGCCTTAAGAAAACAAACTATTTGTTTTTTCAGATAGCATTAAAACCCACAATCACCCTGTGCTGGTTTTTGGCTGGGATAGAGTTAATTTTCTTCATAGTAGCTGACACAGGACTACATTTTGGATTTGTGCTGGAAACACTATTGATAACTCAGGGATGTTTCAGATATTGCTGAGCAGTGCTCATGCAGTCAAGATCTGCTCTGCCTTTCACCCCACCCCACCAGCAAAGGGGCTGAGGGTGCACAAGGAGTTGGGAAAGGACACAGCCAGGACAGCTGACCCCAGGTGATCAGAGGGATATCCCACACCATATGGTGTCATGCCCAGCACATAAAGCTGGGGGAAGAAAGAGGAAAGGCAGGGTGAGCGATGGGGGAGGGGAGGCATTCAGGGTGATGGCACTTGTCTTCCTTCACCTTGACATGCAATTGAGCCCAACTTTCCTGGAGATGGCTGAACCCCTCCCTGCAGAAGGGAAGCCATGAATGAATTCCTTGTTCTGCTTTACTGGTATGAATGGCTTTTGCTTTGCGTATTAAACTGTCTTTATCCCAACTCATGAGTTTTGTCGCTTTAACTCTTCTGATTCTTTCTCCCATCCCACTGCAGGGGTGGGGACTGAGCTGACAGCTGGGGTTAAGCCACAAAACACTCAGATATAAGAGGTCCAGATTTCCTCTCCCTGTCAGCAACTATTACAGTTAAATTATATTATTTAACAACAACAACAACAAAATGTTTGCACCACACTGAAACTTGAAAACAAAGAAGTCTGCATAAATTTAAACAAATTCTACTGCACCACTTTGCAATGGGATGGTCTTTAAGAAGGCTGTGAAAAACAGCAAGGGCTCACCTATGGTGCACTAACTTGATGAACTAATGTGATTCAGTTGAGTTGATGGTGACTAATTACATTCTTGGCAGGGCACACCTTCAAACAAAAAGCAGCAATGACCAATGCTGGCACTCCAGCACCCTGAAATACTGAAAAAAAAGCATGAAGAGTAACATAGGCAGCACTCAAGGTGGAATTCTTGAGGATGCAAGAGGTAGGGTAAATTTGTGCTTCAAATCACAGAAATCACAGAATTTCAGAATAGTCTGAGCAGGAAGGGACCCACAGGGTCAAGTTCAACCCTTAGCCCTGCGCAGAATCACTGAATGACACAGCACCTCAAGAAAGGAAAAAATACTTTTCACTTTGGGAAAGTCTATTCATCTAAATAAGGAGTAACAGAGCTGAAATGGTCTTTTAAGCTGTTAGAGAATACTGCCAGGTGGAATTTTCAGGAAGAAGAGTTTGTGTCAAATAGTTTTGGCTGGTTTGTTTTTTTCAGTCAAAAGTAAGGTTTTTAATAAAACTAGTAAGTTTTGCTATCCTAACCCTACATTTAATTTG